>CM067329.1:11665000-12265000 GCA_034376525.1 Nicotiana benthamiana | reverse complement strand
CACATGAGCATAACCTTGTTGATTTATTCAGTGTATGTACATTATTACCCCGATTATTATGGATAGCGGTTTGAACTTCAAAAATACCTCGTTCATTATCATATTGCAAAAAGGAATTCCAATGTGCTCGCCCTCTGTATTTCTCTAATCTCTTCATAGGCGCTGGAATAAATTCAACACCCCTTTCCATCAATTCCGTTGCAGCTACAGACCGTTGCAAAAACCTCTCTGCCATTTGTGAACGACATACGCACCATGGCTGTGATAGGCAATCCTCTTGCCGAATTCAACAACCCGTTGAAGGACTCTGACACGTTTGTAATAAGAATTCCCCATTTTCTGTCACCATCTGCATACAACGTCCAGTTTTCAGGGTCATGTCGCATTAACCAACGATATGCTGCCTCGTCTTCTTGCCTGTTAGCATCCATATGCCTCTGGAATTTATGCTGTTGGTGGTCCGTTGTTGTCATCCACATCAAATCGTGTAGATCCTTTTTGGGATGTGCCTTCTGGAAATAGACCTTCAAGTGCCTCACACAGTAACGATGGTATGCATAAGATTCTTGCCATGTAGGAAGGTTCTCCACATAACTTAATATACCCCCGTGCCGATCAGATATTAGACAAATACCTGCACGCTATTTGACAACGTGCTCTTTCAGGTGGTTCAATAACATTGTCCACATCTTTTTGCTTTCAGTGGCACAAATAGCAAAGACTAGAGGAAATATCTGTCCATTATCCACTGCCACGGCTATCAGTAACTTGATATCGTACTTTCCGTAGACATGAGTTCCGTCTATTGATATTACGGGCCGGCAGTATGAAAAACCATCAATTGCTGGTTTAAATGCCCAGAACACGTAATTGAATATATATTATGGTTTACCCGGACTCCGCTCGAGCTTCCATTCAACAACTGTTTCGGGGTTAAACTGCTGCAAGATTGTATACCGTCGGACTTGACTCTGATACCTGCATCTCACGACACTCTTTAACATTATGCATTTTACAAGCCTTGCTTACACGTGCTTTATCAGGAAAAAGCATCCCCTTTGCAAGCACCGTTGGTCTAGACTCATCCCACATTGTTGTCCGGATTTCATAAAGATCCCTTGTGAGAGCTTCAAGATCCGGGACGGCTGGCAAGTTGTCAATATAAGGAATCTCCCTTGAATTAAATGGCACTTCAGACTCGTACACTTTTCGTCTAGGGGGCTCTCTTCAAATCGGGTCCTTCCTCCTCATCCTCTTCATCACCATCCTCACGATCAAATGGTGTCTCGTCTCCCGATTCATCGCCATTGTTATCGTAATCGCTGTTCTCTTCCTCACTCTATGCATTTCTAGATCCTTATGTAAATTGAGTGAGTACGGGTAGTTTAACTTGCTCGTTTTCACTGCACATTTCAAGAAAATATAAACTACTAAATAAAAAAATGCTTTACATATGGCTATTCCATGATGGATATTTTCCATTAGGTGATGACTACCGGATGGGCCACTTGTAAAATTCATTTCCGGCCGATATTCCCTATTAAATAAATGAGCATTAATAAAAATTCAATACGCCAAAAATACACATAATTAACACAAATGAAAATTGAAGTTTACCACTTTTCTTGTGAATTATGGAAAGCAGGGTATAAATTATTTTCTCGCTGCTCATTCGCCGACGGTGATAAGTTTAAATCAAGAAAAACTCTTTTATCCAGAACATGTCCGCCACAAACTGATCTAAAATAACCACCCGATGACTGGGGGTTATCTCTACTATGCACAACCTCATTTTTTGGAACGTCTTCGACCTTCACGTACATCTCCAACATTGTGATTACAAGAAATTCGTGGCATTCGTTTGGAGTCCTCACGAAATCACTCAAAGTGTCATCATCGTCGATGTTAAACTCTGAGTAAAAAGCAACCCCTTGCGGCGTGATGGAATACATATATCTTCTGTTACTTTAAGTATCACTGAACGTTTTCTCACACTCATTTTTTTGCATAACAACGATATCAATGTTTTGTACTCCATTGAAAGCGGCAATTTAACATTACACTTAGCAGGTAAATTGTAGCCCACTGAGTTATTCTCCATCACAACCTCACCCCCAATATAATAATACTTTTATTCTACGTTCTTCAGACATAACGAAAAAAAGCTGAAGAATTTAACAACAATAGGAACCAACAAGAGTTAAAAAAAAATTTTGAATGAAGATATGCCATTCTTACGATGTTTATATAGGAAATGGCTAGCCGGGATAATTTTTTTTATGTATATAGCGCCACTAATAGTGGCTTTATACGCTTTTGAATTATTGCCCACCAATGATTGGTGGGGTCAGGGAAAAAGGGGTATAGCGCCACAAGTAATGGCGACATGTCTGTCCGTGTCAGAAAAAGTAAATGTAGCGCCACAATTAGTGGAGCCATACAGAGATGTCAGATAAAGTTGACTGTATAGCGCCACTACTTGTGGAGTTATATATAGTTCCATCACTATTTTTTACACTTATTAACCTATTTTGAGTAAAAAACAACCACATTTTGGTTCCGGACTCTGTATTGTATCCAATGTCGTGTTTCTGTAAGAAAATATAGACTAGTGATGAACTAAATAACTTCAACTCTAGAGCTGAAGTTCGACAATTCCAAAACAAAAACTTCACCTCTAGAGCTGAAGTTTGCCAGTTACAAAATAAAAACTTCAGCTTTAGAGCTGAAGTTCCCCAGTTACAAAACAAAAACTTTAGCTCTAGAGCTGAAGTTCTGAAACGACCCTGTAGGCATATGAATTTTATTAAAATTAAATTTACAAAATAATTTGGACTATATTTTAAATTAAAGATATATTGGTCCAAATAAATATTATGGGATAATACATAAATGAATTAATTATATAATCCAATATATATGAATTAATAAATAAGTCTTAATCCATTGGGCTAGCCCATTTAATTGGGCTAAAGTAATGAGTCCACTTCATTAAGCCCAAGATGACATCTTCCTAGAGGCTAAGTTTGGTGCCACACGTGAAATTACGTGGCACGCCAAGTCAAGCGGAAGAGCCAATAGGACCATGCCACGTGTCAAAATGACAAGGCATGCCCAGTCACATTAAAAGGCCAATGAAATCGCGCCAAGTGTGCAAGTGATATGTTTTGGCCAATCAAATGCTGCCATGTCACACTTCAATTTGATTGGTCGGAAAAGTGTTTTTTCCTATCACAACTCCCTTCCACAACTATTAATAGGGGTCTTCATATCTCAGAAAAAACACCAGAAGTTATAACAAGAAGTAAGAAAGAGCTCGTGGATCAAACGCTGTAAATTCCCCCACAAGTTTCAAGCTTCAAGTTTCAGTTCAAGAAATCAAGTTCAAGCTCAAGAACGAAGAACAAATAAAGGTCAATTTCAAGCAATCAACCTCAAGCTCAAGGACAAAATCATCGTTCGTGGAAACAAATATAGATTCAAGATCAAACTCAAAGGCCCTTGAATATTTTTACTATTGAAAAGAAGAATCAGAGGATTCATAGAGATTGTAACACTCAAATATTCGAAATCAGATACTACGATTGTTGCAATATTTTCGATCTTGAATTTATTTTCTCGATGCAAATTTACCATCTACAAATTTTGGCACGCCCAGTGGGACAATCTCTACCTCTCATCTCAACTTTTCAATCACCAAAGTCCAAGAACATTGAACTGGCTTCAAAGAAAATCAACTCCATTTCAACGTCCACCAAGGCTGCTAACTGCAAGTTCTATGCTGATGTGGAAAACATCCTCGATGTTACCTTTGGAAGCTTCGGACCGGTTACAAGGAGCAAAGAAAGCTCTTTAGGACAACAAGCATCTCAAGTGCCGTCTGCATCAACCCTTATCTTCGGATCTTCATCCTCAAAAGGAGCAGGATCTGCCACAACCGCATCTGAAGGAGGAAGCAATATTGCTGAAAAGATCAAGAGAACTCTTGCTCTACTTGACATCTCCAGATCCAAACACTCTGCTATGAAGGAAGATGACGATGCTTCAACTGATGGATCCTCCCCATTTACACCACATAGCGTGATTCAATCAAGAATCAATCTATGTGAAAATCCATGCTACTCTCTGTCGTCCACGACAATCATGCCAGCCATGGTGACAAACACTTCATCTATGGAGGAGCAGTTGGCAAACTTGACAGAGGCAATTGCTGGCTTGACCAAATGCATGCAAAATCAAGAGGCTAGAATTGACAAGCTAACAGACAGGGTAGGAATCTTGATGGAAGAAAAATCTACCCATGCACCCGGCAAGCTCCCAGAAGTTCTAGGGAGTGACTCTCCCCCAAGAAAAGTAGCATTGACTAAGGCTATCCTTGTCTTATCTGAAGGGATGATTCCAATTGATCTACTGAAGGAGTTCATCAAAGGAACCATTAAGAATAAATATGAAGTTGCTGTCAAATGCTCCCTTACATATGCAAAGCCGTACACTTCAAGGGTCGATATTTTGAAGATGCCTGCTGGATATCAACCTTCGAAGTTTTAACAGTTTGATGGTAAAGGTAATCTAAAGCAACATGTTGCGCACTTTGTAGAGACATGCAACAATGCTGGGACTTATGGAGATTACCTCATCAAGTAGTTTGTTCGCTTGCTAATAGAGATTGCTTTGATTGGTACACGGACCTCGAGGGTGGATCTATCGATAGCTGAGATCACTAGAGCAAGAGTTCCTCAATCACTTTTATAGAAAAAGATGCACTGTTAGTATGATAGAGCTCACAAGTACTCGTCAAATAAAGGGGGAACAAGTTATCGACTTTATCAATCATTGGAGGAATGCAAGCCTCAACTGTAAAGACAAGCTTAGTGAAGCTTCAGGCATAGAGATGTGCATCCAAGGCATGCATTGGGAATTGCGCTACATCTTGCAAGGTATCAAGCCTAGCACATTTGAAGAACTTGCAACTCATGCTCATGACATGGAATTGAGCATGGCCTCGTCTGGAAATGAAAGGCTACCCATCTATGAACCTCACAAAGTGAATGAAAATCAAGAAGTCAGGAAGTGGGGAAAGTTCGTACCCAAATCTGAAACTTAAGAAGCTATGAATATCAATACTTCACCTATGAAGTTCAAGATGAAGGTGAGCAAGAAGCAGAGTACGAATCTACTTTTTTTCAAGACAAGACAAATGGAAAGTTGACTCTAAAAGAGATGCAGGAGAAAGAGTACCCGTTCCTGGATTATGATGTGCCAGCCATTTTCGAAGAACTCGTCGAGTTAAATCTTATTGAGCTTCCAGAGATGAAGCGACCAAATGAAGCTGGGAAAACAAATGACCCAAACTATCGCAAATATCCCCGCCTTGTAAGCCACCATCTGGAAAAGTGCTTTATCTTCAAGGACAAAGTCATGGACTTGGCTCACAAAAAGAAGATTGTGATAGAAGATGAGGAAGCAAGCGCAAACCAAGTCTTTATCACATTTGGCTCATTTAGTCCAGATGAATTATGCGTTATTAAAGAAAGTAAAGATGAATAATTACTGGAGAACAACAAAGTTGAAGACAATCAACCTGATGATGATGAAGGTTGGACGTCGTAGGCGCCACAAAAGGAGCCCATGAAAAGAATCAGTAGAACAACTAACAAGGAAGATGCTGGTAAAAAGACCAATGAAAAAGAATCCAGTTAGGAATTTGTATAAAGCAGAAGTGGAGATGCACCACCTTTAAAAGCCACGGAATCCAGTAACCTTGGAAGAATTTTTACCAAGTTGGTTCTGCACGAAGATTTTCCATGAGGGAATTGATACCTCTTATTGCCACACTGACAAAGGGGAAGAAAAGAGTGATGACCTACCGTTGGCACCATCTTCGGAAAAGCCTATCGAGTCCACTCCTCAAGAATTTAATGCTTGTGATGAAAAGGTAACGTTCACAAATGACGATCTTTTGCTAGGTGACACTCCTCATAATCGCCCATCGTATCTGGTTGGTTATATGCGCGATGAAAGGATAAATTGGATTTTGGATGATGGAGGATCCTTAGTGAACATTTTGCCAATCCACGCAGTGAAAGAACTTGGTATTCCCATAAATGAACTCTCAGAAAGTAGTGTGATGATCCAAGGATTCAACCAAAGCGGGCAAAGAGCCATAGGCGCGATCAGTCTTGGAATCACTATTAAAGATATGCAATCAAGTGCATGACTACATGTGATCGACGCAAAGAATTTATACAATGTTTTGCTTATGAGGCATTGGATACATGAGAATAAAGTGGTTCCATCTACCTACCATCATTGTTTAAAATACTACAAGAGGAGAGTCGAGAAGACAATAGTTGTTGATGATGAGCCATTAACTAAGGCTGAGTCACACTTAGTCGATGCAAAGTTCTACTTGAAGAACCGCATTGTGAAGGAGCTGAAAGCTGATGATGGTATGAATAGGAAGAATGACGTACCTATAACTAAAATAGCTGAGGTGACTATTGTTAGATAATACGCTTAACGCTAGAGGGGGGGTGAATAGCGTTATAATAGAAATTAGCGTAAACATGCGGAATTTAAAAATTGCAGGAAGTAAATAAGTGCGATAAATAATAAAGTACGCACCGATGTATTCTGGTTCACCACAACACGTGGCTAGTCCAGTCCCCGAGAGACTCTCTCAAGATTTTCCACTAACTTGTCAAGCTTACGGGTGCTCAACAAACCTTTACAACTTAAGGACACACGCCTTAACACTTTTGCTCGGAGATACAACACTCCAAGACTTCAACCAAGGAAACACAAGTTCCTTACAATAAGAGAATCACAATTCTCTTACAAGTGTACAAAACACTAAACACTCAAACAATACACTCCTTAATGTGTAGATATGAGTAAAAGAAGTAAGCTCAAGATCACAACAACTATGGACAAGACTTTGGCTCTCAAAAGCTTTATGAAATGAATATAAAATGATAAACAACAGTATGCAAGCTTATAGCAATAGAATGATCAGTTGTTGTATGTTATTGTGTTTAAAACACTGAAATGAAGCTGTATTTATAGTTGAAAAACTTGGCATTACCGTTGCCTAATTGCCAATTAAGAGTTGCTGATTTTACTGTGTGACAATCGATTGTCAAGAAGTCACAATCGATTGTTTGCCAATCGTTCCAGAAATCAATCCCAAATTTTACGCTTAACAATCGATTGTCCAAGATCAACAATCGATTATTGGTAACGTTCACAAAATCATTTTCAGATTTTATGCAAAATAATCGATTATACAAAATCAATAATCGATTATTCAGCAACGTTCAAAAAATCCTTTCCAGATTTTAATTTCAACAATCGATTGTACAAAATCGACAATCGATTATTCAGCAACGTTCAAAAAATCTTTTCCAGATTTTAATTTCAACAATCGATTGTACAAAATCAACAATCGATTACCTGACGGTATTTGAAAACTTTACGACAACGGTCAGCTTCACAATCGATTGTGCAATGTTAACAATCGATTATTTATCAGACTTTGAAAATCATTTTAGACACTGCCTCGTGACAATCGATTGTTATATACTCACAATCGATTATTTAATAACTTTGAAAAAGTCTGGAAGACACTGCCTCAACACAATCGATTGTCATATGTTCACAATCGATTAGTTTGTGACTTTGAAAAGTCTGATGGACACTGTCTCTTCACAATCGATTGTCATTAGCTTCACAATCGATTATTCTGAGTTTTGAAAAACTTTGATGTACACTGCCTCATCACAATCGATTGTTATAAGGTTCACAATCGATTGTCATGCAGGTTTGAAAAACCTGATGCTCATTGCCTTAACACAATCGATTGTCATTTAGTTCACAATCGATTGTCATGCAGTCTTGGCTTAACATAATCGATTATCATAAGTACATAATCGATTATCTTAGTCCAGATTTTAGAGGCATGTTTAAAAATCATTTTGACTGAAGTAAATATGTATGATTTAAAATCATTTAGCATTAAATTAAATATGCATGATTTTGTAAAAATAATTTTACGAGAGAAGCCATGTCATGAGTCAAGTTGTCGGATCAAGATCACAATTAAGAACGACTCATTTAAACTATAAAACTTTGTATTGTGCTTGAATCTCGTAATCCACCAATTGTGCGCTTGTACTTGAACTTCGTCATATATCAATTTGCGCTTGTTTGTCATTCATCAAAACCTACACATAAGAACACACGTTTTAGTATAAAGCCTTGAGAACGTGTTTGCAACAATTTCCCCCTTTTTGATAATGGCAAACTTTAAGCGGGATATGCAACTTAAACAATTTATAATGACGATTCAAGACAAGTAAAGATATGCAATAAGTATGCGATTAGTTCCCCCTCAATATGTGCATACCCGTTATCTTCCCTCTTTTGCCATTAGCAAAAATAATATAAGAAGATGCCAAAGATGTAAATAAAACTTGTTTATTTATTGGAAAGAAAACGTGATTACTTAAAGAGAGTACAATAACTCAAGTAATAGCAGAACAATCGATTATTGATACGAGATAATCGATTATTAGACAACAGAAACTGATTTTTCTGAAGAAGACTCGATTATTGCGCGTCATGCTTTATAATTCCCCCTACCTTTAGGGCGATACCTGCAAAAATTCGTTAGACGTCTCCGACGCTCAAGTTAGAAATCATGTAAAATAAAAAGATACAATGCATGACTTAGATCAACGTGGAGTCAAGAATCCCGAGTTCACTACGAATTCGGAAGAAGGACTCTTTCTCTAAGGGCTTTGTAAAGATGTCGGCCAATTGATCTTTGGTTTCAACAAATTCGATTGCGATATCGCCCTTGAGAACGTGATCTCTTATGAAATGATGTCTAATTTCAATGTGTTTTGTTCGCGAATGAAGAACGGGGTTCTTCGTCAAGCAAATGGCACTAGTATTATCACATCTAAGAGGGATATGATCAAGACTTAGGCCATAGTCCAAGAGTTGTTGTTTCATCCAGAGGATTTGAGCGCAACAACTCCCCGCGGCTACATATTCAGCCTCGGTTGTGGACAACGCAACACTTACTTGTTTCTTGCTAAACCAAGAAACGAGAGAGCTACCGAGCAAATGGCAAGTGCCACTAGTGCTCTTGCGGTCCAATTTGCATCCAGCAAAATCGGAGTCGGAATAGCCAACGAGTTGGCATGAAGAACCTTTGGGGTACCATAGACCCACATTTGTAGTACCAACAAGGTACTCCAAAATCCGTTTTACTGCAGTAAGGTGAGACTCCTTCGGACACGATTGATAACGGGCGCATAAGCACACGCTAAACATGATGTCCGGACGACTAGCAGTAAGATAGAGAAGAGAGCCAATCATACCTCGATACTTCTTAGTGTCGACTTCCTTACCTTTCTCATCTTTGTCTAGATGATCGGATGTGCTCATGGGAGTCGCCATTGCTTTTGCATTGTTCATTTCAAATCGTTTCAGCAATTCTTTGTAATATTTGGCTTGGCAAATGAACGTACCTTCTTTCATTTGCTTTATTTGTAATCCCAAAAAGAATGTTAACTCACCCATCATAGACATCTCAAATTCGCTTGTCATTAAATCGGAAAATTCCTTGCATAAGACATTGTTAGTAGAACCAAATATGATATCATCCACATATATTTGAACTAATAAAATATCATTGTTTTTATGCTTAACAAAAAGGGTGGTGTCAACTTTCCCCCTAATGAAATCATTTTCCAATAGAAATTTACTCAATTTTTCATACCAAGCTCAGGGAGCTTGTTTTAAACCATAGAGAGCCTTTTTGAGTTTGAAAACATGATCGGGAGATTTAAAATCTTCAAAACCGGGGGGTTGTTCAACATAAACTTCTTCTTGAATAACACCATTTAGAAAAGCACTTTTCACATCCATTTGATATAAATTGAAATTCATAGAAGAGGCAAAAGCGAGCAATAGACGAATAGCTTCTAATCTAGCTACGGGAGCATATGTTTCTTCATAGTCAATACCCTCTTCTTGATTATAGCCTTTTGCTACAAGCCTAGCTTTGTTTCTAGTGATTACACCATTTTCATCTAGTTTGTTTCGAAAAACCCATTTCGTACCAATTATGGTATGATTTTGGGGTCTTGGCACCAAATCCCAAACGTCATTCCGTTTGAATTGGTTAAGCTCCTCTTGCATTACCAAGGTCCAAAATTCATCCCCAATTGCTTCGGAGATGGTTGTTGGTTCAATTTGAGACACAAAAGCAGTATGTCCTAAGGTGTTCTTAAGGAGTTTCGGGTACTTACCTTTTCTCCGACGTCGCCAATTACCTGTTCGAGAGGGTGATCTTTGATTGTCCTCCACTCGTTAGGCGTTTTCGTTTCATTCTCCAATGGTGGCGCTTCCTCCGTTGGTTGTTTCAAAATTTCGTCTTGATTTTCCTTAGGTGTTTCCTCTTGTATTTTGTCTTTCAAGCTATCTAAAATACCTGCAAGATCAAACCCGGAATCCTTTCTCGCCAAGCGAGCATTATTTTCGGAAAATACAACATGAGGGGATTCCTCCACAGTTTTGGTTCTTTTATTAAAAACCCTATATGCTTTGCTACGTGAAGAATAACCAATGAAAATTCCCTCATCGGATTTAGCATCAAATTTTCTCAATTGATCTTTGCCATTGTTATGAATAAAACACTTACAACCGAATACTCTAAAATGGGAGATATTTGGTTTTCTTCCCTTATAGAGTTCATAGGGAGTTTTCATGAGCATAGGCCTTATGACTACTCTATTTAAGACGTAGCACGCGGTACTCACGGCATCCGCCCAAAAATGTTTGGGAATCTTGGCCTCTTCGAGCATGGTTCTAGCCATCTCTTCGAGACACCTATTTTTCCTTTCCACCACCCCATTTTGTTGTGGTGTACGTGGAGCGGAAAAGGTATGCTCGATACCGAGTTCGTCACAAAAGTCCGCAAAGAGATTGTGATCAAACTCTCCCCCATGATCACTTCTAATTGAAGTGACTGTTGTTTCCTTTTCGTTTTGAATACGCTTAAGAAAATATTTAAAATTCTGAAAAGCATCACTTTTATTGGCAAGAAATAAAGTCCAAGTAAATCTAGAGTAATCATCAACAATCACAAAAGCATAACGATTTCTTCCTAGACATTCAATGCAAGATGGTCCAAATAAATCCATGTGAAGCAATTGCAATGGTCTAGAAGTTGAAACAATATTTTTGGATTTGAAAGATGCTTTTGTTTGCTTCCCTTTTTGACATGAATCAAAAATAGAGTCATTTTCAAATTTTAAATTGGGAAGACCAATAACTAAGTTTTTGAGAAATCAATTTGTTCAAAAGATGCATGTTGATATGTGCTACTCTACGATGCCATAACCAAGTATCATCCTCTTTACTCATAAGACAATCAACATATTCGGGTGAGGAATTAGCAAGATCAACCATATAAATATTATCCACACTAAAACCACGAAGGATAATTTTAAAATCACTACGTCTAAACACTAAGCATTCATCCGAATCAAATAGGGAAAGATTTCCCTTGTCACATAATTGACTTATTCTCAAGAGATTATGCTTTAAACCTTTCACAAGTAATATATGCTTAATAGAGGAATTTTCATCCTTACCGACCGATCCGATGCGAATAATCTTTCCTTTATTATTATCCCCAAAAATCACACTTCCTCCTTCTTTGTGTTCTAGTTGAAGGAATTTGGACTCGTCTCCCGTCATATGTTTGGAGCATCCACTATCAAGGTACCATAGTACGCTTGATCCCTTCAAACATATCTACAAAACAAATTAATGCGTCTTAGGTACCCATGCCATTTTGGGTCCTTGAGGGTTAGGCATATTATAATGATGCGATTGAGTGATATGTCTATGTCATGTAAAACATGCAGGAGCAATATGACCAATGCGTCTACAATAATGACAAGTCACGTTGGGGTTATGCATCCTTCTAGGTTCATAGTAACTTGATGGACGAAAATGATTTACTCTATTTTCATTATGACTATTGCGCATTTCATGAGAACCATTTCTCCTACTATTAGTTCTAAAATGAGCAGCATTTCTAGAGTAATGGTTATGTCTAGATGTTCTAAAAGACTCAAAACTCCTTCTAGTGTTTGGCCTAGAATATGCATCATTTCTAGGGTAGTCATTTCTAGGTGGTAAGTCATTTCTAGGTCTTCTAAAATGTTCAACATTTGGTCTAGCATGCATATTTGTTCTAGGATTGCTACTTCTAGGATAAGCATTTGTTTTATTAATCCTAGGTTGAGCCTTAGGCGGTTGGGGTTTGGCTTCAACCTTTTCTTTAGGCTCATTCTTAAAGCCTATGCCATGCTTGGTTGATTTCAAATTAACAAGGACCTTATTCAAATTTTTGTGGGAAGAATTAAACTTATCTAAGGTACCTTTTAAGTCTATCTACCTCATTTTCGAGATGCATGCAAGAAGAACAATTTTTAATAGAACTTTCGGGCTTGTCGGCGCTTCTTTTTCCGAAAAACTTGTTTTCCTCTGTCAGCTTCTCATTTTCTAAAACCAGTTTTTCTAAATCCTTTTCTTTCAAAGAAAGCTGTTTTTGAAAATCTTTTTCTTTTAGAGAAGCATTTTCTTTTATGCTCTTGACAGTTTTTGAAGCCTTAAAAAATTCAGTATATAGCTCATCAAAAGCAGTTCGCATTTCTTCAAGAGTAAAGAAGTTTTTAGAAGAGATTTGACATACCTCATCTTGCTTGTCTTCTTGCGCCATAAGACAAAGGTTTGCGGCTTCGTCTTCTTCTTCTTCGCTTGACTCATCTCCGGAGTCTCCTCCCCAAGAAATGTATGCACGTTGCTTCTTAAAAGGTTTCTTCTCCTTTTTGATGTTTGGGCAATTTGATTTGATGTGCCCGGTTTCACCGCATTCATAGCACTCTTGCCCTTTCGTTCATACTCCTTTCGCATGAACTTTTGAAATCTTTTGATAACGAGTCCAAACTCGTTGTCTCCGTCCTCATCAACTTGAGGTTGGCTTGTGATTGCCTTATGCGCTATTCCCTGCCTCCTTTGATCATCATCAAGAGGGTTAAGTATAGTAGACTCATAAGTCTTAAGGTTACCTCTTAATGCGTCGATGGTGACATTTGAGACGCCAATGGATTCTTGGATTGCGTCGGCCTTTGATCGCCATGCCAGAGTGAGACTTCTAAGAATTTTTCGAACAAGTTCTCTATCCGTGAATGTCTTCTTGAGAGCATGTAGATCATTTACGATTATTGAAAATCGTTCAAACATTTCATCCACCTTTTCACCTTCCTTCATGTGAAATAATTCATAAGCATGGGTTAGGAAATCAATTTTGGCTTCCCTTACCTGGTCCGTACCTTCGTACGTAATTTCCAGCTTGTCCCACATTTCCTTCGCCGTTGTGCACACGATATTTTCCTGTAATCGTCAGCATTTATAGCACAATATAATAAATTAATTGCTTTAGTATTATTTTGCACCTTTCGGATATCATCCGCGTCATATTCTTCTTCGGACTTGGGAACCCATTCGGTTTCAACCTTTTTGGTTGGAATTTGATTTCCCTTCGTTATCACCTTCCAAAGAAGAAAATTGTTTGCTTGAACGAAGATTTTCATCCTCTCCTTCCAGTACGTATAGTTTGTACCGTTGAATAGAGGTGGTCGTGTGGAGCATTGTCCTTCATCAATTCCTGCAAAAGAGTCACGAGTAGAAGCCATGGATGGTTCTCTCAAACTGTTAAGTCTTCAGAGAGTTGGGCTCTGATACTAATTGTTAGATAATACGCTTAACGCTAGAGGGGGGGTGAATAGCGTTATAATAGAAATTAGCGTAAACTTGCGGAATTTAAAAATTGCAGGAAGTAAATAAGTGCGATAAATAATAAAGTACGCACCGATGTATTCTGGTTCACCACAACACGTGGCTAGTCCAGTCCCCGAGAGACTCTCTCGAGATTTTCCACTAACTTGTCAAGCTTACGGGTGCTCAACAAACCTTTACAACTTAAGGACACACGCCTTAACACTTTTGCTCGGAGATACAACACTCCAAGACTTCAACCAAGGAAACACAGGTTCCTTACAACAAGAGAATCACAATTCTCTTACAAGTGTACAAACACTAAACACTCAAACAATACACTCCTTAATGAGTAGATATGAGTAAAAGAAGTAAGCTCAAGATCACAACAACTATGGACAAGACTTTGGCTCTCAAAAGCTTTATGAAATGAATATAAAATGATAAACCATAGTATGCAAGCTTATAGCAATAGAATGATCAGTTGTTGTATGTTATTGTGTTTAAAACACTGAAATGAAGTTGTATTTATAGTTGAAAAACTTGGCATTACCGTTGCCTAATTGCCAATTAAGAGTTGCTGATTTTACTGTGTGACAATCGATTGTCAAGAAGTCACAATCGATTGTTTGCCAATCGTTCCAGAAATCAATCCCAGATTTTACGCTTAACAATCGATTGTCCAAGATCAACAATCGATTATTGGTAACGTTCACAAAATCATTTTCAGATTTTACGCAAAACAATCGATTATACAAAATCAATAATCGATTATTCAGCAACGTTCAAAAAATCCTTTCCAGATTTTAATTTCAACAATCGATTGTACAAAATCGACAATCGATTATTCAGCAACGTTCAAAAAATCTTTTCCAAATTTTAATTTCAACAATCGATTGTACAAAATCAACAATCGATTACCTGACGGTATTTGAAAACTTTACGACAACGGTCAGCTTCACAATCGATTGTGCAATGTTAACAATCGATTATTTATCAGACTTTGAAAATCATTTTAGACACTGCCTCGTGACAATCGATTGTTATATACTCACAATCGATTATTTAATAACTTTGAAAAAGTCTGGAAGAGACTGCCTCAACACAATCGATTGTCATATGTTCACAATCGATTAGTTTGTGACTTTGAAAAGTCTGATGGACACTGTCTCTTCACAATCGATTGTCATTAGCTTCACAATCGATTATTCTGCGTTTTGAAAAACTTTGATGTACACTGCCTCATCACAATCGATTGTCATAAGGTTCACAATCGATTGTCATGCAGGTTTGAAAAACCTGATGCTCATTGCCTTAACACAATCGATTGTCATTTAGTTCACAATCGATTGTCATGCAGTCTTGGCTTAACATAATCGATTATCTTAGTCCAGATTTTAGAGGCATGTTTAAAAATCATTTTGACTGAAGTAAATATGTATGATTTAAAATCATTTAGCATTAAATTAAATATGCATGATTTTGTAAAAATAATTTTACGAGAGAAGCCATGTCATGAGTCAAGTTGTCGGATCAAGATCACAATTAAGAACGACTCATTTAAACTATAAAACTTTGTATTGTGCTTGAATCTCGTAATCCACCAATTGTGCGCTTGTACTTGAACTTCGTCATATATCAATTTGCGCTTGTTTGTCATTCATCAAAACCTACACATAAGAACACACGTTTTAGTATAAAGCCTTGAGAACGTGTTTCCAACAACTATTGGTAAAGCCAAACCAGTTACAAAGGAGGTACCTGACAACATGAATAAATCTCATAAAGGGGGTATTATGTCCCATGGAAAGAAAGTAAGTCCCGCGCTCCAATATGTCCCTAAAAGGAAGAAAGATGTCGGCGAATCATATAATGTCTAAACCAACATGCCAAAGGAGTTAACTCTTCTGGTCAATCAAATTTAGGTAGTAAAGTCATCCTCAAGGCCGATTGCAGGGTTTGTAGCCCAAAATCGTTTGCAAAATGTGTCACTCCCTACAAAGCGAACATATGAAGGTTTTGACATTAACACATACAAGCTATTTGCAAAAGCTGGATACAATTCCAATGAGCCGTCAAAGTTAGGGAAGCTCCCATCAGAAGCTGCAACGAGGCAACCGCGTGAAGGTTTGGGAATCAAGCAACCGTCACCAGTGAGCATCTCGATAAGAAGGGCGAGCAGCAACTATATCACTGTAGAAAATAAATCAACCGCTTCTAACAAGCTTTCTGTCTTTGATCGACTTGGAAAATCACCTGTGAGGACCGCCGTGTTCGAAAGATTGGGTCCACTAAAGAAGGGGAACAAGTTTTGGAGAAATTTTAAGAGCATAAAAACACCTTCTTTACCCAAAATCTAGGAGATCTCAAAGTATTTTCAAAGTTTGGTTCCTTCTAGAATGAGACGACAAACAAAACTTGTGGTTTCATTTAAAGAAGTACTGAAGGTAAATCCATGTACTGTGGTCTATTGTAAGGAACGTGATGAAGATGAAGAAAGTGTGGCTTCTTCATATCATGTTACTGTAATGTCGAGAATAGCGTTCCATCTTCAATGGAAGATAATGCAGAATTGGAGGATTTTTCGCCGTGTTATCACATATCCTTCAGTGATGGGGACCCTCAAGAACATGAATATGCAAAAGATGCTCCGCTGGTACTTGAAGAAGGAGTGAAGATGACAGTTGATGCCTTAAAAGAAGTTAACCTTGGCACAGATGAAGAACCAAGACCCACCTACCTAAGTGCTTTACTTGAAGCTGATGAAGAGAGCACCTATATTAAATTACTCAAAGAGTTCAGGGATGTCTTCGCTTGGAGTTACAAAGGGATTCCAGGCTTGGACCCGAAAGTAGCAGTCCATCACCTTTCAGTAACAATGGTGCTCGCCCTGATAAACAAGCTCAAAGGCGCTTTAGGCCGGACTTGGTTCCCCTGATTAAAAGTGAAGTTAACAAACTCATTGAAGCTGAATTTATTCGGGAAGTTAAATATCCAACATGGGTTTCAAGTATTGTCCCTGTAAGGAAGAAGAATGGCCATATTCGACTATGCATTGACTTCAGGGACCTCAATAATGTGTGTCCCAAAGATGAATTCCCACTTCCTATTCCAGAGCTGATGATTGATTCTACTACTGGTTACGAGGCAATGTCTTTCATGGATGGTTCGTCGGGCTATAACCAAATTCGCATGGCACCAAAAGATGAAGATCTTACTGCATTCCGCACTCCCAAGGGTATTTATTACTACAAGGTAATGCCTTTTGGCTTGAAGAATGCTGGTGCTACTTACCAAAGGGCTATGCAAAATATTTTCGACGATCTTCTCCACAAAAATGTGGAATGCTATGTTGACGACTTGGTGGTGAAATCAAGAGAGAAGGGTGACCACACGAATGGTATTTGAATTGCTCCGGAGGTACCAACTTAGGATGAATCCATTGAAATGTGCCTTTAGAGTTACTTCTAGAAAGTTTCTTGGTTTCATTGTCCGACATCGAGGGATCGAAATTGATCAAGCCAAAGTGGATGCCATTTTAAAAATGCCTGAGCCTCGGGATATCCATGAATTGAAAAGTATGCAAGGAAAGCTAATATACCTTAGGAGATTCATCTCGAACCTAGCTGGGAGGTGTCAACCATTCAGTCGCCTTATGAAGAAAGGTGTCCCTTTCAAATGGGACCAAGCATGTAGTAATGCCTTTGAGAGCATTAAATCCTACTTGATGAAGCCTCCAATTTTAGCATCCCCTACACCTGGAAAGCTATTGATACTATACACTACAGCACAAGAAAGGTCTTTTGGAGCACTATTGGCCCAAGAAATAGCAAGGGGAAAGAAAAAACTCTCTTTACTACTTAAGCAGGATGATGACACCAAACGAGTTGAATTATTCTCCAATTGAGAAATTGTGCTTGGCGCTAGTCTTCTCAATTCAATAGTTGAAGCACTACTTCCAAGCTCATGTTGTCCGTCTTATTTCTAAAGCAAATCCCATCAAGTTCGTGATGTCAAAACCTATTCTTAGTGATTGATTAGCAAGGTGGTACCTCCAATTTCAACAATTTGAAATCGCGTGCATCCCACGAAAGGCTATAACAGGACAAGCGTTAGCAGACTTCTTGGCAGATCACCCTATACCTAATGATTGGGAGTTAACTGACAAACTACCTAATGAGGACGCCATGGTCGTTGAAGTTCAGCCTCCATGGAAGATGTACTTTGATGGTGCTGCACATCGTGGAGGAGCTGGTGCTGGCATAGTATTCATCACTCCCATTGTGAAGTCTTGCCCTACTCCTTCACCTTGACACAACTCTGTTCCAACAATGTTGCTGAGTATCAAGCATTAATAATTGGGCTTGAAATGGCCGTTGATATGAGCAATTGCAATTGCAAGTCTTTGGTGACTCCCAGTTAGTGGTCAATCAGCTTTTGGGCAGTTACGAGGTTAAGAAGCCTGAACAACGCCCATATCATGATTATGCTAAAAAGTTGATGGGATGGCTCTGTGGTGTGACTATTCAGCATGTGCCAAGGAAAGAAAATAAGAAGGCTGATGCTTTAGCTGCCTAAGCTTTATCTCTAACCCTGCCCGACCAAGCGCAAGTTACTGTCTGCCAAAAATGGGTAGTACCGCCGCCAAATGAGAGTGAAGGTGAAGAAAATGAACTCAAGCATCTTGTTGCTATTTCTGAAGTTGAGAAAGAAGAATGGCAAAAACCCATTATCGGCTACTTATGCTATGGGATACTTCCACAAAATTTGAGGAGAAGGACTGAAATCTATCATCATGCACCTCGCTTCCTTCACTATAAAGATACCCTATGCAGAAAATCATCTGAGGGAGCACTCTTGCGATGCTTAGGGGAAGATGAAGCACTCCAAGCTTTGCAAGAAGCGCATTCTAGGGTATGTGGGTCACACCAGTCTGGACCAAAGCTGCACTTCCATATAAAAGGATGGGATATTATTGGCCAACGATGGTAAAATATTGCTTGGACTACGCTCGAAGATGCAAGGCATGGCAATTCCATATGAATTTTATTCATAAACCTCCTGAAGTGTTGCACCCGACTGTTGCATCCTTTCCATTTGACGCTTGGGGATTGGATGTTGTTGGAACACTACCAAAGTCCTCTGGTGGGAACCTATACATCATGGATACAACTAACTACTTCTCAAAATGGGCTGCAGCTCTTGCTCTTAAGGAAGTGAAGAGGGAAAATGTTGCAAGTTTCATCCGAGTAAACATTATTTATCGCTTTGGCATTCCTCGTTACATAATAATGGATAATGGAAAACCATTCGATAATAGGATGATGAACAACATTTGTGATCTCTTACAATGCTGCCGCCAATGGTCTCGTTGAGGCATTCAACCAGAATCTATGCAACTTGTTAAACAAAGTTGTCTCCAAGTCCAAATGAGATTGGAATGACCGTATTGTGAGAAAGCACGGGAGAAGAATATAACTGATATGTAAACATGATACAATGAGCCCTATATATAATACACATAACCTAGCCTACTCCTAATACAGTTTAGACTAGACTTCTAATACAGTTAGACTTCTAACACTCCCCCTCAAGCTGGTGCATATAAATCATATGTACCGAGCTTGTTACATATGTAGTTAATACGAGGACCAGTGAGGGACTTGGTGAAAATGTCTGCAAGCTGATCATTTGACTTTACAAACTTTGTAGCAATATCTCCCGAGAGTATCTTTTCTCTGATAAAGTGACAGTCAATCTCAATGTGCTTAGTTCTCTCATGGAACACTGGATTTGACGCAATATGAAGAGCTGCTTGATTATCACACACAAGTCCCATCTGACTAACATCACCAAATTTCAGCTCTTTGAGCAACTGTTTGACCCAAACTAGCTCACATGTCGCCATAGCCATTGCTCGATATTCTGCTTCTGCACTAGACCGAGCAACCACATTCTGTTTCTTGCTTTTCCAAGATACCAAATTTCCTCCTACTAAGACACAATATCCAGAAGTAGAACGTCTGTCAGAAGGCGATCCTGCCCAATCAGCATCGGAGTATCCAACAATCTGCTCATGGCCTCGATCCTCAAACAATAAACCTTTACCTGGAGTTGATTTTATATACCGAAGAATGCGAACAACTGCATCCCAATGACTATCACATGGCGAACCCATAAACTGGCTCACAACACTCACAGGAAAGGAAATGTCAGGTCTTGTCACTGTAAGATAATTTAGTTTACCAACTAACCGCCTATATCTTTCAGGATCGTTAAGAGGCTCCCCCTGTCCTGGAAGAAGTTTAGAATTCGGATCCATTGGAGTGTCAACAGGTTTACAACCTGTCATTCCTGTCTCCTCAAGAATATCTAAGGCATACTTCCGTTGTGAGATCACAATACCTGAGCTAGACTGTGCGACCTCAATACCCAGAAAATACTTTAGTGTGCCCAGATCCTTAGTCTAGAAGTGTTGAAAGAGATGTTGCTTCAATTTAGTAATACCATCCTGGTCATTGCCGGTAATAACGATGTCGTCAACATAGACCACTAGATAAATACAGAGACGTGAATCAGAATGCCGATAGAATACAGAGTGATCAGCTTCACTCCGAGTCATGCCAAAGTCCTGGATAACAGTGCTAAACTTACCAAACCAGGCTCGAGGAGACTGCCTTAGACCATAAAGTGACCGGCGCAAGCGACATACAAGGCCACGAGACTCCCCCTGAGCAACAAACCCAGGTGGTTGCTCTATATAAACTTCATCCTCAAGGTAACCGTGTAAAAATGCATTTTTAATGTCCAGCTGATACAGGGGCCAATGGCGAACAGCAGCCATAAAGAGAAAAAGGCGGACTGATGCTATCTTAGCCACTGGAGAGAAGGTATCACTGTAATCAAGCCCAAATATCTAAGTATACCCCTTGGCCACAAGACGAGCCTTAAGACGATCAACCTTACCATCTGGACCAACCTTGACTGCATACACCCAACGACAACCAACAGTAGATTTATCCGAAGGAAGAGGGACGAGCTCCCAAGTACCACTCGCATGTAAAGCAGACATCTCGTCAGTCATAGCATGTCGCCACCCTGGATGAGACAATGCTTCACCTGTAGACTTAGGGAGCGCAACAGAGGACAAAGAAGATAGAAAAGCATAATAGGGTGATGACAAACGATGATAACTTAAACCAATATAATGGGGATTAGGATTAAGGGTGGTCCGTATACCTTCCCGAAGTGCAATCGGAAGAGACAAGTCCGCAGTAGGAGCAGGGTTAGGTGCAGGAAGTGAATCAGCCGGGCCGGATGCTGGGCGAGGACGACGATGATATGTCAAGAGTGGAGTATCTTGTGTATGGAGTCTAGGAGGAGCCACAGTAGGTGGTCCAACGTTTGGAATGGGTAAGACTTCTGTAGCGGAAGGTGAAGGAGGAGATATAGACTCCCTAAAGGCCGGTATAGGTAAAACTTCAGATATAGCTAGATGGTCAGAATGGTCAGAAAAGGTAAAGAAAGGCTTAGACTCAAAAAATGTGACATCGGCTGACATAAGGTACCTACGAATATCAGGTGAATAACAACGATAGCCCTTCTGAACACGAGAATAACCAAGGAAGACACACTTGAGAGCACGAGGAGCTAACTTATCTTTCCCAGGAGCTAAGTTATGAACGAAACAAGTGCTCCCAAACACACGAGGGGGGACAGAGTATAAGGGTGACTGAGGAAACAATACCTCATGCGGAATCTGATTTTGGATGGGAGATGAAGGCATCCGATTAACCAAATAACAAGATGTGAGAACTGCATCGCCCCAAAAATGCAGCGGAACATGAGATGCAATGAGAAGTGTGCGAGCAGTCTCAATAATGTGCCTATTCTTTCTTTCTGCAACCCCATTTTGCTGAGGGGTATAAGGACAAGAGGTCTGATGAATAATTCCATGAGAGGACATAAATTGCTGAAATTGAGAGGACAAATATTCTAAGGCATTATCACTGCGAAGGGCGCGAATAGAAACACCAAATTGATTTTTAATTTCAGCACAAAAATTTTGGAATATAGAAAACAACTCAGAACGATCTTTCATTAAGAAAATCCAAGTACATCTTGAATGATCATCAATGAAACTAACAAAATAACGAAATCCTAAGGTTGAACATACTCTACTAGGACCACATATATCCGAATGAACTAAAGAAAAAACAGACTCTGCACGACTCTCAATACTACGAGGAAAGGAGGCGCGGGTATGTTTCCCGAGCTGACATGACTCACACTCTAATGTGGATAAACTGGACAAACGAGGCACCATCTTCTGAAGTTTGGACAAGCTAGGATGTCCTAAACGACTGTGAAGTAGGTCTGGAGGATCTGCAGCTAGACAGGCCTTAGAGGATGTTAGGGAGTTAAGGTAGTAGAGTCCGTCTGATTCAAGTCCTGTTCCAATCATCTGTCCCGTACTGCGGTCCTGCATAATAAAAGAGTCATCAATAAAGTATATTCCACAATGGAGGGCACGAGTCAAACGACTCACAGATGCAAGATTAAAAGGACAGCCAGGGACATAAAGGACGGAATCTAGAGTGACAGAGGGTAGAGGAGTTTCTTGTCCAACTCCTTTTTCTTTAGTTTGAGACCCATTAGCTAAAGTAACGTTGGGAAGAAACTGTGAATATGTAATATCTGACAAAAGGGATTTATTACTAGAGATATGATCAGAAGCAGCTGAGTCCACCACCCATTGTTCAAGAGGACTAGACTGGGAAACACAAGCAAAAGAATTACCAGCAACAGAAGTATCAGGCTGAGCAACAGTGGCTACTTGTGGAGACGTCTGCTTACTTGCTCGATATTTAAGGAACTCATTATACTCCCTTTCAGATACAGAAAATCCCTGGTTATCTGTAGGCTCGGTCTGAGCAACATAAGCATTTTTTGTTGGTCGACCATGTAAAGAATGGCACACATCACGAGTGTGACCAAGTTTATTACAATAAGAACACTTGGGTCTAGATCTTCCAAAACGACCTCCTCCTCGTCTATACTCCATAGTATGAGAAGCCCGATTGTCCACGGATTGGGAGACGAGGATAGATGAATCAAGTGTCTGTGATGAGCTCACTAGGTGACTTGGTGCTGCAGCAAGGCGAAGTAAGCGAGAAAATAATTCATCAACTGTGGGGACAGTAGGACTAGCCAAAATCTGATCGCGTACTGAGTCAAGATCATTAGGAAGCCCAGCAAGAGTAAGAACTAGAAACAGCTTTTGTCGTTGCTCTTGCTGCTTTGCGACGCTAGCAGAAACTGGCATCAACGTCTCAAATTCCTCCATAACTGCCTGCACTTGACCCAAGTAAGTAGACATATCCAATTCCTGTTTCTTTAAATTTGTCATCCGCGATATCACATCATAGAAACGAGATATGTCATTAGTGTATAAAGTACGAGCCTTTTCCCAAACCAAATAACATTTTTGGAATGGACGAAACAAGGGCATCAACTTGGAATCAATAGATCGCCACAAAATACTGCATAACTGAGCATCAATCTTCTCCCAATGTGCTTTGGCTTATTCATCTCCGTCACTAGACTCTTTGGTTAGATGATCCTAAACACCTTGGCCTTTACACCACAACTCGACAGACGAAGCCCAAGCTAGGTAGTTTGAACCTCCCATTAAAGGTTCTGAGGTAATCATAATACCGGAACTGCCAGAACCCTGGTTTTTAGGCCCGAAAGCATCTAGTCCCAAAGACATCGTTGGATTATCAACTGAAAACTCGCTGAAACTGAACAAAGGACTGAAAACTGCTGCTGCCGGAAAACAGGAACATTGTAGCTGCCGAAAAAGCACTGTAGCTGCCAGAAAAGCACTGTAGCTGCCGAAAAAAATTCAAAGTTGTCGGAATTGAAAAGTAAAAATATGGATAGGCTCGGAATTCAAGTAGGAGCAAACTGTCCTGAAGAAATTTTGGCCGGAAAGTACTGTAGCTGCTGGAAAAATCACTGTAGGTCGCCGGAAAAATCAAAGTTGTCGGAATCGAACAAAAAGTGGATGGGTGGGGTCGGAATTGTATTCCGAGCAATCTGTTCTGAAGGAGCGAAGCCAAAAAATGGCCGGAAACAGCCCCACACGTCGGCGCGTGGTCTGACGCGCCGACAGCTGTGGTGGCGCGTGGGAGCGCGTGACGGGGATTCTGCCGAAGAAATTTCTGGGGTTTGGTCGGAATTGTGAGCCGAACCTCGTGGTGGTCTCGGATTTTGCACAACACCACCAGAAAAGGTAGTTTAGGTATACTGACAGATTGTTTAGTCGCCGGAAAATTACACGGCGACGAGGTCTTCTTCCCGGAAGTAGTTGGAATGATGCATAGCTATACTATTCTCACCAAAGCTCTGATACCATGTGAGAAAGCACGGAAGAAGAATATAACTGATATGTAAACATGATACAATGAGCCCTATATATAATACACATAACCTAGCCTACTCCTAATACAGTTTAGACTAGACTTCTAATACAGTTAGACTTCTAACACGTATGAAAGAAGCTCTATGGGCATATAGGACCATTCACCGCACGCCAACACAAGAAACTCCTTATTCACTCGTTTATGGAGTCGAAGCCGTCTTTCCACTTGAGCATCAAATACCTTTGTCACAATTGGATATTCAAGAAGGGATCACTAATGAAGAAAATGCTCGACTTTGATTAGCACAGTTGGAAGCTCTTGATGAAAAGAGATTGGAAGCTCAACAGAGTCATGAATGTTATCAAGCTCGATTATCTTGCGCCTTCAATAAAAGAGTTCGCCTGAGATCTTTTAAAGTAGGAGATCAAGTCCTTGCCGTACGAAGACCCATAATTACTTCCCATAAACCTCTAGGGAAGTTCACTTCGAAATGGGATGGGCCATATGTCGTACAACAAGCTTACTCAAGTGGGACTTACAAGCTGGTTGATGCTGATGGTATGAGAATCGGCCCTATCAATTGCAAGTTTTTGAAGAAGTATTATTCTTGAAGTCATGACGCTCATTGACGCACGACCCTAAACTGCATGTTGCTACACTCCTAGACCGTAAGAGTATAAACTATATACGTACCAATAAAAAAAGAGTCCACTAGGTTAAAAATTTTGAAAGAGGCGGCCTAGGCAAAAGTTAGGGAAAAAAAATCACCCAGTCTGAACTACGGTATGACTTGATACTCTTCATCGGGGTACGTAGGCAGCTTAGATTTTCATTCTAAGTTCAGTCACATAAGTTCAAAAGATACATATTGCCCCAATTGTTGTCCGAGTGAAGTATGGACGGATGCTAAATAAAGCTGAAATGCTATTCTCTTATGGAACTTTGATCATGTTTGAATTAAAAGGGGAAACCCTCGGTGGTAAATTGATATCTTCAAGGCCTTCGGTACTCAAGTTGAAGTCCCCAAGTTGAAATCTACAAGTTCGTCAGTCTTCAAGTTGAAGTCTCCAAATTCGCTGATCTTCAAGTTGAAATATTTAGGCCCTCTTTGTCTTAAAGTTGAAGTCTTCAAGTTCGTTGGTCTTCAAGTCCGTCGGTATTCAAGTTGAAGTCTTCAAATCCGCTGATCTTCAAGTTGAAATATTTAGACCCTCCAAGTCTCAAAGTTGAAGTCTTCAGTTCGCCGGTCTTCAAGTTTCAGTCTTTACATTTGTCGGTCTTAAAGTTGAATTGTCTAAGTCTTCCGAATATTCGTATTGAAGTATGCAAAGTCCGCCAAATCTCCCAAGTTTTCCAAATGTATAAGTCGATTTCGTCTTCAAGTTGAAGCTTTATCATTTTCCAATCTTAAGTGGACATATAAGTCCCTTTGCACCTTAAGTTGGCCTCTTCGTGGGTTTGTCTTTAAAAGGAACTATAACTTTCCAATCTTAAGGTGGACATATGAGTTCCTTTGCACCTTAAGTTGTCCTCTTCGTAGGTTTGTCATTAAAAGGAACTCTAACTTTGCAATCCTAAGGTAGACATATGAGTCCCTTTGCACCTTATGTTGGCCTTTTTGTGGATTTGTCCATAATGGAACTGTAGCTTTCCAATCTTAAGATGGACGTATGAGTCCCTTTGCACCTTAACTTTTCCTCTTCATGGGTTTGTCCTTAAAAGGAACTGTAATTTTTCAATCTTAATGTAGATATATGAGTCCCTTTGCACCTTAAGTTGGCCTCTTCGTGAGTTGTACTTAAAAGAAACTTTTTCCAATCTTAAGCTGGATATTTAAGTCCCTTTGTACCTTAAGTTGGCCTCTTTATGGATTGCTCACCTATAGTGATGTGGATTTGGCCATCTATATGTTGATGCGGATTTGTCCATCTATATGCTTATGCGGGTGTGTCCGTCTATATATTGATGCAGATTGGTCCATCTATATGTTGATACGGATTTGTCCATCCATATGTTGATGCGGGTTTGTCCATCTATATGTTGATGCGGATTTGTCCATTTATATGTTGATGCGAATTTATTATCCATATGTTGATGCGGATTTGTCTGTCTATATGTTGACGCGGATTTGTCCATCCATCGTTGACGCGGGTTTTTCCATCTATATGTTGATACGGATTTTTCCATCTATATGTTGATGTTTGTCCATCCATATGCTGACGCGGATTTGTCCATCTATATGCTGATGCGGATTTGTCTATCTATATGTTGATGTTACATTTGTCCGTCTATATATTGAGGTGGATTTCTCCGTCTATATATTGAGATGGATATGTCAGTCTATATGTTGATGTCGATATGTCCATCTATATTGTGATGGGGATTTGTCCATCTATAAGTTGTTATGGATTTTTTCGTCTTTAAGTTGTTGCAAATTCATCCGTCTATAGGTTATTGAGGCTTTATCCTCATGTGGGACATCATTCAATTGCCTATCAATTTGACACTCGACGACTCTTCTTGTTTGGCCTAGAAAACAAAAAGAACAATGAAAAAAACAAAAGATAAAAAAACGTAAAAATAAAAGAAGAAGGAAGAAATCACCTTGGCACTAGGGCTTCCTACTCGTAAAAAGTCAAAGTCAAACTGACATGAGGATAACGCTGGTTGATAACGCAATTATTTTCTAATCGAGAATCTTGGCTAATTGAAGTAAGATATTAACCAAAGTTTCGGACTTCCTGACTCAACTTTTTCTTGTATAAAGAGCTACCACGATCTTATATTAGCATTACAAATGAGTTATTTTTTTTAGAAGTTTAGAGTTGATGACGTCCGACTTTAATGTTTCGTGATACTTCAATCCTTGTCTTCCAAGCTCAACAAGTCTAAATTTCGTCAAGATTTGAAATAAGGGGTATTTGTAGGCATAAGAATTTTATTAAAATTCAATTTATAAAATAATTTGGACTATATTTTAAATTCAAGATATATTGGCCCAATAAATATTATGGGCTAATATATAAATGAATTAATTATATAAGTTTAATATATATGGATTAAATAAATAAGTCTAAATCCATTGGGCTAGCCTATTCAATTAGGCTAATGTAATGAGCCCACTTAAGCCCAAGATGACTTCTTCCTAGAGGCCCAATTTGGTGCCACGCGTGAAATGACGTGGCGCGCCAAGTCAATAGGAAGAGCCAATAGGACCATGCCACGTGTCAAAATGACAAGGCATGCCTAGTCACACTAAAAGGCCAATTTAATCGCGCCATGTGTGCAAGTGACATGTTCTGGCCAATCAAATGCGGCCATGTCACCCTTCAATTTGATTGGTTGGAAAGAGTTTGTTCCTATCACAACTCCTCCCTTCCCCAACTATAAATAGATAACTCAAAAAAAAACACTAGAAGTTATAACAAGAAGCAAGAAAGAGCTCGTGGATCAAACGCTGTAAATTCCTCCACAAGTTTCAAGCTTCAAGCTCAATTTCAAGAAATTAAGTTCAAGCTTGAGAACGAAGAAGAAATCAAGTTCAAGCTCAAAAACGAAGAATAAATAAAGGTCAATTTCAAGCAATCAAGCTCAAACTCAAGGACACAATTATCATTCGTGGAAACAAACATAGATTCAAGATCAAGCTCAAAGGCCCTCGAATTTATTTACTATTGAAAATAAAAATTAAAGGATTCCTAGAGATTGTAACACTCAAATATTTGAAATGAAATACTACGATTCTTGCGATATTTTAGGTCTTGATTTTATTTTCTCGACACAATTTTATTGTCTACAGACCCGACCGATTGTTTTGAGCTTTTGAACTTTGATTACCAGTTTTCGGGTATGGCTTGCCCCATGTAATATGTTATGACTGATGTAGATTGTTGGTTTTGGTTTTCACAAAAATCGGTATGAATTTGAAAAAACAATATTAATTAAAAGCTTTGAATTTGAAAGGTTTGACCAAGAGTTGACTTATATGTGTATGAGATCGGATCGGAATTTTTATGATTTGATTAGGGTTTTTGGGTGATTTATGACTCGGGAGTGTGATTGAAATTGGTTTTGGAGTTCCGATGTAGAATTAGACTTATCAATTCAGGGTTCTTCCATTCCAGGTCCTTCTACTGGTCATTCTAGTGCTAGGGGTTCTCTTCAGCCCCTAATCCCCGAATCAGGGAGTTGTTACGAGTATGGAGAGTTTAGGCATATGAGTACATAGTTTCCTCATCTTCTTGAGGGTTTGTCTTAGCAGATGAGTCAGCCCTTGACTTTAGCTCCAGTTACTTCACCACCCGCTCAGGTAGCTAGGGGTCGCCCTAGATGGGGAGGTCGATCAGGTGGTGGTCAGGCCCGAGATCAGATGATATTGCTTTAGATGCTGTGATTACAGGTATTGTCTCAGTCTGCCATAGAGATGCCAATGTATTATTTGATCCTAGTTCCACTTTTGTATTATTTGATCCTTCTTCCACTTTTTCGTATGTGTTATCATATTTTTCTCGTTATTTGGATACGCCTCGTAAGTCTCTTATTTCATTTGTTCATGTACCTATTTTTGTAGGCGATACTATTATTGTGGATCGTGTATACTGATCGTGTGTGGTGACTATTGGTGGTCTGAAGACCCGAGTGGACCTTTTGTTGCTTTGTATGGTGGACCTTGATGTGATATTGGGCATGGATTGGCTATCTCTATGTCGTGCTATATTAGATTGTCATGCTAAGATAGTGAAGTTGTCTATGCCAGGTGTGCCGGATTGAGTGGCGAGGTTCAACTAATTTTGTCCCTAGTAGGGCGATTTCGTTCTAGAAGGCCCAGCAGAAGGTTGGGAAAGGTTGTCTTTCATACTTAGCCTTTGTGATGGATGTTAGTGCAGAGACTCCTAGTATTGATTTTGTTCCCATATCTAGGGATCTTCCGGAAGTGTTTCCTGCAGACCCGTTGGGCACGCCACTGGACAGGGATATTGACTTTGGTATTGATTTGGTGCCGGACACTTGGCTTATTTCTATTCCGACATATCGTATGGCACCAGCAGAATTGAAGAAGCAACTTTAGAAACTCCTTAATAAGGTTTTTATTCGGCCCAGTGTGTCACCTTGGGGTGCACCTATTTTATTTATGAAGAACAAGGATCGCACAATAAGGATGTGCATTGATTACAGGCAGTTGTCATGTTGGTACCTAATTTTTTCCTACATATTTTATACCCCAAAAATACTTTCAAAATAGCATTCATATGGATATATAAGCATCCCCAAAGGTTTTAGTATTTTTCCTAATTTTTTAAGATATTTAGAATTAATTTATTGTCTATATTAACAGTATAAAACCTCAATAATTATTTTCAAATTGTCCTTTAGGTGAGTCATTTATTTTCCATCGTTATAAATACACCAAATGTAATTAAGGTGATATTTGCATATTTTTATATATTTATTTGATATTTCTAAGCTAAATTGTTCAAAATTATAATTATAGCCTATGTTATAATTAATCACGTCTTGTAACTATAAAACTATTCCAGATATTTTAGATTAATGTTTATATTTTATCAACTGGTTTTTTGCTTTCAATATGTTTTAACCTTTGATGGGTATTGATTTCATACTACCATTGTGTGATTGATTGATTCTTTCCTTGTTTAAATTGAACCTTCCTATTCCCTTATTTTCTGACTTGGTTCATTATTGATTTCGAATCTTTGATTCCATGATTTACTATGTACCAGTTGATTTACTTCTTGCCTTATTTACTTAAACCATGTGTTTTAAACTTTCCCTTATGTATTTACCCCTTCTTTGCATATTGTGCATGATATGCTACTTGATTCCCTTTCCTTAAATAACTTCTGTCCTTTACCATTCAAATTTGAACTTTTTAATTAAATGAATTCCCTTCTACTGATTGTTTTCTGATTGTTACTCGATTATTTTCTTTCCTTGCTTACCTACCTGACTTCAAATATAAATACATGCTCCTCTCTTCACTCATCCATCGAATTCTGACTCATTAATCAATCAATTTTCACTTCAAAAATCAGAATTCACGACACATACATCTCTAACTTGAAATATTTTTTACTACTCTCTACTACCATTACCACTCTCTATTTTTCTATGCTACTATTGAGCACTATGCTCCTTCACCTCCTGCTTTCTGAACTCTTGTGGGAGCTTCTTGAGTTTGTTCCTGTTGACTGCCTTGTTGTTTGTTTGTTGTTGCTATTCTACTATTCTAAACTTGCAATTGGTATGTCTTCCTTGTTAAATAGTACCTTTTTTATGTGTTCAACCTCTCTTCTCCTACCCTTCTTTCGTTGTGTGTTTACTTATGCTTTCCTGCACTATGTGATTACCTTCAAGCATGTTATTCCTCTTTATGTTGTGCTTCTAACCCTTTCCCTCTATTTTCTTTGTATGTGAGTATTGTCCTGAACCATGGCAGCACTTTGAATTGTTGTCTGTGATCCAGAATTAGACTCTTTCTGAGTTTTTACTCAATTTCCTTTCCATTCCCTCTCCCCTCTATGTGTTGAGCTTTAATTTGGGTCTGTTGATGTCCTAATCACCATTCAGACCTGAGTTTGACTCTCTAAGAGTCTTCTCTTATTTGATTGAATCTAAGCAATGGGTCAGGGGTGTGCCAGTCTATGCCATGGCTGGGTATGACCACCTCCTGTTGAGGTGCCTCCCTTACTTTGCACTTACTCCTAGTTCTTAAGCTCCCTATGAACTTGGATGCCAGAGAGCTGGTAATTCCAAACATTGCACTATTCTATTCCAATATTCACTCTTCAGAGTGTAAGCATTTTCCGGGCTCTTGAAGCTCCTTGGAACTTTAAAACACTCTGAATAAGAGAAAGCCTTGCAATCTGGAACCCGGATTTGGTAAAACACATGTATTGGATATTGAGATTGCATTAGGCAGTTTGGATCTAGCTGTGGGCTATGATGTATTTCATTTATTTTTTTTACTTTTGGCTCTATAATAATAACTTTGTAAAAAGAACTTGGGGAGTATAGTAGTAAAGGGTATGGGAGGGGTTTTAGTTTCTTGCATATGTTAAAGGGTAGATATCATGCCTATAGGATTTTAATACTTTGAATAACCTAGATATCATGCCTATGGGATTTTAATACTTTGAATCACCTAGATATCATGCCTACAGGGTTTTAATACTTTGAATCACCTAGATTGCCTACAGGATTTTAATACTTTGAATCACTTAGATATGATGCCTATAGGTCTAAAATGTTTAAATCACCTGGAGATCATGTCTATATGCATGCATTCTTGTTCATTCAAGCATATAGAAATCATGCCTATAGAATTGCATAAAATATAGGCAAACAATAGGGTAATACAATATTCGCCTACCTTAAACGTTTAAAATAGCAATGAGCCAATAAAACCAATGTAGATATCCTACCTATAGCATCTTAAAGTTCTCTTACGTTGTATAAGTAGTGATCTGGCAACTATTTAAAACGTTTTCAACATATTCGTCCAAACCTGTCTGCAATTTTCCAATTTTTTCTGAATTTTATTCATGAAGTTACTTTCAAGATAGCTTTAAAACTCTCGCTTCCTTTTATAAGCACTCTACTTCTGAAAACTCTACTGTACAACTCCTTAAACAGTTCTATCGATTTTTAAAACCCTTCTAAACATTTACAAGTTTCTACTTCTGTTTCCCAACTTTTCTATATTAGGTCCTTAATTAATAATTCGTTAAAATGCTCCAAATCCTAAAAATTGGATCTAATTTGACTAATGTAGACATTTTATCTAATTCTATGTGTTAAACTGGTTTGTCCGCCGCTTAAATTTAAGACCAAACCAGTATGTGTAAGACATGTTCAACTATATGTTATCTATTTTAAGGGGTTTCATTGAGCCTTGGTTTATCTTCTTGTCCCTTCCCCTACTTGATATTTGTTTTGTATGACGAACTAGTATTTTATCCTTTAAACCCCATATATGTCTCTATCCCCTTTCTTTCCCCTTTTAGGATTAGGAGTCCTAATGCCCCGGGACTGACAGGTTGGGACGGGTACTAGCATGCAATAACAAAAATGAGACCAATCTCGTTTAAACACCTTAACGGGGTGGGAAGGGTAGAATATGGATATGATGACTGGTGCGTATCTCGTGTGAGAATGATTGCTGGGTATTGCACCAAAGTGATCCATATTATATTTAAACCTAGGACCCCTTTTCTCCTTTATTTATTGATGTTTTATCTTAGATTATCTTTTCCTTCAACTAAGCTTTCTCTTTTAAAATAACTTGTGTCTTTCTTCTTTCAAAATTTTCAACTCTTTCAAGTTTCCTATGTGCAAACTTTGCTTGTTTATCCTCATTCTTCTTAAAGTCACAATTAAGCACGACCGGGAACCACACTAGTGGATCTTGAGGGGTGCCTAACACCTTCCCCTCGAGATAATCTCAAGCCCTTATCCGAACTCTAGTTTTTTCTGTCAAAATCTCTTTATTTTCTGTAAGTGTCCTAATGAGCTATAATCATTAGGTGGCGACTCTCCAAAATCTATTACCCGATTCCTCGAAAGGGAATAAAAGAGTTATTTTGTCCATAATGTCGAAACCCGCTTTCGCGAGAAAATAGGGGCGTCGACAGCATGGCGAATCTGCTGGGGATTTCTTTAAGGCTTTTACCATTACGTGCTTTTTTGACTTTATTGCTTCCTTAATTGCATTTACCTCCTGTCTTAAATTGTTTCATCAAGAATACTAACTTGGCTCTTCATGTTTTTTGTTCCTGTTAATGTCTTCTTTTATTGCCTTATTATTTCAATTCTGTTTTAATTTCCGAGCATTTATTGTAATCTTTATGAACGTAAATAAACATGCAATTTTCTTCATTATTGTAACTGTATTTCTCAACATCATATTCCACTCGTACCAAAACAAATCCTATAGCAACGCTTATAATGAGTGGTTGCGACTTCTAATATTACAAACTCCATAAATGTGGAAAAGGCATATTTGCGGTAAAACCAGTCGATCAACGGTGTAGTCGACGGTTCGGCGTCTTTCCCTCTTGAGTTGTCCGCTCAAGGGTACCTTTTCTTGCACTTCAAAAGTACAAACTTTGTTCCATTAAACTATTCATGCATCATGGTCAACCCTAGCCGAGTCAGTTGTGTTGTCTACATAATGACTCCTTAAGATACCTAAACCAAAGTCCACCATGTTTCCTCGAAACCCAAACATACACCTTCATGTTATCTGCATTTATTTGGAGAACAAAATGCCTTTTGGCTATTTATTGATTTAAATAGTCGAGTCCGGCACGGTTAAGACTCTAACACTTTGTTTTGCATAAAATGAGGCAGGAAGCTCCCATAATCAGTATGGTATCCAACATTCACCCAAGGTTGCTAAGCTGGTGGGAAGATCTTCACGCCAGCGATCAAACCCTTGTCCGCAAGTACTTAGGGAATTTGCCCTCACTTCTGGAAATCCAGCCTAACAACAAAATCATAGAGGCTACAACTCTGTTCTGTGATAGTGATCGATCGGTTTTTTGCTTTGGGGATTTCGAAATGACTCCGTTACTGGAAGAAATAGGAGATTTAGCTGGTATCCCTTGGGAGACTCCGGGTCTGCTTATGCCAGAAAACCGCAAAAGTAGAGCCTTTTTTAAGATGATGGGACTCAAGAAATCCCGGCCTATCTTGCCTGAAGGACTCCTACATACCATTTGATTTCTTGTATGAGACGTATGGCCATAGTAAGTCCTATCGCACCTACACCGACGAGTTCGCCCTCACCTCGTTGGGGCACATACATATGAGGGCCTTTGTGTTCATGTTTTGCTTCTTGTGTAAGATAATATTTCCCATGAAGAAGGCTAGGATCCACACCGGACTAGCCATGGTGACCAAAACCTTAATGGAAGGTATTGATTGACAGACTTTCAGCATAGTGCCCATTATCATTGCTGAGATGTATCGAGCCTTGGGAAAATATCAATAGAGGGCTCCACATTTTGAAGGTTGTAATTTGTTACTACAACTTTGGCTCATAGAACACCTTCAGAAAGGCGACTAGAGATAGGAAATCATACGTAGGGATTGGGATGACCATATCCCTTTTCACCACCCAATGTGAATGAAATTCATGACCAATATGTTTTCTCAGCTGGAGGACGCCAGTGGATGGGTAGAGTTGTTTGAAAATCTAAAGGAAGAGTAAGTTTAGTAAATGTTCGAGTGGTTCCCAACAGGGGAGTTCATTGTATGTTCTCGAGATATTCCATTTCTCGTGCTCATCGGTCTAAGGGGAACTCATCCTTATATCCCTCTCCGGGTCATGAGGCAAGCTGGAAGAAAACATATCATACCCAGGATAGAGAAAATGAGTCATTTCAAGGCTGAGTTTCAATATGATGATAGCCTACAGAAGTGTCACGCTCAGTGGCACTGCAAGCTTGTCTTAAGGAATGAGTCTCTTGAACCAGAAAGGTATCATGCCGGGTGTGTACCTCACTACACGAGTTGGTTGGAAGATGATCACATTGGTTTGGGTCGTCCAGGATTCGTCCATGTCATAGTATTATTGATGAGAAAACAGAAGCGCAAGTCAAATACAATCAGCTGCGCAAGAGGATGCGAGAATGTGAGAGTGAACATTGGGAATTACGGGAAGCCAACGAGAAGCTGATCAACGAGTGGAAGGATATGGCTATCAATGCCAACAACCGGCTGGGGTATCTGGAGTGAGGTCTAGTGGAGTTGGAAGGGAAGTTCTTGAAAAGAATTAAAGATTTTTAGAATACCGAGGGAAGTGCAGGCGGACATCTAGCTCGAGCCTATCTGCTGTTAGGAATGCGCGATTTAATGCAGCTGTACGAGGGAGGCAAGAGTACCAAATCTGGGGAAGGTCCATCTGGGACCAAGTAGTTAGGATCCTTTATTTTTTTTCTTTCATAATGAAATAAGGCCACTGGCCATTAGCGACATCTTTTATCATTAAGTTGTTTTAAGACTCGTCTTGTTTTATCAAAAAAATGAGGCATTTAGCATTATAAGTTCTCCAAATTTAATTTTTCGCTAGGCCTACCTCGGGAACAATGAGGCACCAAATTAGGAAACGACTTACACTGTTGCACAACGTGGTTAAATACTGCAATATTATTTTTCAGAATCCACACTAACTTTTTACCTTTTTATTTTTCTTTTATTTTTATTCCCCTCCCTAAAGGTTAGCTCGTGCATTCTGGCACCATCAGTATACTTAACAAGATCCAAGGGTCCTCCACCTCCTCCTCCCCCGAGTCCTACCAGAAACAGAAACAAAGGCAAAATGGGATATGCAAGTGCTAGAAAGGAACTAGAGGAAACATCTCAGAATGATGCAATTACCAAGAAGACTGTTGCTCATCTTGAGAAAACTTTGTTGAGACTTCGGGAGGAATTGGACCAAGTTCGGAACCTGGCAAGCCCGTCAATCACTCTTGCTACTCCTGATGTTAACACCCAGAACCCTATATCTCCACAAAATACCCCGAAACCACCAATACAACCCATTCATCCCCAAGCCTGCAACACATGCAACACACTCCACTGCTCATTCCCGAACCACAAAAGACCATAACGCTCCTATCTTTGTGGATACTATACCCCACTACACTCACCCAATCACAAGTGCACGCGAATCAGATGACAAGGGCTCCCTCATTCAAAATTTGGCCGCTGAACTCAAGAAGTTGACTAGCTGGGTCCAAGGTTTCGAAGGTAGAAAAGGTATTGAAGGGTTGAACTATGAAGATCTTTGTGTTCAGCCAAATGTTGAACTCCCGGAGGGGTACAAACCTCGCAAGTTTGAGATATTCGACGGTACAGGTGATCCTATGGTCAACCTGAGAATGTATTGTGATAAGTTGGTAGGAGTTGGAAGGGACGAGAAAATCCGCATGAAGCTGTTCATTAGGAGTCTAAATGGCGATGCGTTATTAGGGCATATCATCCAGGATGCAAATAAATGGACAAGTTGGGTGAACACGGCATCTTACTTTATAGACCAATTTAGGTTCAACACTGAGAATGCACCATATGTGTTCTATATCCAGAATCTAAAGAAGAAACCCACAGAGACCTTTCGTGAGTATGCTACTCGTTGGAGGTTAGAAGATACTAAGGTCAGGCCGGCCTTGGAGAAAGAATAGATGAACAGGTTCTTCGTCCGTGCTCAGGATACGTACTACTATGAAAGGCTGATGCTAATAGAAGGTCAAAAGTTCTCCGACATCATCAAGTTGGGATAAAGAATCGAAGAAGGCATCAAAAAGGGTATGGTCACTAACCTCGAGGCATTTCAAGCTACCAAGAAGGCTTTAAAGTCTGGTGGCTTTTCAAAGATAAAGGATGTAAGTTCTGCAATAGCTGCGCAGAGGAACAATTCCCCTATAAAGTACTAGACCTATCCCTCAACTCCACCCACATATCAACCTACCATAAATTACCAAGCACCCTCACCCACATATCAAATGCCACCATCTGCTTACCAATCACCTCCACCGCCCACATATCAACCCACTTCGCCGAGATATTCCTAACATGCGCCTATGTACCAAGCATCGACTCCCAACCTCCTCATTACCCATCATCACCCGCTTGCCAAAACGTTCCTCAACCCAGACCAATTTTCGACCGAAGACCTCCCGGACAATATACCGCCATAGCCGATCCAATTGACCAATTATATGAAAAACTCAAAGCAGCCGGTTACATTTCACCTATCCCAGCTGTATCTCCGGAAAATCCTTCACAGTGGATCAACCCTAACAAAACCTGCGCATACCATTCCCGAAAAAAAAGGACATACCATCGATGAGTGCCACTCATTGAAAGACAAGAGTCAAACTTTGATTGATAACAAGGTCATTATAGCAAAGAAGTCCACTCCCAATGTTCGCAACAACCCTCTACCTGATCACAAGGGTGGAGGCATCAATATGATCGAGGTTGAAGATGATTGGAACCCCAAGGGGTCAATTGGTTTGATAGCTGAAGGAGATGAACCTAAGAAGCTAGCAGTTACCCTCAATCCCATTGTTGTTCAGATCTAGCCCTCTGAGGGCGATGTGATAAATATGTCTTTGCCACTCGAGTTTGAAGCACCTTCTCAAAGACGCCAAAATCGATTGAGGTTGAGTTCAGGATTTCGAAGGCACCTGCACCATTTGAAGTTACTCTGTTACCTCCACGGACGCCAATTATGGTTTCCATGATAGATGTGACCCCATTCAAGCCGAACGCCATACCTTGGGACTACACAGTTGAGGCTAGATGAAAGGAAAAACCTATAGTGGAGAAGCAATCGCCACGCAGGGCATGACCATGACAGGCATGGTATACACCCTAGAACATTTGGCTGAGTCCAGCAAGCAAGCCTCTGGGCGAGCTGTCGAAAGTGGACCCGATGACCTTTGGAGGAAGATACAGGCCAAAGAGTACTCAATCGTTGAGCAACTGAACAAAATACCAGCACAAGTTTCTGTTCCTGCTCTTTTGTAAAGCTCTGAAGCACATAAAAATACCTTAATGAAAATATTGAGTGAAGCTTATGTTCCCAACAACATAACACGAGGCAAAATGGAAAATATGGTGGGGAAATACTGGAAAGCCACAAGATCACCTTCGACGAGGATGAGTTACCACAAGAAGGGCTTAGTCACAATAAAGAATTGCACATCACTGTGCAATACGAGGATTATTTTATCACCACGATCTTAGTAGACGGGGGATATAGCCTTAACATATGTCCGTTAATTACCCTCAGGACATTAGGTAAAGGTTTGCACAAAATCAAAGATTGAGCTATCAATGTCAAGACTTTTGATGGGTCTCAAAGATCCACCATTGGAGAAATTAGCATGTGCCTACATATGGGACCTACTTGGTTCGATATTGACTTCCAAGTCATAGATGTGCCAGCATCCCATAATTTATTGGGACGACCCTGGATCCACGCTGCTGGGGTTGTGGCATCAACCATCAAGCTACAAAGTTTGAATGGAATCATCAGAAGGTGATCATTCATGGCGATGGTAGCAACCCTATATACAACCACCAAACCATCCCGATGATCGGAGGTAAAAGGAGAATAGGTGGAGAGACATACCACCACATTGAGCAGGTCAACGCCATAGACAAGGACAAGTGGTGGGATAACAATATTGAGAGACTTCTGAATTGGAGCGGATAAGAGCTCGAAAAGGGACTTGGCAAAAATCTCCAGGGCATGACCAAGCCTATCATGTTGAAGAAGCATGGTACCCACTTTTGGCCAGGGGTACGAGTACACATGGAAGGAGTTCAATCATTGGTCACCACCATGGCGCAGTCCCTACTATCCACTGGAACATCCCATACCCCAGCTGGAGCAAATGTTTCAGCCGACCGGCGTTATATATGGATCAGAGGAAGACGAGGCGATGGCAGCAATGAAGAACATGTTTCTGGAGGATGATATGGATTGTTATGTTATCTTCGAGGAGGAATGGGGAGGAAGGCTCTTCCATTCAAGCTGTGAACCAAGGGGAACGCCTCACCAATTGGTCAGTCAGGACCACCAGTGCCTGGAGAGCTTTGGGGTAGCAAAGCTAAACGACGCACTATGCATCACATTTTACTTTTTAATTGATTTTACTTTTCCACCTCGTCTTTACATTTGAAAAGAGCTCCGATATTTCAAACAATTATGAATTTAATCGAAAGCAATTTCCAAGTTTGTCATTATATCCCGCTCTTATTACTTTTTTCTACCATTTACTTTATTTTACATAGCATTACTATTACATATCTTGAGGATAAACCAACAATTGTGACTTGCAATTAGGTAATGTAACAAACGGACAAAGACTCAGGAGAGGACGAAATACCAGAAGAGGTCGTCAGGGAGGTCGAGAATTTTGAGAATAAGCCTAAGTCCAATTTGGACAAAACTGAGGTTGTTAATCTGGGAGATGTAGAGAATGTCAAAGAAACACGTATCAGCGTATATTTGTCACCACCAGAAAAGAAAGAGTACACAGAATTCTTAAAAGAGTATGAAAATATCTTCGCTTGGTCTTATGATGATATGACCAGTCTCAGCGCATCCATTATGGCTCACAAGTTGCCGACTGATCCGGCGTGCCCGCCAGTAAAACAGAAGCTCAAAATATTTAAGCCAGACATGAGTCTGAAAAAAAAAAGAGGTTACCAAGCAAGTCAAAGCTAGGGTTATCAAAGTAGTAGAGTGTCCAACATGGTTAGCCAACATCGTTCCAGTACCAAAAGGACAGGAAGGTTAGAGTATGTGTCGACTACCAGGATCTCAACGGGCCAGTCCTAAGGACAACTTCCCTTTGCCAAATATACACAGATTGATTGACAACTGTGCCAAACATGAGTTGCAGCCGTTCATTGATTGTTTTGCTGGATACCATCAGATATGGATGGATGAAAAAGATGCAGAAAAAACGGCGTTCATCATGCCATGGGGGACGTATTGTTACAGCATGATGTCGTTCGGTATAAAGAATGTTGGTGCTACCTACAGAGGGCCAGGACCACTATATTCCATTACATGATACATAAAGAATCGAGGTGTAAAGCCACATATCACATGGAAGATTTGAGAAAGTTCTTCAACAGATTGAGGAGATACAACTTGAAACTAAATCCCGCCAAGTGTGCATTCAGGGTCCCAGCCAGAGAGCTATTGGGTTTCATTGTGAGTCTTCGATGAATAGAACTGGACCCGTCTAGGTCAAAGCCATTCAAGAGCTGCCAACACCAAAGAATAAGAAATATGTGATGAGTTTTCTGGGAAGACTCGACTACATCAGCCGATTCCTAGCTCAGTCCACTGTCATTTGTGAACCCATCTTCAAGATGCTAAAGAAAGATGCCGCCTCTAAATGGACTGATGATTGTCAAAAGGCTTTTGACAGAATTAAGAAATATTTTTCAACGTCGCCAGCCTTGGTTCCACCCGAACCAGGGAGACCCCTATTGCTTTATCTCGCAGTATTGGATGGAGAATTTGGGTGTGTTTTGGGACAACATGATGAAATGGGAAGAAACGAGCAAGCCATCTACTACCTTAGCAAGAAGTTTACACCCGTACGAGGCTCGGTATTCCTTATTAGTGCACACATGTTATGCTCTGACTTGGGTAAGTCAAAAGTTGAGGCAGTACTTCTGTGCCTACACAACTTATCTCATATCCAGAATGGACCCGTTGAAATATATCTTTAAGAAGCCCATGCCTACCGGCAAGCTCACCAAATGGAAAATCCTTGTTAAGCGAGTTCGACATTGTTTATATTACCCAGAAGGCAGTCAGAGGGCAAGCTTTCCCATATCATCTTGCCAAGAATCCTGTGGGAGGAGAATGCGAGCCTCTGAAGACGTATTTTCCTGACGAAGAGGTATCTTTCATAGGAGAAGAAATTGCAGAATTCTATGATGGTTGCAGAATGTCTTTTGACGGAGCCGCAAATTTGAAAGGAGTTGGTATAGAAGCAGTCCTGGTATCAGAAACCGGTCAGCATTACCTAGTATCCACCAAGCTCAAATTCATGTGCACTAACAACATGGCCGAGTACTAAGCCTACATCTTAGGGCTTAAACCGGACTGAGCTTCCCTTTCTTCTAAAATCTCATAAAACCCTTCATGGGAGAAACCTTCAACAAAACCTTCTCACCCTCTATATAAGACACATCTCGAACCTTCCTGTCCGCATAACTCTTCTGACGCGACTGAGATGTACGAAGTCTCTCTTGAATCACCTTCACTTTCTCTAAGGCATCCTGCACCAAATTCGTCCCCCAACAACCTAGCCTCATCGGGCTCGAACCAACCAACTGGACATCTACATAGCCTCCCATACAAGGCCTCATATGGTGCCATCTAGATACTGGACTGATAGGTGTTGTTGTAGGCAAACTCTGCAATTGGCAAAAACTCATCCCAAGAACCCCCAAAGTCAATCACATAGGCACGCAACATATCCTCCAATATCGAAATAGTACGCTGGGACTGCCCGTCCGTCTGAGGATGAAACGTTGTGCTCAACTCCACCTAAATACCAAACTCTCGCTGGAAAGTCTTCCAAAACTGAGAAGTGAACTGAGTGCCTCTATCCGAGATAGTAGAAACTGGAACCCCATGCAATTAAAAATCTCTTGAGTAAAGATCCCTTCCATCCGTTCTGAAGAATAAGTAGTACACACTGGAATAAAATGTGCGGACTTGGTCAACCGATCCACAATCACCCAAATCGAGTCGAACTTATTCAAAGTCCAAGGAAGAACACTCATAAAATCCATAGTAACTCCCTCCCATTTCCACTTGCGAATAACCATCTACTGAAGCAAACCACCCGGTCTATAATGCTCATATTTTACTTGCTGACGGTGTAGACACCGAGAAAAAAATCCCACAATGTCTTTCTTCATCCTCCTCCACCAATAGTGTTACCTCAAGTCCTGATACATCTTCGCGGCACCCGGATGGATGGAATACCGCGAATAATGGGCCTCCTCAAGAATCAAATCTCTAAGCCCATTTATATTGGCACACAAATCCGGCCACGCATCCTCAATACACCATTATCACCAATGGTCACATCCGTGGTATCACCATGCTCAACCCGATCTCTAAGAGCAAGCAAATATGGGTCATCATACTGGCGCTCTCTAATGCTATAAAATAAAGAAGACCAAGAGACCACGCTCACCAGCACTCGGCTAGGCTCAGAAATATCTAACCGCACCAACTATTGGCCAAAGCCTGAACATCTAGTGCAAGGGGTCTATCCCCAACTGGAATGTACGCCAAACTCCTCATACTAACTGCCTTTCGGCTCAAAGCTTCGACCACTACATTGGCCTTTCCGGATGATATAGAATAGTAATATCACAATCCTTAAGCAACTCAAGCCACCTATGTTGCCTCAAATTAAGACCCTTTTGTTTGAACAAATGCTGAAGACTGCAATGATCAGTTAATCCCTCGCAAGATACGCCATATAAATAGTGCCTCCAAATCTTCGAAGCATGAACTATAGCAGCCTACTCCAAATCGTGAACAGGGTAGTTCTTCTTATGGGGCTTCAACTGTCGAGAAGCATAAGCAATCACTCTACCGTACTGCATCAATACATAATCCCAACTTCGAAGCATCATAATAAATGGTGTAAGAACCTGAAGGTGATGGCAAAACCAATACTGGAGTTATGGTCAAAGCTGTCTTGAGATTCTGAAACTCTCCTCGCACTCGTCTGACCATACAAATGGAGCACCCTTCTAAGTCAACTTGGTCAAGGGCGAGGCGATAGATGAAAAACCCAAAACAAATTGATGATAATAGCCCGTACCGAGGAAGCTATGAATCTCTATGGCCGAGGACGGTCTAGGCCAACCCTGAACCACCTCAATATTCTTTGGATCAACCTGAATACCATCACTGGACACCACGTGCCACAAGAAAGCCACGGAACCAAGCCAAAACTCACACTTGGAGAACTTCGCATAAAGCTACTCCTCCCTCAACCTCTATAATACTACGCGAAAATGCTCTGCGTGCTCCTCCTGGATATGCGAGTACACCAGAATACCATCAATGAACACTACAATAAAAGAATCCAGATATGGCCAAAGTATACTGTTCATTAAATGCATGAATGTTGCTAGGCATTGGTCAGCCCGAAAGACATAACCAAAAATTCATAGTGACCATATCTCGTCCTGACATCAGTCCTAAGAATATCTGAATCCTTGATCTTCAACTGGTGATAACCCGAACGGAGATCAATCTTAGAAAACACCCTCGCTCCTTGAAGCTGGTCGAATAAATGATCGTTGAGAGGCAGGGGATACTTGTTCTTCACTGTTACTTTGTTCAACTGCATGTAGTCAATGCACATCCTCATTGTCCTATCTTTCTTCTTCACAAATAGAACAAGCGCATACCACGGTGACACACTAGGCCGAATAAACCTTTTTTTAGGAGTTCTTGAAGCTGATCCTTCATATCCTTTAACTCTGTTGGTGCCATGCGATACAACGGAATGGAAATGGGCTTGGTGGCCGGCACCATGTCAATACAAAAATCAATGTCCCCGATCCGGTGGCATATCCGGTAGGTCTACAGGAAATACATCAGGAAAATCCCTCACAATGGAAACAAAATCAATGTTAGGAGTCTCGGCTTTAACATCTCTCACAAACGCCAAATATGATAGGCAACCTTTCCCAACCATACGATCGGTTATCAAGAAAGATATAACCCTGCTAGGAACATAATCAATCAAACCACTCCACTCAATCCTCGGAACACCCGGTATAACCAAAGTGATTGTCTTAGCATGACAGTCTAGAATAGCATGACACGGAGAAAGCCAATACATTCCCAAAATAAAAACAAAGTCTACCTTGCTCAATAGCAATAAATCAACTCGGGTCTCCACAACACAAATAATCACAGTACACGACATATACACACGGTCCACAATAACAGTATCGCCCACCGGGGTAGAAAAATGAACATGTAAAGCAAGAGACTCCCGGGGCATACCCGAATAACATGCAAAATATGAAGACACATATGAATAGGTAAAACCGGGATCAAATAATACAGAGGAATCTATGTGGCAGACTCAGATAAAACTTATAATAACAGCATCTAAAGCAACACCATATGTCCTGCATGGGATAGCATAAAATCGAGCCTGACCACCGTCTGTTCGACCTCCACCTCGGGGGCGACCCCTGGCTGCCTGGCCTCCACGCCTAGCTGGTGGGGAAGATGAGGAAGAAACTGAACTAGAAGATAAGGGCTGATCCCTCTGCTGAAGCTGACCACCACGAAGTCGAGGGCACTACCTCTTCATGTGACCAAACTCTCCGCACTCATAGCAACTCTCAAGTGCTGGAGAAGGGGAATGAAGGGAACCCCTCGCACCAGGATGACCAGCTGATGCACTCAATGCAGAAGAACAATGAGCTAAATGGGCATAAGACGAATTCTAAGTTGGGAGGTCACTAAGTGAAGACTAAACCTGCTGGAACCGCTGATGACCATAGCCTGAAGACGCCCCACGATACTCGGGACGAGCCAACTGATGAGGCCTAAAGGAATAACCTCTGATCTGCTGGAATTGGCCCCCAGACGAAGCACCACTATAACTACCCGATTCTCTAGGCCTCTTGGCCTCTCTCTCCTATCTTTCCTGACGGCGAGCCGTCTCAGTATCACGAGCAATATCAAATGCATCCTCGAAGGTATGACTCAGAATCCTCTCTCGAGTCATCAGAATACGGATGGGATAAACAAATCAGTACACAAACCTCCTAATCCTTTCCCGATCAGTCGAGACCATCCAGGGAGAATAACGAGCCAACTCTGAAAATCTTACCTCATACTGAGACACAGTCATATCTCCCTGATGAAGCCACTCAAACTGTCTACGCAACTCCTCTCTCTGAGACTGTTGTACCCACTTCTCCTGGAAGAGAGTGAAGAACTCCTGCCATGACAAAGACGCTGCACCTATCGGCCTACGCCGCTCATACTCCTCCCACCAAGTAAAGGATGCTCCTGAGAATTGACAGGTAGTAAATGATACACCACTCAACTCCAAAATCCCTGATGTCCGAAGCATACGCCGACACTTGTCGAGAAAACCTTGGGCATCCTCTCCTTGAACACCACTGAAAGTAGGAGATGAGAGCCTACTGAACCTTTCCAGGCGACGTTGTTCATCGTCTGGCATAGCTGGAACCAAAAAATCCTGAACCAGTGCAACCTACTGAACTAGTGCAACCTATTGAGCTGGTGGTGCCTCTGGTGTCTACAAACCCTGCACTACCTACTCAGGTGTGCGAGCAGCGGAGGTCTGATTACCTCCCCCGGCCTGCGAAGTAGCTGCTGCAGTAGTGGCTGAGACTGACTGAGCCAAGCCAGTGCAAACTGATAGAATCTGAGCTAGGGCCTCCTGAAGACCTGGAATCAGAATAGGCATAGCTGGTGAATGAACAGGTGCTGTTGGAGTCTCTACACCTGGAGCCTGATCCTGAGCCGGGGTAACTGGTGGGTCAATAGGTGTTTCCCCCGCTACTTTGCCTCGACCACGACCTCGACCACCACCGCATCCACGGCTTCTAGTGGCCTCTGTAGGTGGTACCAGTGGTCGTCTGCCTCAACCGGTAGCGCGAGCGCTTGCCATTTGCGAAAGGATAGAATAACATAATTTAGTTCTCGAATCAACAAAGCCACACAATAAGAATTTCAAGAATTTGAAGTTTTCCTAAAGGTTCAGCAGCCTCTCGAGGATAAATACAGACGTCTCCATACCGATCCGCAAGACTCAACTATAATGGCTCATGAATCGCGAGGCCAAGTAACCTAGGCTCTGATACCAACTTGTTACGACCCTAACCCCGGTCACGATGGCACCCAACACACTGCTAGGTAAGCCTAACCTTTTCACAAATATTTCCCAATCTTAAACTGTTTACAAATATACAATGCGGAGAAAGATATCAAACCATTATATTGAAGGTAAAAACAAAATACGGATAAAAGTGCGGAAGTTTAACAAAATACTGAATATAGCCCCAAAGGACCCGGTGTCACGAACATGAGCCTCTAAATATAGAGTTTTATCCTACTAAAAAGTCTGACTAGAAGCTAAAATACAGAAATAAAAGATAAGGATAGAGGGGAGAAATCTAAGGCTGCGGACGGCGTGCAGCTATCTCGATACTCCCAGGAAATATCTCTGCTCAGCTAGTCAAGACTCACTAATCCTGGGTAGAACCTGGATCTGCACGTCAGGTGCAGGGAGTAAAATGAGTACTCTGACCCAGTGAGTAATAAATATAAATACAAAATGAAAGTAAGAAATCACATAAATACACAGGGTAAACTATAACCCAATGATACAGTAATATGGGAAAATTTACAACAGAATAACAGTTAATGAGACAAATGCATGAATGCAATGTAATACATATGATGGTACATTCCAGTACCCACTATGCCGTGCAGCCTAAGCCATCCTTATTTATTTATTGTCGACGTCGCTCATAGGGGATGTGTACAGACTCCGAAGGGGCTCCTACAGCCCAAGCGCAATATCAAGCCATCTCGTGGCATAAAATCTAGGCCCTAGGCCTCATATCAATATCAGTATCATCAACCAGGTTGTCGACCTCAATATCAAAGTAAACAACCAGGCTCTTGGCCTCAATATCATCAACCAGGCTCTCGGCCTCAATATCAATGTAACACTACTGCAGGACGCAGCCCGATCCCAGCTCAGTCCAGAAATCATCGTAAGCCCCTTGGGCATTTATAAAATAGTAGTTCTCCGCCCGAATATCATTTAAAATATCATTTGTGTTTTCAAAACTTAGAAGTATGACTGAGTTTGCAAAATAGTATTTAAAACCTTAAATTGAGACCAAATGGTAGGCAAAATATGCTAAAACAGTAATATCAATCCCAGAAGGATTCTACATGTCAACACAAGGCCCCAAACATAGCAATAAGCCTGATTCATAGTAATATATTATGTGTTTCAATCATCAATGTATTAGAAATAACACTCGGGATGGACCAAGCCACGATCCCTAATAGCAAATGACTGCGCACTCATCATAGAATGCATGTCACGCCTCAATATAATGCTACGATGTAAAAGTCCAGGGTTTCAAACCCTCGGAACAGCATTTACATCCATTACTCACCTCAAGCACGCAAAAATCTAGCTCGCAATGACTTTTTCTGTCGAATCGACCTCCTCACGTGTTGAATCTGACCAAAACCACAACGAATACGTCACAATATACCAAGGAAACAAAACACAATCAAAATAATCAAAAAACGACAAGAATTCCAAAAATTTGCAAAACCCGAGCCTCGGGCCCACTTCTCGAAATCCAGAAAATTTTATACCAATGAGTTCCTTCTCTCACCACGAGTCTATACATATCAAAAGCTTCGAAATCCGAGCTCAATTGCTCCCCTAAATCCCAATTTCTCATTTAAAAAGTCAAGCCCTAGTTCTTCCTCTTTTAATTAAATTCTCGTGGATTTAGGTGTTGATTGTACCATAAAATAATATTTCTAAGTCATAAAACTCACCTCCAATCAATCTTGGTTGAAACCCCTCTTTAATTTTCTTCAAGAGCTCTCAAGGTTGCCCAACAAATGGAGGAAAATAACTCAAGTCGCGGATGAAATGTTTTAGAAATGTTCTGCCCATGTGCCAATTTCCTCTATGTGATCGCAGCCCCAGGCTTGCGATCGCAATGCACAAAATCTCTAGGCCCAAAATTTACCTTATAAGATCGCATCAATACCCCTGCGATCGCAGTGCACCAGTTCCTCAACCTATGTGACTGCACTCCAGACCCCGCGACCGCATTGAACAAATCACCATCAGGGATCCAAGGTCCATTTAACACTATGCGATGGCAACACCACGAATGCGATCACAGAGAGTAACTTCCCCAACCTATGTGATCGCATGCCCGACTCCGCGATCGTATAGCACAATCAAACAACGCCAATAATTCCTTCTATGCGATCGCAAAGCCTTTCCTGCGATCACATAGAGCAAAACTCTGCAACACTGAACCTGCAATTTCTGTTACATTCCAAGTCCAAAAATCTTCTGTTAGCCATCCGAAATCACCCCGAGGCCCCCGGGACGTCAACCAAAAGCATCAACACATCCTAAAACAGCATACGAACTTGTTTCAATCATAAAAACACATCCAACAACACAAAAATCACCAATTCACGACGGATTCAAGCCTAAGTTCAACCAAAATTTCCGAAACTCGCATTCGATCAAAAATCCGACCTAAACATCTCCGAATCAACTGAAATTTTGCACACACATCCCAAATCACCTAAAGAAGCTACTGCAACTCTCGGAATCCCATTACAACCCTCGGATCACAATCTCACCTACCAACCGGAATTCGCCAAAACACTAATTTCTCCAAAATAGGCTAACTTCTACGCTGAACCTCCAAAATCACTTCCGATTACGCTCCTAAGACCCAAATCATCCCTCGAAGCTAGTCGAATCATCGGAAATTACATCTGAGCCCTCTAACTCACAAATCAATATCCTGTTGACTTTTCCAAACCAAACTTTCCTTAAAGAGACTATGTTTCTCATTTCCTACCAAACTCAATCCGAATCAACTCAAAATCACCAAACGCAGATAATGAAACATGAAGAAGCATAAAACAAGGAAAGCGAGACGGTAACACATGAGACGATGGGTCGGATCGTCACAAGTGTTAACATCTATATATATATATATATATATATATATATATATATATATATATATATATATATGTTAACTCTTTTTAACTTTTGCGTGTGTTTATTTCTTTATATTTTGACACTCATCAATAAAAGTGTTGGCTCTGCCACTGACTAGACATGTTCTTTTTGCAGCTGAGCTACTAAGAAACAAGTGGGTAGATGGATAGTAGATACTCTATATATAAACTTCCATACTGTCATAATTTGCTTAAATCATCTCCATATCATTTCCACTCCTCTAAAGGAACAAACGAAAAACAAGGGAGAGAGTTGGTGTTTTGGAGAAGATATACATAAACAAAAGTACATATAATTGTATATACTAAAGAGAGAAGATGGGAACAGATGGAGAAGAAGATATTAAGATCAGTAGAGTTTCTTCACGTGGTCAAGAGAAAGAGCTTGATGCAGGTGCCCTCTTTGTTCTGAAATCCAAAGGTAATATCTTATATCTATATTTCATATCATATGTATATCTCTTCCCTTTCTTTGGTTTTTCCTTGCATTTATCAGCTGTAATGCTTTATTTAATTATTTCCCAACCAGCATCATTCTCCTTCTGCTTAGATTGTCTCCGTTTGACTTTCTTCCTTCTCTTTTTATTTTCTTCTTTGTTTTTTATTTATTATTATATTTTTGCAGTTGTCTGCAATTCGATATATATTTCCAACCTATCCCTTCGAACAAGCTGATCATAGTACTTATCGATTAATAGAAAAATCATCACATAACTAAAAGATTCTTTAAAGACTATTGACATACCATATTATAATTGGAACAGAATTTAAGCCATAATTTAAACTTTGCTTGTTTTATGGTGGGGCTTCTTTTGGCCCTTTCTCTGATTCCATATATTTACTGTCCTCAACTACTATATATCAATCATTATTCATTAATCTGCTAAAGCTTTAAATTTTGATGGTCAGAGACAAAGAAATAATGAATTGATATTTTTTCCTGAGATGATCATACAACAACAACAATAAACCAGTATAATCTTACTTAGTGGGGTTTGGGGAGAGTAGTGTGTACGTATACCTTACCCCTATCCTTGGATAGAGAGCTGTTTCCAAATAGACCCCTGACATCCTTCCTTCCAAGAACTTATTACCTTGCTCTTGAGGACACTCGAACTCACAATATATCGGTTGGAAGTGATGGTTGCTCACCATCACAGCAACTCATCTTGTCATCTTATATAACCAAATGTCGTTTTCTATTACATGATATATTAACTCATACTCAGAGGATATGATCCTCTTGAGGTACGCACTTATTATTGCTGCCGTATAATTGATTTCTTTTATGAAACTTCCGATGACCGTTGTCTGAGAAAATATATTGCATAAATACGGTCTAAACAAACTTTTAAAAATATGTATAAATATTCAAATTTCCTTAAAATAAGATAAGTACACGTTTGATCCCAAATGTTGCATATTTGTATTTTTCTGAATCCTCTTATAAGAATTTTTGGCTGTGCCACTATTTCCATATATACCTGACAAAAAAAATATCATACACAAAATAGATGAATTTTTGTATAAAACAAGCAAGAATATAATTTGTAAAAACTTGATTCGTGACCTTTAGTTATACCAAGAAATTTATAGTTTAAAAAATAAATAGTTTAATTCTAGGAACTTGAGAATCTCAGCAGAAGTACTTCATAGTTTATTGTTTTTTTTTTCGATTTCTCACCCGGTGTTCGGTATTTGCGTTGGAACTCGATTACCAAAATTTTTTTCATATCCAGGGCTCAAACTCAAAACTTCTAATTAAGAGAGGAACAACTTCATCCACTGCACCACATCACTTGACGGTACTTCCTAGTTTTTTCTTGACCAGCTTAATTCGAGTTGGCCAGGGTGTCTTGCCACAACTAGTCCATCAGATTTTGTCGTCTAATATATTTGTTATAAATTCAAATAAACTTTACCTACTCCAACAACTGCATTTAAATTTCTCGATCGTCAGACTTAGCTAAGCTAATCGTCAATATTGTTGACTGTCTGACCAAGTTATCTTAAGGAAACGTCACAAACTCCCTCTAGCCCCCCCCCCCCCCTCCCCCACCATCCCCTCACCCTTATCCTACCAAAAAAAGTTAAATTGTAGCATGAAAATAGTCCCTTAAAGAAATGCAGGGTAAGGCTGTATACAATAGACCGTTGTGATCTAGTCCCTTCCCGAACTTCACGCATAACGAAAGTTTAGTGCACCGAACTGTCCTTATTATGTGTAGCGCCTATATTTAATTTTGAAACCGTTTCCTATTAAACGGGAATTAAGGTTTTAATTTTGTTGCAGGATCATGGGTGCATTGTGGTTACCACTTAACAACTTCAATAGTAGCTCCTCCTTTGTTAAGTCTTCCTTTTGCCTTTGTTTCACTTGGATGGTGGGGCGGAATCCTGTGTTTGGTCATCGGTGCTCTGGTCACATTTTACTCATATAACCTCTTGTCTAGGGTTCTCGAACACCATGCTCAGCTAGGCCGCCGCCATCTCCGGTTCCGCGACATGGCCAACGACATTTTAGGTACGTGATGAAACATTTAAACTTTTAGACTTTCAGATCATTTAAAATTTTATACGAATTAATGTATATATAATAAATGCAGAATAGTTACGTGGAAGTAAGGTAAGTAACGTATTTTTTGACCAAAAAATAATGTATACTTTCGGTTAAACTATTAAATCTTGTGTAATAAAGGGTTAAACTTGGTTAGAAATAACATCTCTCGATCTAGAACAAGTTAACATAAATAACGTGAGATAATATTGGTGGGGAGCTGAAAAGAGTGAGTATTTAATATTCCAAAAGATTGGAGCACTAATAGAGTAACATCAAGCAATAAATGGCATTTGCGTGAATAAGGAGAATAATTCACTCAATATTGAATGAGGTGGATGATTCTTCTTTCTGACAGTGATGAATGACAGACAAATCCTAGAATATTGGAGGGATCTAATGGAAAGTATGAAATAATAAATGATGGAATCTTAGCAAAAAGGTAAAGTTTGTACTTTTGCTAAAGAGAAAGTCTTCTTCTCAAAAAGTATTCTTATCAAGTGAATGTTACATGTCCTATCACCTTATCTCTTTTCCTATTTACTAGTTTCTCCTCACGCGCGTATGCTAGTTATGTAAAATCGACTTTCATTACTGGTCTTGCTAAGATTAGATTGTTCATCAACACTAACGACTCAAGCTCAACATATATAAAAATCTATTCCCAAAATACAATAATAACTACTCAAGGGATTAAAGTTAAACTCATTGAATAATCTCATACACTATTATAGAGTAATTGCTTAATAAACAAATTTTTCCAAAGCTGACTCACAAAAAGATAGTGGAAGATAAATAGCCGTAAGATTTCTAAATAATACGGCAAAAATAACCTTCGCCAGAAAATATTTTTCAAGAAAGTGATAATAGAAAGAACAATATACGCGATACTGACTTCAAAAAGAAATTCATTAATTGGAATTTCATATTTGAAAATGAAAAGATAGTAGTTTTTTCATGCGGATAACTGATCATTCGTAGACTCAACAATTAAATTGAAAAATTAGTTGCAAAATAAAAATTTATACCTTCTCACAACTTAATTAAATATGTATTTTTTTCTAACCCAAAGTTCTTTCAATTTAATTTCTCTTGTTCGTACGTTGATATGATACTTATCTCCCCAATAATCACAGTCATATTATTAGAGGCAGATCCAGAATTTAATTTTATGGGTTCAGCCTTTAAAATTCTTGATATAGAACCTACTATATTTTTAAAGTTATGGGTTCACACCCACAATATATTACAGTTTTAGTGAATTTTTACATTAAATTTATACTCTATGTTGAAAGTACTTGGTTCAAAAGAACGCGGTACTATAAAACTACATACGCTTCTGCATATTATATTTCGTTTTTCCATCTCTTCGCTTCGTATACGTCTCTTCTTTCATCTTTTACTTCACTATAACAATTTATCATATTATCAAACAAAAAAGTAAAGGAGAAAATTTATATATTTTATAACATGAATGCTATCTACTTACAAAAGTTGTTATCCTGGCTTAATTGGTCGTCTCCATCTAATTAGTCCTCTTCTCACAGGGAAAGAGATGACATCTTGTTACCTAATATTACGAACGGTTAGAAACAAAACTTAAAAGGGCTTTGGTTACTCATAATAGGAAAGACATAACTGTTAAGGAAAAGACACCAATTTGTTTTCTTATCTTTTAAATAATTAATAATATTATTATTTTATATAAATTTTGAAGGGTAAATAGGTAATTTAACTTTTATGTTAGTGGTTCATGCTTTTAATATAATATAGATACAAGTTATATTCCTAACAATCCTAATAGTACAACTGCAGAGAATATTCACTGAAATATTCTCTTAAATATCCTACTACAAAAAACAGCAGTTAGTGCTCTGTTCTTGATGCTCGACCTCGACCGTTTTTGACTGTCCGGATACGAGTCCCATTGTTTACTAGTCGACCTCGGCCGCATCATTTTTCCTAACGCCACTTTATGCTAAATTCTCTTAGGGCAGATTTGGACCTATACAGTTAGTCCCTCCGCTTATTGAGGTCGAACTTGGACGACCTCGATTAGCGGACTCTGTTAGTTATGGTTGAGAAGTCTAGGCAAGAAGGTCGAGTAGTAGTGTTTCGGGCGAGGTGGCAACGTGGCCTTTCGTGAGCTGCAACCTAGGGTCACGTCGATTCAGAGAGACGTCATGGCATCATGTGTCATTATTACGCATTTTTTTGGTTCCTTGCGTTGTTTCCGTGCCTCTGCCATTTTGATACCTGAGCTGGGTAATAATGGTTTGCTTTCTCGATATCGATGCCTAAATTCTTATAAATAGGGATACGAAACCCTTTGCGTTATTCTTTGCAATCTAGATAGTGAATCTACGTACCTTCTTCTCCCTTCTTCGTTCAAAGTTCTTTTCCTCTTGATCTTACTTCCGCGTTTTTACTTTCACTGATTCTGGAGATTTATGATGCTCGCGACTCTTCTGTTGTTACATCTCCTCTATATATAAACAAAGATGATTAATGCGTCTTCCAGTTCTAGGGGGTACCTGACCATGTTCCCGTGGCAGTGTGCATGCCTCCCCATGAGGATGGTGTTTCAATTATTGTTGAAGACAAGAACCTTACTACGGTGGAGGAGATAATCCCTTGTGGTGAAAAAGACAGATTCAATTTTTTGAAGGTGCCTAAAGATGACCCTGATATCTCGGAGTCGTTGATGAAGGAGGCCGCCCTTGCTGAGTTTAGGGAAAATTCAAAAATTTTGCTCATATCGACCTAGTTCCAGCTGGGCGCGACATGGTACAACTACACCTCCCTCAGTATCGCGCTTTTTACGTGTATCCCTTTCACGTAGGCTACTCTTTCCCTATTCTCCCGTTGGCTGAGGAATTCTGTCGTTATTATGGCGTCTGCTCGGCCCAACTTTCTTTATATATCTATAAACTTATCTGCATGCTTACGAAGTATGCAGAATTAGCCGGGGTCGGGGTGACACTTCGCCACTTAATGCACCTCTTTGCCCCGAGCTTTCATAGGGAGCGATGACATATCTTCGCCACCAGTGCAGCAAATGTCTAGTGGTGACGATGGACGATAAGGTAAACTGCCAGTTTTGTCTTAATTGTTTATACGTCAAAATTGAGGACTTGATGTTCAATGCAAGTGGGTTATCCGAGGTTTGGAACTATGCCAATAAGCATCTCTCTTCCCTTTTCTCTCTATTTTCTTTTTGTATTACGCGTTGGTTCTGCTAGTTTTGATCGTATTAACATTTTGCTTTCTCTCCGTTTAGCTGAGATCGCACCCCCTCCTTTGGTCGAAGATATTTTTGATTGGGTTAGCCGGGTGCGCCCTCATACAACAGGGATAAGCTAATGGTCGATCTTCCCAAGAAGTTCGGGCATGCGCCCTCTGTGACCAGTGAGCTTACCTTTTTGAATCCTTATTGTCATGGCCTTCTGATCGCTTGCTTCTTATTATTTTGTGGGGACCGAGATTTTAACCATCTTGCTTCCCCCTATCTCTCTTCTTTTTTAGCCCGGGGATCCTCGGGGAGGCCGAGGTCCCCTCCTCCAGCATTTTGCATGAGGAACACTACAACGGAGTCCGCCCATGCTGTGATTGTGGCCAAACTTGCCCGGCCATCTACTTCTATTTCGCCTCTTGTTTCGTCTAGGCCAACTCGATCATCAATGGCATCAGTACCAGAAACTCCGACCTCTCCCATACTTTATTTAATAGATGAAGAGTCATCACCGAGCGAGGAGGACATGGTCACTCGTAGAAGGACGATGCTAGACGTCAATAATGGGACAATTTGAGCTATAGATTCTGCAAGAGTGACGAGCCGGCTATTACCATGCTTGAAGATGATGCAAATCTACCATATGAAGTCCTGTCATTAGTGGGGGCCATGGAAGGTGTACCTTTCCTCGATGTCGAGTTTGGATTTGGTGGGACACCTATGGAAGTTGTGGGTACCGTGCTTCAAAATGCATTATCGTCCTCAAGGTCGGATGACATTCTCTTCGTCCACCGAGGGGGAGAAATAAGGGTGTTGCGGAGGATGACTATGAAATGGGCTCAGATATTGACGATGATGAGGTGCGGATGCTGAGCGAGGGATTCACTCGGGTTGAAGTAATGTTGGAAGGGTCCACCCGTACCATTGTGGTCCCTATGTACCAGGACCTACTGGTGAACACGGAGGACGTGGTCCCTTCCTTAGATCCTATTTGCTCTGGTGTGTAGAGAAGAACTCTCAATAAAGTGGATGATGTTGCCCTATCGATGGGTATAGCCGGCCTCGCCCATAGGGTAAACTTTTCCAACCTTTTCAATTTACGTGACTTGCACTTCATTTTTATTTTTTGTTTGACTTTGGTTTTCTTCCCCTCTCTCTTTTTCTTTTTTTTCATACCATTATTCTAGTGAATGAGGGTTCCTGCCGAGAGGAGAGGCGTAGAACCATTTTTCGGAAGATGGAGAGAAAGTAACGTGAATACCTCCACAAGCATCGCGAGAAATGCAAGAGGTTTGGCGAGAGTGACAATTTTCAGGCCATTTGAGACGAGCTAAAACAGAAAGATGACAAGTTGATGAGAGTCATTGGCAAGTGCAGTGTCCTTGAAGGGGCATTGAGGGACAAATAAGAGGATCTCGAGATGAGCAAAGGAGTTCAGGATTAATGTGCAGATCTTCAGGCACAAGTGGTTTCACTACAGGCCGAGCTCGAAGAATATGTAATCAGGGTAGATGCTCTGAGCAGTGAGGTTGCCGAGAAGACAGCGAACCTAGAGAATACTGAATTCGCTCGGCAGGGTGCTTCAATGAAAGTGGAGGCTTTGGGGACCGTAATCCGCATTCTTCGATCTGAGCGGGAACATGATTTGGAGACGGCCAAACTCAAATAAAAACGGCTCGATGAGCCGATAGGGGAGTTGGAGAAATAGGTTTCGAGCTTTGGTGACCAAGTCGTTATTCTCGAGGTTGAGAAGGCACAATTATTGGCTCACCCATCCTCTTCTCACACTTCTGTTTTTCCTGATATTCTGTGGGATTTTCATGAGAAGTGGATTCACGTCGAGTCCCAACTAGATATATTTAAAGATTTGATGACGGCAGGGAAACTTTCTGAGGCCGACTTCGAGGATGCTCGTGCTAAGGCGCGTACAGCTCAGGTCGCTTCTGGCTATGACCCCGCTATACCATAGGTCGGTGATGACGAGGAGGATGTGGGTGTGGATCGGATTGAACAGGATGCTTGGTATGAGGATGAGTATCCCGACAGCGATGGCGATGGCGGAAAGATTGGTGGAGATGGCCCTGCTAGGTTAGGCGGTGGGTAGTTGTTTTTCTTTCATTTTGCTTGTAACTTTTGTACATATTGTGGGCATCTATTCTAGCCTTTGTAAAGAATATATTTTTAAGTATGAAATACATTTTTTGCTGCTCGTACCTGACTCTTTTCCTTCTGTTCGGGTTTTTATGCCTCTTTTTTTGTCGTTTGGTCGCTTTAGTCGTAAAGACTTGGTTCATTTTGATCATGGCCGAGGGCCAGTAGGCATTTAATTCGAATGATATCGAATGTAACTTGTGCTTAGTTAAATATATCTAAGGGCCGAATAGGCGTTAATTTGAATGAAATCAAGCTTAACCGATACTTACTAACTCGAATGAGGTCAAATGTAGTTTTTACTTGATTGTGGTCGGGGGGCCCATTGGGTATTGATTCGAACGAGGTCGAATATAACCCGTACTTAATTAATTCGAGTAAGTTCGAATATAACTTTTTCCCTAATGCCACTTTATGCTAAATTCCCTTGGGGCAAATTTTTACATATACACGTATATCATATGATAAGCAGAAAAAGATGACAAATTGGTGGGTACTTGTGAGTTGTTTGTGTGCCAGAGTATAACGGGATGTAGAAAAAAATCATTTAGATAGTACTTGAAGATTTGAAAGTTGCACAAAAGCTATTGATACAAGTAGGATTATTAAATATGAAAAAAATCATCATCATGTTATAAATATATTATATTATTAATGTTCATTTATTACTCCACTGTAAATAAGCTTCCTGAAGAAATTTATTAATATGGGACTCCGTCATAAATATATTTATCTATTTATATTGGAAATAAGCCTCCTGAAGATGCTTATCACTTCGGTGCCTGGTTATGAATAAATATTACTCTCGGTAAAATATTAACCATACCGAGTATAATAAGCTTATCCTTTCAATACTCCATTATGGATAAACATTATCCTCGGTAGAAGATTATCCATACCGGGTATAATGAGCTTATCTTTTCAGTACTCCGTTATGGATAATTATTACCCATAGTAGAAGATTATCTATCCTGGGTACAATGAGCTTATCATTTGAGTACTCCATTATGGATAAACATTGCTCTCGGTAGAAGATTATCCATATCTGGTATACAGCAACTTGAAGTAGGAGCTCACAAAGCAGCTTGCAGTAACAACTTACACAGCAGCTTCCTTTCTTCTATAAATAGAAGAGATTTCAGTTCATTATGTACATCAGTATGAATTCGAATAATATATCAGTTTTTCTCTATACTTGTCTTACTTTACTGTCTTTATTTTATAACACGTTATCAGCACGATGCTCAACCATCTCGAGCAAATATTTTGAAAGTATCTGAGGTAAGAACTTTCTTTTCCTAAATAATGTCAAATTTTTCTAAACTTGAATTTGTTGCCATGGATATATCGGGCAACAGTTACATGTCTTGGGTGCTTGATGCTGAAATTCATCTTGATTGCGATGGCTCTGGCAGAAACCATCAAAGAAAAAAATCAGGCATCAAACCAAGACCGTGCCAAAGCAATGATATCCCTACGCCATCACCTTGATGAGGGCCTGAAAATGGAATATCTTACTGTGAAAGATCCAGTCATATTGTGGAATAATTTGAAAGATAGATATGACCACTTGAAGATGGTCGTTCTTTCACATGCACGATATGATTGGACTCATCTAAGGCTACAAGATTTTAAATCTATAAGTGAGTATAATTCTGCTATGTTCAGAATTATTTCCCAATTAAAATTATGTGGTGATAATATTACTGATCATGAGATGTTGGAGAAAACTTTCACCATTTTTCATGCCTAGAATATGCCCCTGCAGCAGCAATGTTGAGAAATGGAATTTAAAAAGTATTTTGAACTCATCTCACATCTTCTTATAGCTGAGCAACATAATGGGCAATTAATGAAAAATTATGAAAGCCGACCTACTAGTTCTTGTCCACTCCTTGAAGTTAATGAGACGAACTTCCACCAAGCTAAACGTGGAAGAGGTCGTGGCCCCAGTCGTGGTCATGGCCGTGGTCAGGGAAGAAAATCGAATCATGATAATAATAATACACCAGAGAACCCTCCTCACCACCAGTAGTGGAAAAGGAAGGAACAAAAGCATGAAGCGGTGCAAGCACCAAATGCAGAAAATGCATGCAACATATGTGGAGGAAAAGAGCACTGGTCTCGTTCCTGTTGTACGCCAAAGCACTTGGTTGAGCTTTATCAAGCCTCCCTGAAGAAGACAGAGAAAAAATGCTTAAGCAAATTTTATTTCTGAAGATAATTTACACTTCATGCATTTGGATGTAGCTGATTACTTTACACTCCCGGAAGGAGAAACAAGTCATGTAATCGGTGGTGAATCTATAGAAATATAAATATTTTAATTTTTATTGTTTGTAATAGATAGTATGATTATGTAATTATTGTACATAAATAAAAGTTATGCCTTGACAATGATGTTTACTATAATATATTTTATTTATATCATTTTAAGAATATGGATAATCCTCAAATTATGTTTGGATCAAAGACAAATCATGAAGATATTTGTGTTATTGATAGTGGAACAACTCATGCCATATTCAGGGATCAGGAATACTTTTCTTATTTTCATAAGGACAAAGCAAATGTTTCAATAATTTCTGGTAATATAAGTTTGATGAAAGCTTCGGAAGAGCCATTATCTCTTTGTCTAAGGGAATAAAACTTATTATAAATAATTCATTATTCTCCTCCAAGTCCCCAAGAAACTTGTTGGAGTTTATAGATATCCGCCGAAATAGGTATCATGTTGAGACAATAGATGAAATGAATATGGAATATCTTTGTATTACGAAGAATATTATTGGCCAGAAATACATTGTAGAAAAGTTACCGACTTTATCTTCTGGCTTATACTATTCAAAAATTAGATTGAAGCACACTCTATTGTAAACCAGAAGTTTATCGATTTAAATACTTTTCTGCTTTGGCATTGCCGTTTGGGCCATCCTGGATCAATAATGATAAGACGAGTTACTAAAAATTCGAGTGCACCCATTAAAGAACCTGAAGATTCTTATAAATGATGAATTTTCCTGTGATGCTTGTTATCAAGGCAAAATGATCACTAGACCATCACCAATGAAGGTGGGCATTGGATCCCCTACCTTTTCAGAGCGTATATATGGGGGTATATGTGGACCTATTCACCCACCAGTTGGGTTATTTAGATATTTTATGGTCCTAATAGATGCATCTTCAAGATGGTCTCATGTGTGCCTGCTATCATCTCGCAAACTGCATTAAGCTATTAGCCCAAATAATTCGATTAAGGGCATAATTTCCAAATTATCCTATAAAGGCTATTCGCCTAGATAATGTTGGATAATTCTCATATCAAGCTTTTGATGATTATTGTCTATCAGTTGGGATAAAAGTTAAAAAATTTGTAGATTATGTTCACACTCAAAATGGCCTTGCAAATTCATTTATTAAAAGCCTGCAATTGATAGCAAGACCACTACTTATGAAAACAAAATTGTCCACTACTATTTGGGGCCATGCTATCTTGCATGCAGCATCACTTATCCGTCTGAGATCGTAACATTATAATAAATATTTTTCGTCACAATTAGTTTTTAGTCATGAACCAAATATTGCCCATCTACGAATTTTCGGATGTGTTGTATATGTGACAGTAGCACCACCACGGCGCAGTAAGATGGGACCACAGAGAAGGATAGTAATATATGTTGGGTTTGAATCACGCTCTATTATTCTCTATCTTGAACCATTGACAGGAGATTTATTTATTGCTCGATTTGCATATTGTCGTTTTGATGAAACAAATTTCCCACAATTAGGGGGAGAGAAAATGGAAATCAAAAGAGAAATTGTGTGAAAAATTTTATCATTATCTCACTTTGATCCACGTACCCCTATTGTAATCAAGAGGTTCAGAAGATCATCCATTTATAGAATATAGCAAATTAAATGACAGACACATTTACTGACTTGAAAAGAATAACTAAGTCACATATCTCTGCAGAGAATGTGCCTATCCGAATTGATGTCCCAGTAGGACCATCTACTAGAATGAAAGCTAGTGAACCTAAAGCACACCTGAAGCGTGGTAGGCCTTTGGGTTCTAAGGATCGAAATACTCAAAAAAGAAAATCGACAAATGATCAAAACGATACTGTGAAGGGATCTCCTGAAGAAACCCAAGATCTGATTAGTTCTGATATTCTTGAAGAAATCAATAACCCGAAGCTCATACGAGAGAGGAACTTTTAATAAGTTTGATAGGTGATGGCAATAATTTAAATCGATCTGAAATAGTGGTGGATAATATTTTTGCATATAATATTACACTTGATATTATGCAAGATAGTGAGGATCTTGAACCTCAATCTGTCGAAGAATGTCAACAAAGATCTGAATGGCCAAAATGGCAAGAGACAATTCAATAGGAATTGAAGTCAATTGCTAAAAGAGATGTCTTTGGACCAGTAGTCCAAACACCTACTGGTATAAATCAGTTGTTCATAAATGGGTTTGTGTGCGAAAAAGGAATGACAAAAATGAAGTTGAAAGATACAAGGCTCGCCTTGTTGCGCAAGGATTCTCACAAGGACCTGGAGTCGATTTTGATGAAATATATTCACTTGTATGGATGCCATAACATTTTGATATCTCATGTTTAGCACTACATTAAAAGCTTGAAATACATGTAATGGATGTTGTTACACCTTATCTATATGGTTCATTTGATAATGAAATTTATATAAAAATCCCTGAAGGATTTAAAATGCCTGAAGCAAAATCTCAGGAAATGTATTCAATCATATTACAAAAATCTTTGTACGGTTTAAAGCAATCTGGGCGCATGTGGTATAATCGCCTTAGTGAATATTTGCTGAAAGAAGGTTACATAAATAATGTGATTTGTCCATGTATTTTTATAAAGAAAATGGCATCAGAATTTTTTATACTTGTTGTTTATGTTGAGACATAAACCTTGTTGGAACTCCAGAAGAGCTCCAAAAGGCAATTGAATATCTTAAGGAAGAATTTAAGATGAAAGATCTTGGAAAGATAAAACTTTGTCTTGGTCTGCAAATAGAACATTTAGCAGACAGGGTCGTTATCCATCAATCTGCCTATACAAAAAGGGTCTTAAAATGCTTTTACATGGACAAAGTGCACCCACTGAGTACACCAATGGTTGTTCGATCACTTGAAGTGGATAAGGATTTATTCCGACCTCCAAAAGAGGTTGAGGAACTCAGTGGTACCGAAGTAACCTATCTCAGTACAATTAATGCACTAATGTATCTTCCTAATGGTACAAGACCTGACATAGCATTTTCTGTTAATTTACTAACAAGATATAATTTTTCTCCTACACGAAGACATTGGAACGGGATTAAGCATATATTGCGATATTTAAAGGAACTATTGATATGGGTTTGTTTTATGCTAACAAAGATAGTGCAGATTTTGTTGGTTATACAAATGCGCGGTATTTATCTGGTCCCCATAAAGTTCGATCTCAAACCGGGTACATATTTATATATGGAGGTACTGTCATATCATGGCACTCTACTAATTAATCTATTGTTGCTACTTCTTCAAATCATGCTGAGATAATAGCTATTCATGAAGCAAGTAGGGATTGCGTATGGTTGAGATCAATAATTTATTTTATTCGAGAAATATGTGATTTGGAATGTGAGAAAAGACCCACAAGTTTATGCGAAGAAAATGTTGCATGCATAGCCCAATTGAAGGGAGGATTTATGAAAGGAGATAGAACGAAGCACATTTCACCAAAATTATTCCACACACACGACCTTCCAAAAAATGGTGATATTGATGTGCAACAAATCCGTTCAAGTGATAATCCAACAAATTTATTCACTAAATCTTTGCCAATTTCAACTTTTGAGAAGATGGTATACAAGATTGGAATGCAGAGATTCAAATATTTGAAACAAGATTTTCATCAAGGGGAGTAAAATACGTGATGCACTCTTTTTCCCTTACTAAGATTTTTTATTTTTCTTATAAGGTTTTTAATGAGGTACATAGCAATTCGTATTACGAAATATGTGTACTCTTTTTCCTTCACTCGAATTTTTTCCCATGTGATTTTTCCTAGTAAGGTTTAATGAGGCACATTATCTTTTAATGAGCATCCAAGGGGAAGTGTTATAAATATATTATATTATGGATGTTCATTTAGTACTCCGTTGTAAATAAGTTTCGTGAAGAAGCTTATCTATATGGGATTCCGCCGTAAATATGTTTATCTATTTAGTACTCTATTGAAAATAAGCCTCCTGAAAAAGTTTATCACTTCAGTACCCGATTATGGATAAACATTATTCCTGGTAGAAGATTATCTATAGCGGGTATAATAAGCTTATCCTTTCGATACTCCGTTATGGATAAACATTATCTCAGGTAGAAGATTATCCATACTGGGTATAATGAACTTATCTTTCCAGTACTCCGTTATGGATAATCATTACCTCTAGTAGAAGATTATCTATATTGGGTACAATGAACTTATCCTTTCAGTACTCTGTTATGGATAAATATTGCTCTCAGTAAAAGATTATCCATATCTGGTATAGTAGCAGCTTACACAACAGCTTTATTTCTTCTATAAATAGAAGAAATTTTAGTTCATTATATATATCAATTTGAATTTAAATAATATATTAATTTCTCTCTATATTTGTTTTTACTTTACCGTCTTTATTTTATAATACGTCAGAATTTATTGTAATTGATAAATGTGTTTTCACATTAGATGTGGGATCCGAAGTGTCTATCCAATATTGCAACTCTTTGAGTTGCGTGCATCTTTTTCTTGTTTGCTTTGTGTTTCTCTTTTTCGTTTTCTTTCCTTTTTGGTTGGGGACGAGCAGAGATTTCCGGAGCTGCCACCAAATTTGAAGAATCTCAATTTTAAATTAGACTTTTGCAATTATTAATCAGAATGGCCTAACTCAAACTTCCATTATTGTTAGAGCGTATGAAAATAAGTTGTTAGTCTCGTTATTTAATATTAAATAATCTTTACATCATGAGTTAATTTTAGATATTTTGTTTTAATATGTTATTAGAATAAGACTCGTGAGTTGAACAGACATTACCCCCCACAATCATTTTCCGTGGCCAAATCATCTTTTCTTTTTCTTCCTTTCATGTCTTATCTTTGGGCCCATAAATCATAATTGCCACTTTATTGTAGAATTTTCTAATGAAACTAGTGATCACGAAAGGACGGAACATTTCTGATTCAGTTGATAGGATTAAGTTTAGTTATTTTATTAGTATGTTCACTTTAACTAGGTCTACTGTTTTTAAAAGTCTTTTAGTTATGTCATATATCAGTAATAAATGGAGTGACATAAACTGTGATTATGTATATAGCCGACTCAACTTATTTGGAATGAGTCGTAATTATGTTATTGTAAAGTTGAAGTCTTTTCCTGGTACTTAACTTCTTAAGCTAAATTAGTGCTAACAGATAGTTAACCAATTCGCAACTAGTATCGAATATCCTTCTTCTGACACAGTAACACTATATTTATAAATTAGTATCAAATGTAAGTATTGAATAAACCTTCAATTTGTTACTACAGTAGCTCAAATACCATGATAAGAAATAGACTTCAAGTCTAACCAAAGATGGATGCAACTTGCAGCATCTAATTCATCTGAATCAAGTACTTTTTAACTTAGAGCATAAATTTATATGTAAAAATTATAACAAATAGTAAAATGAACGCATAATTTTAAAAATATAATGAATTCAATGCTAAGAACCTATAGGTTAAACTTATTAATTTTTAAATTTTAGATCCGCCTTGGAATCTTACTCTAGCCAAAAAAATTGGCTCATGAGATCGGCTAAGATCATATGTCCTCCCCATATTCTGGTCTTTTGACGATTCAAAACCAAATTTATTGCTTTTTATGACCTTATAGGCTAAAATTTGTGATTATAGAAAACAAGAAAAGCGATGTAGTAAAAAAATATTCATTCCAACTTCTTATAGTACAGTTCTTGAAAGCTCTTATGTATTTATTTATGGGCTTTTTTTCACTTAAATCCACGCCAGAAACTATTTACATTTGATAGTCGAAAAGGTAAAGAAAATTTATATAATTTTTGTTTATAACATACAGAATATATATATATATACAAAAAAAATTCTATTATTATTTTAAAAACAGTTATACAAAATCATTTTTGTTTTATTTATTGGCATTTATCTAGATTTACCGAATAGTGATGAATTTTTACAGGACCAAGGTGGGGAAAATATTATGTGGGACCAATTCAGTTCATGGTATGCTATGGTGCTGTCATAGGTTCCACTCTTCTGGGAGGACAATGTATGAAAGTAAGTTCTTCAAACAAAACTAAGCTAACTTTTGGGAGGAAACTAAATTAAGAAATTATCACGAGGATGGAGGTTTAATTTTTATATACTGACGGCACAAAAGGTATTTGCACAAAGGGGCATTTAAGGTTCTATTTGGGTCTATTTTCCTCTTAAAAAAAACAAACCATTTAAGTCGGTTATTAAAATATTAAAACCAAACCAATTAACTAGGTTTTTTATAGGTTCAGTTTATGTCGGTATAACGTAAATTCCATAAAGGAGGGAAAAAGAGCAGCCCGGTGTACTAAGCTCCCGCTATACGCGGCGTTAGAGGAAGGGCCGAACCACAACAGTCTATTGTATGCAACCTTACCCTGTATTTCTGCGAAGAGCTTATTTTCACGGCTTGAACCCGCGACCTCCTAGTCATATGACAACAACTTTACCAGTTACGGCAAGGCTCCCCTTCTTAAATCCACAAAGAATAGCTAATAATTTTCTTATAAGTAACTCTTTTATCTTTCTTTCTTTTTTCTTTTGGCAGGCAATATATTTGTTGTTAAACCCAAGTGGATCTATGAAGCTATATGAATTTGTAGTCATATTTGGAGGCCTAATGTTGATCTTAGCTCAAATGCCATCTTTTCACTCACTTAGGCATATCAACTTGATTTCTCTACTACTTTGCCTTGCTTATAGTGCTTGTGCCACAGCTGGTTCCATTTACATAGGTACTTAATTTCCATTGCAAAGGCATAAACATTCATTTTTACCAACACTTATTTTTGCATAACAACTCCTATTATATTTACCAGGAAATTCATCCAAGGGACCAGAGAAAGACTTTTCGATCAATAGCGATAAGGAAACGCGCATTTTTAGCATTTTTAATGCAATTGCTATTATTGCCACCACATTTGGAAATGGCATAATTCCTGAAATTCAGGTTAGTTGATACAAGAATAAATACTGAAATATTCAAATATTTAAAAAATTATACGGAAAGTGCTATATGTTGTAATGTGATTACAGGCAACAATAGCGCCGCCAGTGAAAGGAAAGATGTTCAAAGGGCTATGCATGTGTTATGCCATACTATCAATAACTTTTTTCAGTGTAGCCATTTCTGGATATTGGGCATTTGGGAACAAAGCTGAGGGCCTCATTCTCAGTAACTTTACACATAATGGCCACAATCTTGTCCCAAAGTCATTTATCTTCATCACTAACGTACTCACTATTCTCCAATTGTCTGCTGTTGCTGTGGTATGTATATTCTCTATGGATTCTTGAAAAAGGAAAATCATTTCCCTCTCCATGCCCCTAGAAGAAAAGAGTTTAACCTTTAAACATCGACAGTATAAAATATTTTTTTACACTATTAGATCTTTTAAAAGATAATTATAGGTAATCCGCTCATCAGAAGTAGTTTCAGTTTGGAAACTTAACTTAAATAGTCGTTCACCCAAAAAAATAGTTGGCGGATATATATATTAGTGTATAATATATGTATATTAGCTAGCGGCTGTAAATATTTTTGGCCGAAGGATCAAAGTATTAAAACCCTTAATTTCCTAACAATTAAGGCAGATTATAATTGCTTTAGCAGGATAAATATAATGATAGTTTAAGAAAATTCTACACTAATAAGTATATGTAAAGTTGAGGGTTTAGCTTATATATGAATAGAATTTTGCGCTATGTATTTTGACATATTATAGCATGTAACCTGTCTTATTTTTTATTAGTAATTATATTTTTTTAATTACTTATTACGTTTATCTTTTAAGTGAGTTAAATGTATAAAAATGATGTCAGTGTATAGAAATTAAACTTATAAGTTAAATCCAAAACATAGGGACTTGAACTATTTACACTTAGTAGCCGAAAAAATATATAAAATTTGTATAATTTTTGTATATAACAACAGAATGTATATATATACAAAAAAGATACATTTTTCGGCTGTTATTTTGAGAGCAGATATATAATATTATCACTTTTAACCTGGGCCAGAAACTATTTACATTTAATAGCCACAAAATGTATAATTTTTATATATGACATATATAATGTATATATATATATATATATATATATACATACACACAAAAATTACAAAAATACATATTTTTTCAGCTATTATTTTAAGAGCAGACATATAGTGTTATTTTCCCTTTTAACTTTTATACTTGGTATGATGGTATGGTTTATTTACTGCAGGTGTATTTGCAGCCAACAAATGAAGTACTCGAGAGAACATTTGCAGATCCAAAAAGCAGTGAATTTTCTACGAGAAATGTAATTCCAAGACTAATTTGTCGATCAATTTCAGTAATCATATCGACTACAATAGCAGCAATGCTTCCATTCTTTGGGGATGTAAATGCAGTGATTGGAGCATTTGGTTTCTTGCCTCTTGACTTTGTGTTGCCTGTTATCTTCTACAACTTGACATTCAAACCATCAAAGAGAAGACCTATTTTCTGGTTTAACATGGCAATAGCCCTTGTTTTTTCAGTCTTAGGAGTCATAGCTGCTGTTGCTGCAGTCAGACAAATTAGTCTTGATGCCAAAACATATCGATTATTCGCAAATGTCTAACCAAATAATTGACAATCCTACTTCTAACTATCATTTTCTTCTATTCAAATTATAATTAATCGTAGGACATCTTGCTGTCTGCGTATACGTTGTAATGTAGAAAAGAAATATATATATACATTCTTGAATATAATTTGAACCTGTATCATATATAGTTTGACTTGGTGGATATTGTCCCTAGCTCATATTCCACTGTCTTAAAGCAAGTTACCACTCTTTTGAGTGTTGATTGTTTAGAAATGGATCAAAGCTACCAAAGAAAGTTCAATTCAAGTAAGAGCATTCTTGACTTAAACAGATGGAAGAGTGAAGAACACATCCTCAAAAATCATTAGAAATCTTCATCGCGCTATCTTGGAAGCAGGGGTGGATGTAGCCTTTCAGCTACGAGTTTATCTGAACTCGTAACTTTCGACATGATGTAGATATGTGTGTAAAAGCATATTAAAATTTCAACAAATATAAGATTTGAACCCATAATATAATTAATTTTGTGTAAAATTGAACCTACTAAATTTCAATCCTGGATACGCCTCTGCTCGGAAGCTAACATGATCATTTTTTCTCCAATTTCAAATGAGGCAATGGTTCCGAGTTTTCTTCTTGGTGATGGTTCAAACTCATCCCTTGAGGTTCAGATTGCTCTTCTTGATATTTCCTTTGCGTGTTTTCTTTGAATGTACCGGCAATAACCTATAAAAATAAAATTGGTATATCAATATATGAGTTTATATTTGTAGGCTAGGACGTAAATAATTTTTATTCTATCAAGTTAAATTGAACTACAATAATAAGTAGTTCTCCTTATCAGATTTAGGTGGCATATATCAAGGACCTAAATAGACCAATCTTCATACATTAAAAATGATTTTGATCATTTTCTTTAATTTACTATTGACAATAGTTTAAGGTATAAGCAGAGTCAAACTAGAACTACCTAAAAAAGTGTAGAAGCATAGGAGAGATAGGTAGGAGAGGCTCTCTTCAAGATTGGTCCAGAGCTCCAGGATCCGCAGGTGCGACTGGGTTTTTCGCAAACACGTTGCCGCAAATGCAGACCCAGCTCGTTAACTGACTTTTTTTATCTGTGATACGTTCTTTGCAGGTGCGGGACCGTAGGTGCACTCCCTTGACCGCAAATGCAAAAATTGTTGGGCAGAAACACATAAATATTTTGCCTTCGTGAAATTTAGCTATTTTTCACCTCTTTTCAAATGAGAAGAAGCTTGGGGAGCTCTTTTCAAGAGGGATTTTCAGAGGAGTTCATTGGGGTAAAGTCTTTGGTCCCTAAACTCATTATTAGAATGATTTTTTTCAATTTAAGCATGAAAAAGTAAGGAAAAACAGTCGTAAATTGGGGGTTAGGGCTCGACTAATTAGAGACCTTTGAGTGATGATTTGAAGGACCCTTTGAGGTCCGATTTTGGAACTTTCGGTACGAATGAACGCGTGAGAGTGTAAGGATTCTAGAAATATAAATTTTACCCAATTCGGAGATATGGGTCGAGGGATGTTTTGGTTATTTTACATAATTTCGCGTATTAGCTTAGAATTTCTTTGTAGAATCAGTCGGTTGAAGTGTTATTGACATTATGAAATTGAATTAAATAGATTTGGGCCATTTGGAGTCGATTACTCGTGGCAAAGACGTGGTTTCGGATTGATTTTCAGATTGATTTTGAGCCAGTTTGAGGTAAGTGGCTTGCCTAACCTTGTGTGGGGAATCTTCTCCTTAGGATTTGGTATATTTGATAATTGAGATTCCTTGTACGTGAGATGACGAGTGTGCACTTGAGCTACTTATTGAAAATTCGTTATTTTTTAAATAATTTCAATTGTGTTCCTTTTACCTGTTTCATTTTACTTGCAATTTAAAAATGTTGTTACCTTAGAAAAAGTGTGTCTAATTGACTTAACTGTTTATTTGCTTAAACTGCCTTAATTGGATTCTGTGAAGCATTTTAAATTAGAATTACATGTTTTACTTCGTACGAAATTGAGCTTAATTAAGTATTCTTGTGTTGCTGCAATGTGTTTTAGTTTGGGACAACGGGACGGCATCCCTAGAGATCCCATGTACGTAATTATGACTTGAACTGAGGTGGGGGATACCAAGAGATCCCTTACATGTATATTGAGGATACCAAGAGATACTCGGGATACCAAGAGATCCCTAGTATATATTGAGGTTACCAATAGATCATCGGGATACCAAGAGATCCCGAGCAAATATATTGAGGATACTGAGAGATCCCCGGTTATCATCCTTGTTATGAATGGTATTTTCTTGTGATTGTCTTTATCTATATTTCAGTTATTGTGTTCCTTATTATCATGTATCAAATTCTTACTGTAGATTCTCAATTGTACTACTTATCTTATTCTATCATCTCTATATTTATTTAATCTTAGTAGGGTTCTAACCTTTCTCGTCAGTATCCGACATAGGTTAGGCTTTGCACTTACTGAGTACTGCAGTAGTGTACTCATGCCCTTTCTGCGCATGTTTTCAAGTGCAGATCCAGTTACTTCGACTCAGAATTACCATCCTTGAGGTGAGACGACTCATCGGAGACTTCGAGGTATATCTTCCACGTCTGCAGACCGAGGAGTCTCTCTCCATTCTCTCTTGTAGTTGCAGTCCTTCTGTATTTACTTTGTTTTAGACCATTCTGGAGTTAGAGAACTATGTTGTATCATGTGATGACCTTGGGTCATCACTTATTTTAAAATAAAATTCTACATTCCGAAGCCTTAAAACCTTTTTTAGAATCACGTCAATTTGTGTGCACTGTCCGGACGTATAGCCGGAAAATCTATATGTAAAAATTTATGAAAAATGATAATTTTTAACTTTAAAATAATTTAATTTGACTTCGGTCAATGTTTTGGGTAAACTGACCCTGACTAGTGATTTGATGGTCCCGAAGGATCTGTAGGAAAATATGGGACTTGGGCGTATGCTCGGAATTGAATTCCGAGGTCCCCAGCCCAAGAAATAAATTTTTGAAAGAAATTATTTTCTAAAAAATATAAAGGTTATTGAAAGTAAAATATTATGTGAAACATGTGGCATCAGGCCCATATTATGGTTCCGGATGTCGATAAATTTTGATAAGAAATAGAATTCATTTGACGTGATTCGGACCTTAAATGCAAAATTTGATGTTTAAAGAAGTTTTGAGAAATTTCTTTGGTCTTGAGGTTTAATTAAATATTCATGATGTTATTTTGGTTATTTGACTACACGAATAAGTCTGTAGGATATTTTTGAGATAGTGTGCATGCTTGGTTTGGAGCCCCAAGAACTCGGGTGATTTTTGGATAGGCCATGGGTGCATTTCGGACTTAGAAAAATTGCAAATTTCTCAGTTGGTGTATCAGTTCTGCAGGCTTCCCAAATGTGAAGCGTGGCTCGCAAATGCGAAAGAAGTAGACTGGTAGCTTGAGTCGCAAATGCGACTTCATCCTCGCAAACGAGACTTCGCATTTGCGAACAGCCTCTCGCAAATGCGATGATGGCTGGAAAGCTGATGTATCGCAAATGCGACACATGTTTCACAAATGCGAAAGTCCCAAAATTCTTGAAGGGTCCGCAAATGCGAGCCCCATTTCGTAATTCCCAAGCTAGCAGAGGAATTGCCCGGTTCACAAATACCCTCCATTATGAACTAACTACTTTCTTATACGACCTAAAAATGGCAATATCAAACAATCTAGTCTCCTTAGAGGCCATTGTGGACTCGATAGAGGTAATACAGTGCATAAACAATGGTCATATGATATATGACCCCTGATCTGTGAACGCAGGTCTTTCCTAGCAGCATTAGGCCATCTATCAGTAAATCACACATTCAGAGAGGCAAATAGGGTGGCGGACAAGTTGGCAACAGAGATAGGAAAATAGTTTGGGGCAGGAATCAACTTTTGGTAATTCCTTTGATGTTTGTCAATCAAGCACGATAGACAGACACCCTAGGAACTATTTTTGAAAGAAACGTTAGAAGTTGTAATATTGTAAATGTAGCTTTGGAATATTCATTATTTGGTATGATTGACTTAACTCCTCAACAACATAATGTAAGAACAATTTTAACTTAATATTATAAATATAATATTCTTTTGACCAAAAAATAAATTAGAGCTACTTACTTGAACTTTTCCAGCAGCAATTACTGAACCACAAACAAGACCACCATAGACAATTCCTTCAGCATTTGCAATGGACATTTTAAGCTGAGAAACTTCGCGACGAACACCCAATGTTTCAACAGTTACATGTGAACCTTTCACATATAAGATTTCATAGATTCCCTGCAGATATATGGATGGACCAAATATTATTGTCATATGCTGCAAAAGTAAGTAATATTTGGTATAAAGGTCAAAGTTTAAATTTCGGGTGAGAGTAAGTTTTTCTCTATATTTTCTTGTACGTAGGAAGCAAATGATATTGTTATATTAATAACAAAATTAGAGGCGGATTCAAGATTTCAAAAAGAAATGAGTGCATTATTATAAAGAGATAAATCCAGAATTTATATTTGGTTGGTTCAACCTATAGATTCTTACCCTAAATCCATTACCATTTAGAAACTGTAGGTTCCTGCAATTCTAATCATTTTTAACATATATACCTATCTCCATATAAAAAATGATGGGATCATTGAACTCCGTTAAATATATGCTACAGCATCCACTACAATTAGCTTAAATATGGACATTCAGTTTAATTATATAAAATATTAAAGATAATAAAAGGAGAACAAAAATTTTAATGTGTTAGATTTTGGGATTTTCAATGAATAAATTAAAAAAAGAAAGAGAACGGAAAACACTTAATTAAAACATAAGTGGCGACACTAGACATGCTTACAACCATGAGATTTGAACTCCTAACTTCAATGGTAAAGATGCACCGAATAATCATTGCATCGTTGGACTCTTTGAGCTTGGTGCACACATGTATATTTAAGTAATTTTAAAAAAGTACAACATTGTTATACATACTATAGAGAAAAAGAGTCTAGGTTCATGTGCACCATGATCCTCCATATAGATACGCATCTAAACAAAACAACGGATGTGCGACCAGCAAGGCTATAATGGGACAGATATATTTCCTTATCCCTAACAAAGGTCTCCGGTTCGGAAAAAAAAATCGTATAGGAAGCGCTTCCTCTTTTAACGAGTCTTACGCAGAGCATATCCGAATTAGTTTGGGGCTCAAAATGGGTACCACAACGGAAAACCACACACAAAAAGGGAGAAAAACAGGAGGAGGAAATTGTTGAGAAAAAAATACTAACAACTAGTTACTTGCCTCACATTTGAGGATGCCACCAATTGAATGACCAAGATCAACCTTTGAAATGGTCCCAGTGGCTGAAAAAATACACACAGATTCACCATTTATTTTACTCAATGACCAAACTTTTTCAACAAGATCCTGCAATAATAATAATTAATTAATTCAGTGATTATAGTTCTAAGCCATCAAAACATAAGCAAATTGTTGTATTGATTATCAATTATATCTTACTTCTCCTGGCTCCACTATCACAACAGCAGGTGTGAACTCACTCCCCATTGTTAGTGCTGCTATCCCACCTTCACCACAAAATATATATACAGAAATTATTATTATTCTTATAATCAAGAAGTTTTCTTTTTCTTCCGACGAAGATGAATAAGATGGAGCAAAATGTAATAGACTTTTTTAAAATCAATTCAATGATTACTTTTCAAAAAATAGAAAAGCTGAACGATCAACATTTTCGAGAATATTTTGTCAAAAAACATGATTACGATGTACCTCGTTTAATTAGTTGAAACCGTTTAGACCAAAAAAATATAAGATTGAAATAATCAGACCTATACCTCCTTATAGTTTTTGCCGATTAACTTCGTTTCCCTTATGCTTTTTAAATTATGTACTATAAAATACTCATTTTTTAACACAAACATTTGTTAAAAGTTAATTCTCAAATAGTAACGCAAAGTAACCAAAATTGCTTCATTTCAAGTAATCAAAAATCTTGTTTTAGTCTCCCACGTGGTGTCCATCACCTTCATTGCATCCCGACTGATCATTATTCGCGTGTAAGTTCATTAAAGGTGGAAGTGGAAGGCACGTTGTGTTGCCTATCAGGATTTTTTTTATTTTCAGGGCTCAAACTCGATACTTCTCGTTAAGGATGCAGATCTCCTATCCATCACACCATAACATTTGATTGTTAAGAAAAATAAATTGACAACTCGATGCACAAAGCATCTCTTATTCACGCAGGGTCTAGAAAAAGGCTATTCCTAGTAGAAATGGTAGAACTATTCTAAGTGTTTCAGTTGAATAGCTATGTACATTTTTTTTTTTTTTGACAGAATACATAGAGAGACATTTAAATTATCAACGAAAATTCACTTGAACACCTCAACTAAGACATTTTCCACCGAAACACTTTTACTGCAGCAGTTTAACACGTCCAACCAGTTTAACACGTCTAACCTTTAGGAAAAATATTGTTAATGATTATATCCATCTTTATGTTGTTGATAAAAATAACCATATTGATAAAATAACCCTATTGTCTTATTTGTCTTAATATAATATAAAGGTCGGACGTGTTAAATTGATACAGTAAAAGCATAATAAAAGTGTTTCGGTGGAAAATGTCTTAGTTGAGGTGTTCAAGTGAACTTTCGTTGATAGTTTAAGTGTCTGTCTATGTATTGTCTATGTATTCTGCCTTTTTTTTTCTATTCACTCATGATCTAGCCTAGTCGATCCAATTATGATATTGAAGGAGGGGGAACTTTTTCTCGAAAATACAGTCATTAGTGACTATGTTTCTGCGGCTCGAACTCATAACCTATATCGGAGAAGATAAAAAATATTTACCACATGATATGAGAAGTTGTAAAAAGAAAATTTACCTTGAGAAGCTAAATCTTGTAGTAGATTAATTTTATTACCACTACCCAAAGGCCTTCCTCTACCTCTTCTTTTGTGACCATTCACTGGTTTAGGATTTTCCTCTTCATTCACCACCTCTGACTCCTTTCCTTTTTCACTATTATTATCATTGCTTATTAATTTGTCTTCAATTACAGATTCTTCCATTGGTATTTGTGTCAAAGGCTTCACTTCATTCGATTCCAATGGTTGAGCAGAAACCCCATTGTACTTCATATGCTCCATTAATAATTGTAGAGTATTTTTAGATTGTCTAGAAATATACCTGTGAAATACAAAAAAATTGTTGTTTATGCATTATATATATATATATATATATATATATTCATATACAAAAGAAAGTGTGTATATCTAGAGTACTCAATCTAGACGAGATAGAATGAATTTGAAATAATCCATCTTGTCTAACTCGAACTTTACATGTATGTATGTGTGGGAAAAAAATAACACATATCTCGAGTGTTTAATTATTGTATGCATATGTGGAAAGAAATTATTATAAATAATACATATACAAAACAAGTATCTCGGTTATGCTTACTGTGGTAATCCAGTCTAGACACAATGAATTTGACAAAATCCATCATCTAGCTCGAGCTTTAAATGTATGTGTGTGTGAAAGAAAAATATTATTATTTATGAATAATACATATACAAAAGAAGTAACTCGGGTATGCTTATTGTGGTAATCTAGACTAGACACAATGAATTTGACAAATCATTTTATATAGCTCGAGCTTCAAATATATGTATGTGAAAGACAAAAAAAATTGGTGTTTATGAATAGTACATATACAAAAGAAAGTATCTCGGATGCTTACCATGATAATCTTTATTAGACGCAATAAATTTGACATAAATCTAACTTAAACTTTACGTTGTGGGAGGAAAATGGTGTTTAGTATCTCGAGTGCTTACCATGGTAATCTTGATTAGACACAAAAAATTTGACAGAATCTTATTTCTGTCTAACTCAAACTTCACGTATATGAATGTGGGAAAAAATTGGTGTTTATAAATTGTACACATGCAAAAGAAAGTATCTCAAGTGTTTACTACGGTAATCTTGATTAGACACAATAAATTTGATAAAATTCATTTTGTCTAGCTCGAACTTTACATGTATGCTTGTTTACAAAATATAAATTAAAACACACGTATATAAAGCAGAATTCACTAACTTTAAATCTTAGATTTACAAACAAATTACATGTGCTCACAAAAAAGACAAATACACGCACCAAAACCAACACACTTATAGCAACGAGGAATGAAAAATTTAACTCTGGAAAAAGATGAAAAGACAAACCTTTCAAAGTTTTATGAACATCAAAATCTGGTGGTAAAGAGGAGAAAAGCTTTCTTTAACCACAATTATATAGGATAATTATTCATTTATTTCCAGATTACACTTTTATGGTTTTTTCTAACTCTTTCCCCTTATTGTTCCTATTTTTAAAATTGAAAGGGCAATTAAGAAAAATAAAGAAAAGAACTGGAGGAATGTTTGACTACTTATATATGTCGTAATCTAGTTTAGAAATAACAACAACAACAACTACCCAGTATACTCCCACCAGGTGGGGTCTGGAGAGGGTAATATTAACAACTGATTTTGATGATTTAATTGTGAGATTCTAAATGGAGATATTAACAAATTTGTATCATGTCCTATTAAGCATATAAATTAATATGAAATCTTCATTTTTAACAACCTTGAGAAATACAAATCTTATCAGATTACTTAATAAATATTATGATATAGCCATCTAGGTAAAGACCTACTCAGCTTACTGCATATCTAGTGAATGAATGTATACTACTACTGATATCTCATTATTCTAAATTTGAAATGTAGAATATATTCATAACTGATAATTCCATGTTTGAAAAATTTTACTATTGGCACACGGGATGGACCAGAGTTCCAAAAAACAACAAACATTAACTACACCGCAGTCTCAAACAGGTTGAAGTCGCCTATATGAATCCTCGTTTATTTCTTTAAATTCAACTTATATTATCATCATAACAAATAAAATAAAAATTTGCTAAGTTGACTATCTATTTTTAAGTCATTGGTCCGTAAAGGACAAATGGGTTGGAGAACTTAGTACTCATAAACTACAAGCTTTGTTAACTGAAGGGACAACTTCAATATGGTCAAAATTTACGAGGTTTGTAAACTGAAACAGAAGTTATAAAATACATATTAACTCCCTCTGCAGCCTGCAAGTTACATTGACGAAATATATTATTTACAAATTTGTGTACTCTACAAGAACTGTTTTAAATGTCCAATCCCAAATCTTGATCATACTTGTGGCCCAAGGATTTAGTTTTACAACGGAGAAGTACAAATGCGCATACCCAGATGCTAGTTACATTCGCGCTTCTGGAAACTGCTTCAACGAAAACTTAGAATCGCAAGAAAAATGAAGCTTCCTCCAAAATTAAATCAGCTGTAACCAATGGAATGATCACTTTTCAACACTTGAAACAGAATGAACACTTTTCAACGCATTGAGATTGTTGAGGCCTGCAAAATAAGCCGGTTTGCCTGCAGCATAAGACACGAAGACCACCGGCTAGAATGAAGAGAAGCTTTCAGCTCTTTTCCAGACACATATACCATCTAATATGGTGATCGTGAATATATAATCTCAGGAGCCAGAGGCCACAACTCATTAGCATGATTTAGCTATTCAGTATTGTCTATGCAAAAAGCATCTTAAGTTCCTCAATTCTTGCTGTCCGAACTTCTTGGTCCGTCAAAGCACCAGAAATCATACGTTGCTTCCTAGCTTGTACTGCCTCCATTCTTTCCTCAACTGAACCCTGCCATCAGAAAAATATGCATGCAAGGGTCCCATGACTTTTTAACCATGATGTGCACTCAAGGTGCAATAAAGCAGACAGATGTTCGGGTAAGCATCAAGGAACAAGCACCAGCACTTCCCAGAGAGGGTGATATTGTTACGTGGAAACTGATTAACAAGCCATAACAAGGAGAAAAGAATTGAGCATACCTTCACAATGAATCGTTTGATCATTACTTGCTGAGTTTGTCCAATACGATGAACACGCATGACCGCTTGTTCCTCAACAGCTGGATTCCACCACGGATCCTAGAGATAAGCAGGCAAAGATGAACATTTTGTATATTTGACGACAATAGAGTCACAGAAAAGTACATGTCAAATCAATTAGTACATAACATAGGGCGATCAAAGTGTTTCCCAAAAAAAAAAAAAAAGACATCACCAAGTCAAAGTCACAAGAAGAGCAAATATGAGAACCGACTGATCATTGAACCACAAAAATCTCATTAACCAAGATCACAAGCTTAACCAGTTAAAAAAGTGAAAACTAACAACATGCAGGGAATAAATCAAAATTTGCATTAGATAAGTCGCCATAAGCCTATAAAAAATAACTTGAAGCCAAGTTACGACCATGTACACCACTGCCACTTATGAGCAAATAAATTTAAGATATTTCCATCAAGATAGATTCTGTTCACTGAAACAAGAGGAAGAAAAGGATAATTTTTCGAAAGGCCTTAGCTTAAGTAGATAAGATTTATCAAAGACTACAATTTAGAAAAGAGATCACCACAACTATCATCATAACACTAACACATCTCATAACACACATCTTGCAGACCATACTTATCACAAGAAGCGTCTTGCAGACCATCTGCAACAATTGTTGAGAAATTTTACCTCCCAGAACACTTCCATCAAATTAGGTTTTAACTTTTACCAGATTAATACATATTAAGGAGAGGAAGAAAGAAGCAAAAAAAAAAAGAAAGAAAGAAAAGGAAGGTCAAATGAAATACTTCGATATTACATATAATTATAAAAACATTTCTCTCGCTCTATGCAACACTTAGATCAAATTAGTAATGCGAACGTGTGTAATCAAAAAGAAAATAGTATCTTTTTCTAAGAGCAAACCCGCTTTTGACAACACAAACAATTAAATTCAGAGAGTTCAATAGTCTGTGATCATCTAAAGTTTTCTAAAGGCAGACAAGTACCATGACAAAAGCATTAGATGCAGCCGTGAGGTTTATCCCAACACCACCAGCCTTCAATGACATTAGCAACACCTGTACAATATTCAATTTGATAAAGGAAACATAATTAATTTAAAAATAAATGTATAAGAGAAAGAGGCAGCAGCCACAACAAACCAATATGCCATCCTCTTCTGAGAACTTCTTTATTACTTTCTCGCGTTGTTGCTGGTTTAACGTCCCATCAAGGCGAACAAATGGAATATTACTACTGCATAAGTATGGACATCAATAAATATATTAACTCAAAAATAAAGTACACAAAATAGGGACAAGGATATTGCAAAAGGTAATCAACAAAATCGATAACTTCAAATGTGTAACAGGACTCAGCTAACGGGAGGAAAAGAATTATCGTCCAGATAGAGACAAGGGTCAAATCATTTGCATAAACCAGAAAACTTTCTCAGTTTCCTTATCCATATGAGCATGCATGCCAAGACTACTACAAGTAAATTTTGCCATAAATGGAAATACCATGATGTTCATTGAGCTTCTTCGTGTACAGTTACCTTAAAAGACAAAGAAGTTGCAGAATAGAGTGCTCAAAAACTTATAAGTTCTTCAGAATCTAACATGAACAATAACGGGGTGTACCGAGAAAGAGGAATTTGCAATAGATCTAAGAAGGCGGTCCACTGACTAAAAACAATGCTTTTGGAGCCAGTGGAACGAAGACGTTCTAGTTCACCCAACAAGGCTGATACTTTTGATGACTCCACCCAATTCTTCTCAACATCAATCTGAAAGCGGCTATCTGTCGGGGCTGTTATGAGCTCCTGCTTACTGACAGTGTTTCTGCAAAAGTGGAATATTTATATTAAAACCATGCAATTGATCTCATTGTATATTGTCACGTTCTTCAATAAAAACCTGTAGAAAAGTACCTACAAACAGGACAAAGGCCTGAAGTAGAACTTCGCCAGCTTGCCAAGAGACACTCTCGACATAACCTATGAGCACATGGGGTCAAGACTGCATCTTCAAAAGCTTCAAGACAAATAGGACATTCTCCCTGTTCTCCCTTCCGCAACTCTTCCACAACCTCCTGAATATAAGCACGTGAAGGAACATCTTTGCCTTCTCCAGTCTCCTTACCACCCTTAAGGAAACGTTTAGCAAGCTTATTTAGATCAGAGAATTCTTGGGTATCACCTCGACTGGCCAAGAGTAAACCCCATCAGCAAATATTACATAAAATATAATTTTTAGTAACTATTAGCTATTGGGTAATCAGTCCAAAAGAGCAACTACAGTCTACAAAAACAATAAGACCTACTATTGATAATATAAGTCAGGTATGATGCCAGATGATAACAGACTACTGGAAAGAAAGAATAAACAATCTGAATAGCATTTTTAAGACAAACAATGATCACTTTTTAGAAAAACTGGAGTTAATAAGCTTTCTGGACACTGTATTTACTTCGTAGAATAATCTTGGATCCACATTTGCAAAGTTTTCAAAAGATCCACCTTGCTTTTCTCCAATAAATAGGCAAAAAGAAGTGCTTCCATTTAATCCAAGAGTTGGCACACAGATTGATTGTAAGTTGATAAAAAAATCTGTTTAAACAAACACTCCTTTTTTTCCATATCCTACCTCGCGCTCTCATAGTCTTAGAAATGTTCCTTGACTAAGATATGCAACTTAGTACTAGTATTATACATATTTGCTACATATCTATCTGTAGTATTCATAATTTGAATTAATCAGTTAAGTGAATTACAGTAATTGGTTAAGATGACAATATGAGAAACAGGAATATCAATTTGGGTCAGAGGGAGTAATGAGAATCATGTACATTCAAAATAAATTAGAAACCAAACCAAAGTCTCTCCAACTCATCAATGTAAGGAATAACTAAGCTCATGTTGGAAAGTCGCACAATATTTTTTCTGGAATATAAGTTCATTTAGACAAGAAAAAAACCACACAACATTAAACTCAAAGATTAAATAGGTGCGCGGATAAAAGTACACACCTCATTACAAGAAATGGATGGTCACAGCATTGACGAAGTCGCAAAAGTAACTCCAATATAGAAGCATAGTTGCGGAGAACTCGCCCTTGCTCAACAAACTGATCAAACTTCACCTGATATTGGAGATATAGGAATATGGTAAAGGAAATAAAGGTGCAAAAAGTATCGAGAATTTCATGGACAGAGTGATGATGGTAAAACCTTGGATCTTTTATACAATGCATCATAGAAGTCGCGCTCTACTTCTGTTAGTTCACAGTATGTCACTTGAATATCTGCTGGTGGTAGAACTAAAATTGGTCTGCAACCCAATAACACCAGAAGCAATATAACATTTCAATAAACCTAAAAGTAACCATAACAAACGAAACCAAACAAAAGAAGACACCAAAGAAATAAGATTACTGAATCCTATGTGAAATACTCACCTGCCTTCCCTATCTGTACTAGACTTTGTTCTTCTCAACATGATCGATCTTAAAATTTGTTGAACCAACTTTAGCCCCCTCTCATCTCCCTCCTCAAAAGGTTTCTGAACAAGCTTGTTCCACCTTAATATGACAGAACGGACAACATGTTGAATGGCATCACAGTAACATGAGAAAACTCAATCAATTAATCAAGTAACTTTCTCACACAGAACTTAGCTTCATATTTCACCAGATACAAAAAGGAACAGCACTTGTATCAGCAAGTGCTGTTAAGGATCAATCTCCTCAAACTAAAATGGTAGGATCTAGACTGATGCCAGAAAGATTAGAGAGTTTTAGTGGAAGATCATATCAATGAATAGCTTCTTCAAAACAGGGTTGTTTAATAGTCATTTACAAATCTTAATTGGATAACAAGACCATATAAATGAATAAATCAAGCTGTTGTAGATCATTTGACAAACTGGGGCAAAGTCATAGTAAAAGATACATGCTACAGTCTCTGCAGTCTCCCGTCTATAACATTTTTTTATTAGGTTAAAAATCATTGTGTGATGGAGAAACCTTGCATACAAGGTGTATAAAGTTAGAGAATTTACAACAAAGCATGTCCTCCACAAATAGCATCCAGTCATAACATTCTAAAGAACATAGTAATATATTCAATATTACCAGCACCGCACCACAGTTTCTGATACGTTTTCATGACGACAAATAAGTTTGAAGGTTAAATTTCAATGCAAGGAATCCATATCTTACCATGCCCAGCTTCCCCATGGTTCGACCCTCAAAAATCTAAGAAGACTGTAAATATCCTCCAGATTGTTCTGCCACGGGAAAATAGTAAGTCACATAACAAAACTAGTGCCTATCAATAGCAACCTTCTCTTGAAAAAGCATAAGAGCAATGGCAACCACCATAAGATGGCAAAAAATGCTAGACTTCAAGAAGAAATGTCCAAAAAATGTTCAAACCATATTTGAAGAAACTAGCATCATGATTACCTAATCGGGTTGTTAGTATCCTCTAAGTGTATTAGTAATGGTCAGCTGATGATACACTTAACCGAGTAAAAGGTATCTTCATTTCATGTATGATGAAGCTTGCTGAAGGGCTGATTACCTAATTTAACTATTAAGAATCCGCCCTTGGATTTGGAGGAGCTTTTTAACGAAACTGCAGAAGCCTCTCAAATCCTTTACCTCCTTTGTTCTAGTCATAGAAGAACTTCACTAGGTATTTAGCTTTGTGGAGTCTTGATAAGATAGTTCGCTAAGGCTAAATATAAACCAAAATTGCAGCATTAGTAGCATTGAGATTCAACGATAGTGCTCAGGGCCAGCCAAAAAGGATCTACTGAGAGATTATGACTGCATATTGGATAAAATATATGAATGTCCAGATCAGCTGATAAAAGACAAGCACCGGAAAATTCCAGCTTTTCCAATAAGAAAATATCTATTTTCTTCTCTTTTGCAACATAGGGAAAGAAGGGTGGCGTGAACTTGTATCTGAAGTCTTACAATCTGTTGGAATAATTTAAGTTTAAACAACAGATTCAGCTTTGAAACACAAGAGCAACAACCCAGTATAATCCCACAAGTGGAGTCTAGGGAGGATAGTGTGTATGCAGACCTTACACCTACCCTGGGGGTAGAGAGGCTATTTTTGACAGAACTTCGGCTCAAGAAGATGAAAAGAAACAATAGAACAGTAACAACAACAAAGGCCAGAAAAATAGTACCAGCAACCTAAGAATAAAAAAATAGATGGAAAATGCAATAGCAATAACCAGTAACAATGGCAAGATACTAGGAAACACACGAGATGAATGCTCAAGGGTCAAGGCATGGTTGAAACTTAAAAAGTCATTAGAATAAGACACACGACCAATCTAGCAATAAAGAGATGAACAAAAATCTTAATAATACACCACTTTTATGAATGCTAAACAATAATATATCTTTTACCTCTCTGAGAAGAACTATGAAAACAGCAAAAGGGGAAAATAGAAACTTTAACCTCTAAATAATGCTAATAATCTTTTCTTAACAAATTTCCCTACTGTAACACTGACCTGGATAGGGGTACCAGTAAGACACCACCGACGGTCAGCAATAAGAGCAGCAGCAGCATTGGAGATTTGGCTTTTAGAAGATTTGATAGTATGTGCCTCATCAAGCACCACTCTAAACCATCTAATAGAGAAAAGTCCCCCACTGTCCTCAGCATTCTACACCAAGTACAGAACACAAAAATGAATATAAGAGGACCTAGACCAAGTTAGCGCATAGAAGTAATGATAGGTAAAATAGGTGGATGCAGAAACTAAAAGTCTAAAACTATAATTTTAAGAATCAAAATAATACTTCTGTAGAAAATTCAGAGGCCAACACTCCATATGTTGTCAGCAAGACATCATTTCGAGCAAGCACTTTTGTATCCTTTGATCTTGTCTGCCCATAGTAAACATAAAGAGATAGAGCACCAGGTTGTGCATGGGCTTCAATCTCTGCCTGCAAATGACGGATTCATCTTCAGATATCTATATGTAAATCCTTTATCTTTTCCTATTAGGTTTTGAAAATTGTTTATTGTAAAGCTTAATACGCCTAATGTGCCATTTTAGTTCCTAAAAAACATAGCAAAACTAATGTTGCAAGCTGAAGCAGATTTGAAGTACCTTCCATTGACCTAGTAGTGTCATTGGACATATTATCAGATTGCCACCAGAGATAAGTGTGGGCTTATGTTTCAGGAGCTTATCGAGACTAGAAAATTTTGCTGATTTCTTTGCAAGAGTTGGAGATTGACCTAAAATATTACTAGCTTCACCATTTTCACCAGACAGCTGGCTTGTAGGTTGGCTCCCTGATGATCCACCTCTTTCAGAATGACTGAGGAGGAGAGCTATAGTCATTATAGTCTTCCCTAACCCCATCGAATCTGCCAAAATCTTCAAGATACTCTCAAGTCACAAAATAAAAAATTGCATAAAACCTACCACAAAGAAACAAAATATCCCAAAGAGTAAAAGAAGCAGAGCGGCAACATACTCCTCCTCTAGCCATTTCAAGGGTACTCGGGAATTCAGTGGTTGCATCACCCGAAAATGCATTCAAGTAAACAACAAGCTCCCTCCTGAAATGAATTTTAGTGTACTGATTGCGAGAGTAAGTGGAGAAAAAAAACATGTATGTCAAGATTCACATACTCATCTTTCAAACGGTAAGCATCCCAACATGGATGCAGAGTTGTTGCTGCTTCATCCGTGCTTCTTCCCCTCTCCAGTTGTGTCATCCAATGAAGCGCCTGCTTCTGATAGGGTCGCAGTTCGCACTGGAGTGTACTTGGTGGTTCCATTTCCTAAGATGTGGATGTAAAAGTATTTAGTACACAGAGAACTCCATAGACAAAACAAACATTTTTGAGCTGGCCATACCTGTATCTCCGAGTTATCAGCTGAACCAACAATATAATCAAGATCAGCATCAGATATTGTCTCATCGTTCTCAACTTTATCTCCATCTGCAGATGAAGAGCTTTTGGATAAGTTCGTGTGCAATACTGAGGCAGGACCACCAGAGCTGTCCTGTGAATAAAAAATGCATTTAAGAGGGTGAAGCAGCGAAAACTAAGAGAAACTGTAACATCTTGATACTCTGACTTTAAGAGGGTGAAGTAGGAGTGAGAACTGAGAATAAAGGGAAAAACGAGCGGGAACTCTCTTCTTGTCTTACCTGTTCGCTCAAAGGCCGCTTCCTTGTGTATAAATCAGCTGGAGTGAATTCTGCCTAATAATGATCAAGAAAGAATTCATTGAATTAATGTCATTCAATCATTGAAGAGATGAATTCTTATAACTAGGAAGAATATGCAGATCCCAACTGATAAACAAGTTGTACAAAGAAGGTTATAATCCATAATAGCTATGGTCAGAAAACCTCAACCACTCCCTACAACATACAAAACGAAAAAGAGAGTATCACCTTCTTAAAAGGAGTAAGTCCGAGCAAATGGAACAAAGTTGGAAGGGGGTGAACAACTGTATCATCTGCAGATCTAGCCTTTAGTGATGTCTGATGGCTTTTACGGAACATGGAGCTATTAATATACACTCTGCATGCAAGATAAAGCTGATCAAAATCACCAGCGTCTGTATCGTATCTCATGAAACAGGATTCACCTCAAATATTAAACTATAACACTAAAACTTCGCCCAGAGTACCTGACGGACAAAAGAACAGAGTCCATAATCGCCAATATATTAGGAGCCGATTTGCAACCTCCTTCAATTCTAATCTTCTTATCTCTCACCAATGGCAGAATACATCGAGCCCATTCATTTGGAATACGTCCAATCTGTCACTCCACAACAAACAACCAAAAAATCAGGCTTATTATACAGAATTCCATCAAGAAAGATCTAGTATTCCCCTATCACACCCAGAAAAAAACTAATTGTCAGCAAATTCATTCTTCCGATGATTTCACTCTATATTCAGACATCTCGTTCTAAAGCAAAAGCAGGTGCATCAACTGCCCCGAGATCAAACTATACTTTTGTATACAGAAAATTTAGGACATGAAAAAAAAGTACTTATATTAAAGTGGTGCACCCACAGCTTTTAACTTCTTTTTTCAAATATGGGTTTTCTTCGGACCAGCCTACTCACATCTTAACTAATCCACCAGGCAGCTTGTCCAGCCCAAGAGCACAAGTTGCCAAGGTAATAGATGGGTTCACAACAAGTGTTGTAGCTTGGATATAAACATGGGATCCCTAAGTTGTCACTCACATGCCCCAATGATTTAGAAGCGGTGAGTTCTAAAATACATATCTTGATTTTGCATAACCATCTAGTAAACAGCACCCATTAACCCAACTAATCCATATCTGCGCCGCAAAGAATTCTCCATTCCCACTGCTTGAACATGAGACTGCCCGTTAAGTGCGGAGGGATCTCATATATCCCACCACATTCCTCTGCAGAATTTTACTCCTACCTAACTCTATCTATACTTCTTTTTCAAACATCTACAAATGTTTGGAGCCTAAAGTCTCATGGGTTTTGCCGAGCTACATAAGCCTTCTACATCCGCCACTCGCCTCAACCACTAGACCCTCCCCTTGAGGACACAACCACTGTCCTAGATTCAGATTGGTCTAGAATGCAACTTGAACGGAGCAAACCTTAGCAACTTCCTTTGTTTTCTTTCTTTTTTTCTTTCTTCATTGGGGGGCAAGGGGGCTAGAGGAATCCCACAAAATGCAGTAAAAGTTGCAGAAGAAACTTAAAATTTCCGAACATAAAAGAAGAAAAGAGTACCTCTCCACAAGCATTGGTAGAAAACCTTACAATTTCAGAACAAGCAGCAGCCGCTTGACGCCCTCGTCCAAACTTCCCAGCTGGTGAAGCTGAACTCAATTTCTTCTTCTCCACAGGGAACGTAAATTCAACTTCCTCGCCAGCCTTCAATATCCTTCCTTTACATGTTGACATACCCGCCACCTCACCACACCCCACATACCACCACTCACTCCCCCGATCACACTCACTCTCAGTTCTACTCTCATTAATATTCAATCCCTCATTTGAAGAAACTGTACTAGGCTCAATTTTTTGGATCTCACCAGTATTATTACTATTTGAATTTGAAACTACATTTACAGTTTCAAGTTTCTTGAAATTTGGGGTGTCAAAAATGATATTAATTGCAGCTGTGGGGTCGTTTTTGGCCATGTGAAGTGCTCTAATTATGTCCATCTCTGTATATTCATCGCCAACAACGGACCGTACCGTTGAAACGAGCTCCTCTGCAATCTTGCTCCCCATTCTAGTGACTCCGGAAACAATGGGGTAATGAATTTTGAATTTGAATGTCAATTGGATTGGTGAGAAGAATAGTTAAAATTTGAAACCCTAGACGGGTTTTAGAAATGGCGGGTTGGTTTGTTATTTGTTTCCAAAGAAGATGCATGCTGGGTATTGAAGTAAGTTCCCGCCTTAAAAGTCCCTCAATTTCTTACTAATGTTTATCTAGAAAAGTCTCCATTTTTTTTTTTTGCTTTACTATATTTTAAAATATTTAAGATGTATGAAATTTTGATTTATAAGATAATAATAATAATTGATACGGACATATTATATTTTGGTTTCCTTTTTAAAGTCATATTTTTCGAATTTCTCTTTATAATTATGCTTTTCTCTCTTCTTTTTTCGTATGCGCTACATATTCTGCCAAACAGAAAAATTAAAGCACCTTAACTAACTAGAATTGCAAGTCTATTTCATTTTTTTTTTTTGAAATTTTCAACCAAGATAAAGTAGAATTGATTTATTTTGATGTCAATTATCAAGAAATCAAATATTTAGAATCATATATAAATGCTTAAACTTTTTATTGGCCTTTTTAACATGATATTTTTATTTTGTGTATGTTTGTTTGGTAGATATATATTTCTTTTTTCTTATAAAACTAAAGTATAATTTAAATATATCAACAAGAAAACTGAATCACATGCACCTCAAAACTCGGAAAAAAAAAAGATTGAAACTTTGATATAACTCCCAAAAAGGTGTTATTGATAAAAACTATACCAAAAAATATGAGAGGGTATTGTGTTGATGGACAAGTCATTATCGATTTGAGTTAAACGGTAATGAAATCAAGAAGGAAAAAATAAAAGTATTAACCTTACTATCAGTTGAAAAATAACTAGTGGATAACAAATTAATTACATTTTAAATTTTCACCCGTAACGCAAAAAACAGTTATATTACAAAGAAAATATATATGAAATTTTATTAGAAAAGATTTAAGACCTCGTAAATAATCATGGGTTTAGGCCAATACTATAATTGAGCCGCCTTGCATATGTTCTAATATTAAGAGGACGGACTCCAAGCAAAACATTGATAGATCAAAATGCCCATATAAAATTGATGGACCTTTTTCCCCTTAAAATGCATTAATTGATATTGATGTATGGAAAAAAGTAAATTTATCTTAATAAATAATCGTCAAATATTTCAAGTTAGAGAAAGTTATATAGTATTTGATAATAATGCGAACCAGAGAAATATTTCAACAGCTGTTTAATTTCATGACATTTAAATTAATCTAAACTTCAAAGTTCTAATTCATACAACTCATATAGTATAAATAAAACTTTTAGATAGCCTCACAATATACACTCCGACAACTAAAGTTCAATCCCACTAGGGTTAGTTTCTTTTTTCAAAACCTTCTAAATCGTCATTGATGGTAAAATCAGCAGCAAAACCCAAAAATTAGTTTTTCTTTTTACATATCAAAAATTTGTTTTCAAAAATAAGAATTGTTGGATATTAGGTTTAGGTTCCAAGGGTGATGCAAAATGATTTAAGTGATCGAAGGCTGAGCGTCGGAAAAGATAAAATAAATTTTAAAATAGTTAAGGAATACAAAATGGCTCTTAATATTTCCTTACTATCATATTAAGACTTTTTAAATATAACAAGTTGTATTATCTAATTGTATAGTAGTTTCAGATTGGTAAGCTATAGCCATTTTAACAGACTCGCTCCGAGAGCCTGAGATGGCATTTTACTAATAATGATCATGAGAAAGTGCACCTTTTAGGGTCTATATACAGAAATATGTACACCATTTGTATATATATACCCTAGAAATATACAACTTATTAGAGTAAATATTATCTTTTATGAAAGTTGAAATCATATTATTTGTCTCTTTAATTTAATGTCCTATTTATTATTATTTTATGCTGAGATTTAATGAATTTGCGAAACAAAATTCATTGACATAATTGTAAACACAATAAAAATAATTTTGATATTGGTTAAACATTTAGATATAGACAATGAGTAGAAACATATTAACATTTTAATTTTATGCTAAATGCAAATTCAATATTTTAATCGTTTTGCTTAAGTGTGTAATCACATGCATAAATTGATTGACGTATATATTGATGAGTAAAACTAGTAAAATTGTCTCTTATATTAGATATTGCATCAATAGCAAAATGATTTAATAGATCGAAGACTGAGCGTCGGGAAAGATAAAAGAAATTTTTAAATAGTTAAGGAATAAGATGGCACTTAATATTTCCTTACCTTATCATATTCAGATTTTTTAAATATAACAAGTTGTATTATCTAATTGTATAGTAATTTCATATTGGTAAGCTATAGACATTTTAACATACTCGCTCCGAGAGCCTGAGATGGCATTTTACTAATAATTATCATGAGAAAGTGCACCTTTTAGCGTCTGTATATATAAATCTGTACACCATTTGTATATACATGTCCTAGAAACATACAACTTATTAGAGTAAATATTATCTTTTATGAAAGTTGAAATCATGTTATTATCTTTTTAATTTAATGTCTTATTTATTATTATTTTATACTGAGACTTAAGGAATTTGCGAAAAAAATTTATTGACATAATTGTAAACACAATAAAAATAACTTTGATATTGGTTAAACATTTAGATATAGATTATGAATAGAAACATATTAACATTTTAATTTTATGTTAAATGCAAAGTCAATATCTTAATCGTTTTGCTTAAGTGTGTAATCACATGCATAAATTGATTGACGTATATATTGATGAGTAAAACTAGTAAAATTGTCTCTTATATTAGATATTGCATCAATAAGTATCATTTCTAACTTAAACGAGGGTGACAATCTGAATGCCGAAATTACGACGTATGGAGTCGTAAGATGTGGTATGTGCAGGAAGAGCAAGACATCCTTAAAGGAATAAATCATGTTATGAGTCACCCAGAAAAGGGTAAGACCACTTAAAATCTAAATAATTTTGAAACTTATAATATTTGAAAAAGCAAAGGCTCCAGTGCGTGGAATTATTGTAAGTTTAATGGTTGATGATTTAATTCATAAAGGCGATCGATATCCTACTACTCAAGCTATGTGGACACATTTAAAAGAGGAATATAGTGGTACAACTGTAACTCACCTTAGACAACTGACAATCGAGTTTGACACTTATAAGGAGAGACATGATCACAGTGTCAAACAAAACATAAATGTGATATCAAACATGATTGGTCAACTCAAAAGTGTTGGTCATGTTCTCTCTAACGAGCAACAGATCCATGTAGTACTTTGATTCCTTCTCATAAATTGGAAACATCTAAAAGTTAACTTGACCTATAATGATAGCATCAAAACTTTTGTTGACGTTACCCATTATGTGGAGCTTGAAGACGCGCGACTTGGTATTGCTAAAGCTATACCTAGTGCCTCTGTGGCAGAATCAAGTGGTACAAAGACTTCAAACTTCAAGTGCAAGAGAAACTAAAAAAAATAACAAAAGGAGCAAGGAGATTGGAGAAGGATCCTCTGAGAAAATAAACAAATCAGATTCTAAGAGGGAAAACAATTTTACAAAAACAAAGATAGTAGCAAGATGAAGTACTACAATTTCTAAGTTCTGGGCCATTTTGCTCGTGAGTGCACTGAACATAAAATATAGCACTTCAAAACATATATCTAAGTGCTATATATATATATTTCTAGCGCCATTTTATCAAGTGAATCTTATCATATATGGATTATAGACTCATAGGCCACCAATCATATGAGTCGTGACAAGGAAGCGTTTATAGAGTTTTGTCGAGTTTCACTTCGATCAAGGCTTGTATATGTGGAAAATAATACAAAGATTGAATTTAAGGGAACAAGCAACTGCATAATGGACATGCATGGTGGCTGATCTTTAATATTGCATGATGTTTTATATATTCTAGAGATTCGACGAAACTTAGTTTTTGTGTTTGTTCTTCTACATTTAGGTTTTAATTTGAATGTTAGTCGCAATGGTGTCACAATTACTCTAGACAATATTTTTTTATAGTTTTGGACATAGCTATAATGGTTTTACTATGTTAGATTATAATCCGTACACATATAACTATTATATTGATTGTTGTGTTATTGTATGTTATTCTAATAACGATAATGTTGATGTTATTACATGGCATGCAGGATTAAGTCATATATGGCAAGATCGAATGAATAGATTGGCTAATAAAGGACATGGTCTTTCACTAGAATTGACATGTTAATATGTTTAAATTATCTTGCCGGAAAGATACATGTAAAATATTTGAAAAGGCTAAGAAAGCTAATTTTACCTTGCAATTAATCAATTATGATATATGTAGTTCAGTGAATGTGAGGGTTAGGCTTTGTGCTTTAGATTTCATTTCATATGTTTATTGAGAATTTCACGCGTTTTAGTTATTTCTATTTGATTTCCCATGAATCCAACTCTCTTGAATGCATTAAGAGATATTTGAATGAAGTTGAGAATCAATTAAACAAACGGATTAAGGCATTAATAACTGATAGAGATCTATCAAAATAATTTGTAGAATTGTGTAATAAAAGGGGCATCACCAACAATTAACTATATCTTACACAGCTCAACAAAATGGTTTAACATAAAGGAGGGATATAATACTATTGAACATGATAAGGTCCATAAGGACGTAGGCAAATTTACATAACTCATTTCAGGGAGATGCATTGTTGGTTGCAGCCTACATATTGAATAAAGTAATTTTTAGATAAATTTAATCCACTTTTTATGAGCTTTGGACTAGTCATAAATCAACTTTAAATGATTTGCGACCTTGGGATTGTGCTGTATGTGTAAGAAATTCTTTTATTAATTTTAGAAAACTAGGTCCAAAAGGTAATAAATGTACCTTTATAATATATCTAGCACACTCCAAATGATATATGTTCATAAGTGAACTAGAGGATGAATGTGCTACTGAAATATTGGGTCTAATGACAAATTAGGTGTGAACATGTTACGACCCAAAATTCAATAAAGGTCGTGATGGCGCCGGACACCACTGTCATACAAGCCAACACAAAGGAATTAATTAAATTCTCATTTTAATATTTTTGAAACCATTTCTTTTCCTTACATTAAATAATAAATAATGAACTTCACTGAGTATATAATAATGTCTTTAACATATTTACATACTGAATAACCCCATAGTCATCCCAGAACCAGGTGTCACAAGTGCATGAATAATTTATAGTAAATAAAATATAATACCACAACTATCCGGAATACAAATTGGACAGAAAAGAAAATATAATATTCTAAAGGAGACTCTGCTATCTGTGGATTGTCTCGCCAGATGCAGCTCACTTAAGTCTCCATATCAACCATGTCGGTGCGCCCAACGAGGCCACTAGACATACGTGTGCATGTTCAACAAAAATTCACAACAAGTTTAGTATGAGTATGAAAACAACGTGTATCCAGTAAGTATCTAGTCTAACCTCGAAAAAAGTAGTGATGAGAGGTCGACTTCGACATTTACTAGTGATCCAATAATAAAATATCAATAATGTAAAAGATCATGAATTTTATAAGGCGGCTGTAATTTCATTAATCATGAAGCATGTAAACATATCTTTTGTTAATGCAAACTTCAAACTTATTTTATCTTTTAACAATTTACTTCCCCGGCCAATGAGGCCGCATCAATTATTAATAATTTTAAAGACAACCAAGCAAGTCATGTGCAAATTATATCGAAGGTCATATGGCCCTATCCAATATAATATTTAAATTGTGCACTGTTAGAGGGTCGAATGGTATAGATGTATCTGTTACCCCATTCGCGAATCATACATACGACGCGGTCATATATGAATAAAAGAATTACCCCGATCACGAATCATACATGCGACACATATACACACACTCAAACAGTCAATCAAGACTTCATCAAGGAAGCAATTACCCAGGAAATGACAACTTCTCTTTTAGCAGTCAAGAAAAGTGATGTTTAGTTCTTTTGAAATTTATTTACCAAGTTCGATAAAATTTAAGCCTTTTAAATTGTCAATAAATTTACTAGTACTGCAAGTAAAACATGTTTTTTGGTCCTAGACTACTCGTACCTAAGAATAATAGTAGCTATGTACGGACTCTCGTCACCTCGTGCGTATGTAGTCCCCACAAAAGAAGCACCTATTCAATTATTCCACATATGGGGAAATTTTCCTCTTATAAGGTTAGAAAGGAGATTTACTTCGCTCCGAAGTTCCATAACAGCTCCAAGCCATTCAATCACTCAAATCAATGCTCAGCGTTCCCAAGACCAGTCAGTAAATGAGAAAATCCGTAAATGCGTGCTAATACTCACAACAATTCAATTAACAATAATTTCTAACCCCGATAGAAAAGTCGATAAAAATCACCTTCGGGCCCACGTGCCCGGATTTCAAAAAATTTCGAAGATAAACTTTACCCATAACCCTACGAACTCAAATATATAATTTACTCTCAATCTCATGCCCAGATTCGTGGTTAAAATCCAAGAACACCAATTTCTTGATTTTTCTTCAAACTCCCAAATTTTTACAATTTTCATGCTTGAAACCCGTATATAATCATGTATTTAACTCAAAACTAGCATAAACCAGTTACCTCATGCTTGGTGATGAAAATAGCACTCCCAAGTTACTCCAAAAATCGCCTCCCATGAAAGATTTGAGATGAAATTAGCCAAAACCTGTCTATTAAACAAAGACTTTCCAGCAAATTCTTCGCAATTGCGGTCACTTGACAGCTTCTGCGGTTTCGTAGGTGCAGAAAAAATACCGCTTCTGCAATTCAGGGCTTATAGACCATTTTCGCTTCTGCGCCTTCTCTTTTGTAGGTGCGGTCTCGCTTTTACGACGATATGACCGCATCTGCGGTCCAGCAATCCCAGCCAAAATAGCATCTGCAATGCTCATGGCCGCTTCTGCGGCTCCGCACCTGTGGCCAAAACATCGCATGTGCGGTTACACCAGGTGACAGTAGCCCTTAGCCTTTCTTCCAAGTCCAACTCGATCCGTTTACCATTTGGGTTCCACTCGAGGCCCTCGAGACCTTAACCAATTATACTAACACGTCCCAAAACATATTACGAACTTAGTCGAGCCTTCAAAACATATCAAAACACATCGAAATCACGAATCCCAACCCAATTCAAGCTTAATGAACTTTAAAACTTCAAAGTTCAACATTCAATGACAAAACCTATCAAATCACGTTTGATTAACCTAGAATTTTGCACACAATTCATATTTGACATTATAGACCTACTTCAACTTTCGGAATAGGAATCAGTTCCCGAAACCAAAAATTCCACTTCTGGTCAATCTTCTCAAAAACCTTTAAATTTATAACTTTGTCCAAATGACTCCAAAATGACCCCGGACCTTTGAATCTACTTCCAGACGCACCCCCAATACCATAATCACCATACAAAGCTATTCCCAGACTCGGAATCTCAAACGGACATCTTTAACACTGAAATGCACTTCCACCAAACTTATGAAATTCTTCCAAAAATGCTAACTTCCACAATAGGTGCCGAAACTCTCTTGGTTCATCCAAAACCCAACCTGGACATACACCCAAGTCCGAAATTATCATACGAACCTGTTGGACCCTCTAATTCTTGATTCTTAGGTCGTTTACTCAAAAATCAAACCCTATTCAATTTTTTCCAACGTTAAGCTTCTAAAATGAGAGTTTTCTTTCCATATCAACTATGAACTCCCCGAATTTCAAATCCGACTTTGCATACAAGTCATAATACCTGAAGTGAAGTTGCTCACGGCCTCAACCCGCTGAACGGCATGCTAGAGCTCAAAATGATTGGTCGGGTCGTTACATTCTCTCCCACTTAAACATATATTCATCCTCGAACGTGCTAAGAATTGCGCTAGATTTGTCTTAAATCACCATTAAACACCTCGTACACCTACCCGTGCTAACACAACTCAATTGAGCAAATTAGCTTGAGCAAATCTGAATATATTCTCTTTTATTCAAGCAAATAAGCTTAGAACCCAATTCCAACACCCGAAATTTTCTACTAGGCCTTCTTCCAACCTACGAACACCATATAAATCACTACATAATACACTGATACATGATTGTATACCTTTGCTGAATTCACACATTGCACTTCATAACTCACATGACCATAATAACATATTCTGATAACAATAGCCAAAATTCCACGAATCTGATGCTCCTAACGCACCTCATGACATATATAAGTCTAGTCCCAACTTTTACAATATCGCCATGACAAAAGAGATGAGTAAAAATTCATAACCAACCGTCGAGTCAACAAATCACTGAGACTAGACTCCTGAAAAGAACCCTTACCTCATTTTGAACCAAATAATGGTATTTGCTCTCTAATATACTTCATATAATCCGATCGCATTGAACCTTGATCCAATAATCTCGCATCATCCAATACGAGCTGGTTAGGCAATAATCCAACCCGAACATGAACAAAAGTCTCATTTGATGCCACAATGTGCCAATAAGCTTCAAACTCGAATGTGATACATAATGAGAATGAAATCTGGAAAGGACTAATCAACTCACGCAACTAATTAGACAACCAAAAAGGTTCTATAAACCTTCCTCAAAAAATGGGAAACTAAAACACACAAAAACAAATATAGGGCACTATAGTCGACATCACATTATTGCGACGTGCAACTCGAGCCAAATAACATACCCGTGGCGGCGTGCCACCCGATCCATACATAAAATTCACATAAGGAGGTAATTAACGAGCTAAATTGCTCATTACTACAAAATATCGAGTATCAGTCACAAGTACGCTAAGTGCATAATACCATCCCTGGGGAGACAGATAACGCCATACGCTACAAAACTCAAGCACAACTAAGGTACGATATATGATCTGAATCTCAAGAGCCATCCTGCTAACATATCACCATCGCTACACGGAACCTCAACACATAAGAAATCTATCAAATTGTTTCACAACTCACACGACACAATATTACACAAAATAGCCGATGACGAAATGACATCCCACGTCCGAATACTCCTCCATGAGGAGCACTATGCTGAAATGAACACACCTGGTCTTATATAGAGCCCATATTCATATTTAAATACATTTATAGACCTCAAGCTGATTCCGATCGCACCGTACTAGGCTAATAACCTTTCAGTTCATTATAACCCTTTTTCCAATTACACACAAGAACAACCATCATAAACATAACAAACTCCCACGGTCCACAACCAAAGGAACTGTGCTCCCTCCGGGCATAAATTCTCAAATTAACGTTATTACCACAATTTTCTTACCTGGTTTAAATCTTTAACCACTCAGGTGACTACATGTCACACTTATACAATCTTCTCGTGAGATACGCTCCCATGACCTTCCGCACTAGGTAACAAGTCTGCACATCCATACCACCGGTCACACTAATGATGTAAAACAAATCAAGAATCCATAACCAGGATGCAAAGCCTCATTCACAAAACATCGACCTCAGGTGACGCTGAAGGCAATACCAGCTTACTCTAAACATTCAAATCCCGTTCCTGCTCATCCGAGCCCGTGACATCCTTGCCAATACCGAACTATAATCTTGATCCTCACTTTCAAATTTAATACCGCTCACTGCACCTAACATGCCAATATGCGATGGCATGAGAATTTCATCATAACTCCTGAACAACTAATTGGGTAAACACTTCATCATATAGAAACCTTTTACTTAACTCGTTCCAAGAGAACCATAACCGTAGAATATGCAAATCTTGAAGTAGTATGGCTCCTTCGGTATCTGCCTACGCATAACAAGTCATAATACTTGAATACTCCCAATTAAAACCAATTGCGACGGTTGTCAAGCCTCCCACGTACCGTTACAAATTACATGCATTGCTTAATCACGCTGAAGGAACTGATCACTGCCACCGATATGCCAATTCAACCATGGCTAACCAATCTAAATTCTTCTAATTTATCCTTAACTTGCATTAGAAATTATAATAGATCCATTCCTTACATCATGAACCTAACTCCACACTTATCTCGAGTGACCCCATTCTACGAGACCACGTTGTCTCCAAGCCCATGAACCATTTCATGCCCTCCTTGCACGCACATTTGCATCTTCAACTGATACAAACATTTTGATAATTCCTCTGCAAATCCGAAGTCATTCTCTCTAATACCTACAAATGCTACACTGCAAGCCAAAAATATCATAGAACATTCCGGGCCTCTTATCATAATCCACTGTAAAAGCTCGATTCTTAACCATACCGCAAGTTTGAAATCCTTAGGCACAATATTTTTATCCTTCAAACTTCAAATTCACTAGGACCGTTGTCAAGAGTCACCCACTCTGGCTTGGTCCCGAATATAATCAACTCCAAAGCTCCGTTGGCACATGAACACCCATCTCAATGAAGCACCCTACTATATCACTTCCCTTGTAAATCACCTCTATATGAAGCACAAATCCTAAATATTCCCAAAGCCCGAATATAAGTTAATATGGCCAATTATATCATACATTTATCAAATACTTTGCTCAAATTACCGCTTAGGTCCTTTTCCATTAGCTGTAATAAACTCATCAACATGCTGAGAACCCGAAAATTCACAAATAGACGACTATTCAATCCAACTGTAGGTGGTGGGACTCTCCTCCTTAGCTTGAAGCCACTATTACATAACTCTGGAACCCACCAAGATTATTTCTTCCTCATTGAATTGATCTTGCATAGCCAACTTTCCAAATTCCTTGAAAATCCTTCTATTTGACCTTTCATGAACACTCTGAATCACCAACCACATTCACCTATCTGACCTCTTATCGTTTAGCCAGTAGGATTCTTCGCATAAGCTTCGTCAACACCACACGACTGCTAACATGATCACAAGAGATAACCCACCTATGGAAATTACATGTGACATCTCTCAACGACGTTGCACTGCATAATTACTACGAAATCAGTATCCCATCCAGAGCCCATGCTTATGCACTAGTTGTACAAGCATATTCACTCCTTATGGACATCAACTAAATGTGTGACAATATCCTCCAATTCAAAGTCATGTTGTATCCTTCTTTATATCAGGCAACTCAATTCTGTCGCATCAAGTCTCCCGTCATATAATAGCCAATATTCTAAGTTGAGTCCATAGACCTAGTCACCGTCCACTAAATTCCCAAATCACTACAAACTTTCCTCAATGTGTGTAGTTACCCCACCACTGAACCCATGTGCTACTCTACCACTCTCCCAACTTTGGTTAAACTCACTCCTTTGAGTAAATACTCAACTTTAGCTTCTTACACCTGGATTTCTAGAAATTTAACCACTACTTAACACTTCCCACATGTCCTTACTCATTCTTTGCTGCCCAGTTGTTGCCTTATATCAATATCTATCTCTCTAACACTTGAACCAACAGATCGCTACTACTTAAAACTTTCCAAAGATCATATTTCTCGAGTTGTCAATATTAGAAACACTGATTCAATCTTGAACCACTACACACCATGATCTCTGATAGACGCTTACCTGACACCATTTCACAATACCCCACCCAAAGGTGAACTGAATAAAATCATAACACCAGCGAACTTAACGCATTGAAAAAGGGCGATGACCCCACAACACAAATGGAATTCCACCATGCTTGAAAATATCAAGTCTCGTTACTCCATCAATCCAAACCTGAACATTTATAGTTTGATTTTCTTTCCTCTGACGAAAATAAATATCGAATCTCTGAATCATGCTCTGAGTAGACCTCCTTTAAAGTCATTCACTGCCCCGACGCATAGGCATGCATCCTACCATCACGTGAATACTATATGATAAACATTCATGAGCATCATATCAACCTGTGCATAGCCTCAAAGCTTTTAGAAGTACAGTTATTGGGCTGAAATGAGAGAATATCCTTTAACAAGGTGACAATAGTCCAATCAACTATGCAGGGAGAAACATCATGCACCACATAAGTAGTACCATTACAATTCCTCAATTCTCGATTTATAATAAACACTTACGTCGCATAAGATTAAATGGAAAATGAATGAAGGCATAAGACTCAAAGGAATCAAATTGTACAATGAGGAATCGAGAAGGGAAGTGCTCCTAACAGCCCTGTAGCCTCTCGAAGATAAGTATAGACGTCTTCGTACTTATCCACAAGACTCTACTAGACTTGATCATGACTCGTGATACCTAGGGGAACCTATTAATTTGATACCATGTTGTCACAACCTAAAATCCAATAAAGGTCGTGATGACGTCGGACACCACTGTCATGTTAGACAACACCAAGGAGTTAATTAAATTCTCATTTTAGTATTTTTGAAACTACTTCTTTTCCTTATATTAAACAATAAATTATGAACTTCACTGAGTAAATAATAATGTCTTTAATAGATTTACATACTAAATAATCCAACAGTCATCCCAGTACCCGGTGTCACAAGTGCATGAGCCATTTGTATGAAATAAAATGTAATATCACAACTGTCTGGAATACAAATTGGACAGAAAAGAAAATACAGTACTCTAAAGGAAACTCTACTAGCTGCGGGTCTTCTCGAGAAATGCAGCCCACCTAAGTCTTTGTATCAACCATGCCGCTATGCCCAATGAGGTCACTAGACATATATGTGCGTGTTCAACAAAAATACACAGCAAGTGTAGCATGAGTACGAAAATTATGCGAACCCAATAAATATACAGTCTAACCTCAAACAAGTAGTGATGAGAGGTCGACTCGACACTTACTAGTGGTCCAATATTAAAATATCAATAATGTGAAAATCATGGATTTTATAAGACGACTACAATTTCATTAATCATGAAGCAGGTAAACATATCTTTTGTTATTGGAAATATTCAAACTTACTTTCATCTTTTAACAATTTACTTTCCTGGCCAATGAGGCCACATCAATTGTCAATAATTCCAAAAACAATCAAGCAAGTCAGCGCAAATCATGCTGAGGTCATACGGCGCGATCCAACGTAATATTTTAATTTTGCACTGTTAAAGGGTCGAATGACGCGAATCATAGATGTATCTATTACCTCGGTCACGAATCACATGTAACAGGTCAAATATATATAAAAGAATTACACTGTTTTTGAATCATAAATGCGACACAGGTACACATAGATACACACACTCAAATAGTCAATCAAGACTTCATTTGGAAGTAAGCCTTTTAAATTGTCAATAAAAATACGAGTATGGCAAGTAAATCATGCATTTGGCTCCTATACTACCCGGACTTAAGCATAATAGTATAAATGCACGGACTCTCTTCACATCGTGCGTACGTAGCCCTCACAAATATATGCAGATATTCAATTATTACACCTATGGGGAAAATTTTCTCTTACAAGGTTAGAAAGGAGACTTACCTCGCTCCGAAGTTCCATATATGTCTCCTAAGCCATTAAATTACTCAAATGAATGCTCACCACTCCCAGGACTAGTCAACAAATGATACAATCCGTAAATTCATGCTGTAATACTCACAATAATTCAATTTATAACAATTTCTAACCCCAATAGAAAGTTGATAAAAATAACCCTACAGCCCACGTGACTTGATTCCGAAATTTTTTGAAGATAAACTTTACTCATGACCCCACGAACTCAAATATATAATTTACTCTCAATCTTATGCCCATATTCGTGGTCAAAATCCAAGAATACCAATTTCTAGGTTTTTCTTAAAACTCCAAATTTCTACAATTTTCATGCTTGAAAACCATATATAATCATGTATTTAACTCAAAACTAGCATAAACCACTTACCTCATGCTTGGTGATGAAAATGGCACTCACAAGTTGCTCCAAAAATTGCCTCTCATGAAAGTTTTGAGATGAATGAGCCAAAACTCATCTTTTAAACATACCCACTACCTAAAAAATTCTTCGTACCTGCAGTCACTTGAGTGCTTATGCAGTTCCACAGGTGCATACAAAACACTGCTTAAGCGATCCTAGGCTTCCGACCCATTTATGCTTCTGCGCCTTCTCTTCAGGTGCAGTCTCGCTTCTGCGGTGAGATGATCGCATCTGCGGTCCCAGTACTCCCATCCAAAATCGCATCTACAACCCTCATGATTGCCTCCATTGCTTTGCACCTGCGGCCAAAACCTCGTAGGTGCGATTACACCAGGTGACAACAACCCTCACCCTTTCTTTCAAGTCCAACTCGATCCGTTTACCATCCAGTTTCCACCTGAGGCCCTCGGGACCTTAACCAATTATATTAAAACGTCCCAAAACACATTACGAACTTAATAGAGCCTTCAAATCACATCAAACAATATCAAAATCACGAATCACAACCATTTTCAAGCTTAATGAACTTTAGAACTTTAAACTTCAACGTATTTCGAAACCTATCAAATCGCAGCTGATTGACCTTGAATTTTGCACACAAGTCATATTAAACATTATAGAACTACTCCAACTTCGAGAATCAAAATCTGACTCCGATAGCAAAAAGTGCACTTCCGGTCAAACTTCTCAAAAACCTCCAAATTTCTAACTTTAGCCAAATGACTCCAAAATGACCTGTGGACCTTCGAAGCCACTTCCAGACGCGCCCCTAATACCAGAATCATCATACTGAGCTATTCCCTAACTCGGAATCCCAAACAGACATCAATAACACTGAAATACACTTCCGCCCAATCTTATAAAGTTCTTCCAAAAATGCTAACTTCCACAATAGGCGCCGAAATACTCCAGGGTCATCTAAAATCCAATCCGGTTATATCCCCAAGTCCTAAATAATCATACGAACCTGTTGGAACCTCCAATTCCTGATTTCGAGGTCGTTTACTCAAAAATCAAACCTTAGTTAGTTTTTCCAACTTTAAGCTTCTTAAATGAAAATTCTTGTGACGACTCGACCCGTCGTCTCATGAATTACTGCTTCATTTTCCCCATTTCCAACTTCCTTATGCTTCATTATCCATAACTTGTGTAATCGATTTGATTTGAAGTGGGTTTAATAAGAAATTAGACCCTTAGTCTTTTTTAAGAAGTCTTAGGTTGGAAAAGTCAAGCAAACGTTGACTTATGAGTTAGAGTGCTCATATGTAAATTTAGATGGTTCGGTTAGCTACGGGAGATGATTTGTGACTTAGGAGCCTTGTAGGAAGTGATTTCGGAGGTTCGGTGTAGAATTTAGCCTATTTTTGCGAAGTTAGGATTTTAGCGAAATCCAGTTAGTACGCAAGATTTTGATCAGAGAGTCAGAATGGAATTCCAAGAATTTCTGTAGCTTTGTTATATCATTTTGGACTTGTCTGCAAAATTTGAGGTCATTCAAACTAGTTTTGATGTGTTTTGGCATCAATTGTGAAATTTGAAAATTTAATAAGCTTTTAGGCATGAATCCATGCATAATTTGTGATTTTGATGATATGTGATGTGATTTGAGGCCTTGACTAAGTATGTGATGTGTTTTCAGACTTGTTGTTGCTTTTGGTTGAGGTCTCGGGGGTTTCGGGTGTATTTTGGGTGAGTTTTGAGCGAGTACAGACACCCTGAAACTTAGAAAAATGGAGAGGACAGCATTGGAGGCACGGACCGCGCTCCTTTTTGCGCTGGGCGCGCGGCCGTGGTTGTGAGGACATGTAGGTCATTGGTCCTATTTCGAAAGCTCATATATTTTTATCTATAAGAAATTTGGGGTTTATTTAAAAACGTAATTGTTATCTAGTTTTTAGAAATATATTATAATAGGCATTTGGACATCCTTAGCAAAAGTTATGGCCAAAATACTAAGGCCTGTCACTGCAGTCAAAAAGCTGCACTACCGCGGCCATTTTTGTGCAGACCGCACTTCATGGGCACGGACCGCGGTCATTTTTGAGCGGTAAGCACTATCGGAATCCGAAGGGTACTCTATAAATACGAGATGTTGGGTTTTATTTGATATTTTGACCTTTAGAGCTCGGATTTTGGCGATTTTTTGAAGGTGTTTCAAGAAATTCATCGGGGTAAGTGATTCTAACTCAGATTTTGTTAGAGTATATGAATATACTATTGAATTCATCATTTAACTAATGATTTGAGATGGAATTTGGGAAGAACTAGGGCTTGAGTTTTGAGATTCTAAATATAGGATTTAAGGGGTCATTTGAACTTCGATTTTGACATTCTTGGTATGTATGAACTCATGGGAAGATGAGGAATCTAAATATGTAAAAATTTCTGGATTTTGAGAAGTGGGTCTTGGGCTCGGGTTTTTGTAATTTCGGGAATTGTGTCCGAATTTGATTGTTTTCGCTTGGGCTTTGTTCCCTTAGCATATTGTGATGTATTCAATCTGATTTTGGATAGATTCGACGTGCATGGAAGCCGATTTGAGGAGCCAAGGCATTGCAGGCTAGAGATTCCACCGGTTCGAGGTGAGTAATACTTGTAAATGATATCCTGAGGGTTTGAAACCCCGGATTTGCACATCATAGTGTTGTATTGAGGTGACTTGCACACCGAATATGTGCGTGGGGTAGAGCACCATCGGGGATTGTAACTTGGTTCATCCCGGTTGTTGATTTTAATGCGTATTTCACTGAAATTACTTGTTATTATCATAATTTGGGCTTATTACCACGTTTGGGGCCTTATACCGAATTGTAGAATCCTTCGGGGATTGATATTGTTGTTTTTGTATATGCTTGCATATCATTTGGCTCAGTCCACAACCTTTAAATACCGTATTACAAACTCCACCATATTTTCTAAGTTTTAAAACTCAAATTATATTCTAAATGATTCTCCGGGCTGAGAACTACTATTTTATAAATGTCTATGGAGCTTATGATGATTTCTGGATTGTGCATGGATCGGGCTGTGCGCCGCATCAGTATTATATTGAGATGAGCAATGGATCGGCCTGCATGCCGCAGTAGTGTATATGAGCATGGATCGGGTTGTGCGCCATAGCAGTGTGAATATATATTGGATTGGACTGCACGCCGCAATAACATTGTGCTTGGACTATCGGAGCCCCTATGGAGTCTGTACACACCCCTGGTGAGCACCGTCGACGTTAAATGGATTGGACTGCACGCCGCAGTTGGTATCAGAGTGTACCTTCATATGCATTGCATTTCATTCATATATTTGTGCATTATTTGTTGTTTATGTCATTTCTTGAGATATTTATTTGTTGTTTTGAGATTTTCTAATCACTTTCAAAGTGGATAGGTTTGAGACAGTGGTAACAGTGACATTGTATGATGCATATGGGTTAGGTAACAGTGGCTGACCGGGGGGTAAGAATAATGCCTGAAGGGCGAGTTATGAGTTCAATTAGACATACTTGCTTGTGCCTGAGAGGCTAACTTTCGTGCTAACTTGCATTACCTGTCGTGCATTTACTTGCTTAAATTGTTAGAAAAATGATATTTTCGAAAGTGATTTCAAACTGAGGCAGATAATTTCTAAGGAATTTTCCCGGACGTACTGTTTTCTCAAATGGTTGTGTTGCCCCATATTGCATGGTGGAGTGCTCTTACGTGATTTCTTGCTTTCAGTTATTATTTACTCTTATTACCAATGAGTTGGAAGTGCTCACTTTACTCCCTGCACCTTGCGTGCAGTTGCAGGTATTGTTTGCCCGGTAGCAGTTTATTAGCGGATCGAAGATTTGTTATCGTAGCTGAGCTAGGTGACCGCTAGCGTCCGCGGCACCAGATCTTCTCCCTTATTTTATGTTGTTCATATTAATTTTAGACTTTGTTTCCTATTTCTAGACTTGTAGTTCTTTAGCGAATTCTGTAGTAGCTCATGACTAGTGATATCCCGATGTCGGGCTGTGACGGGATGGTTCCCAGTTGTTACCGTTATTTTATGTGCATTTGATTATGCTAATCATTTTTAGCTTTATAAACGTTAAATTACTGTTAAAAGGAAGTGTTTGTTTTGTTGGCTAGCCTTATTTTCACGAGAGGCGCCATCACGATCGGGTTTAGGATTTGGGTCATGACAAGTTGGTATTAGAGCATAGGTTACTAGTCTCATGAGTCATGAGCATGCTTAGTAGAGTCTCGCGTATCGATATCGAGACGTCTGTATCTATCCTCGAGAGGCTGCAATAGCTTTAGGAAATTTTCCCATTCTTGGAATTCTTATCGTACGTACTTGATTTATCTTGGAATATAACACTTGAAATTCCTTCCACGCGACTGTATGCACATGTAAGCGAGCCTTGATGGCTTGTGATTCCCTGATTGAGGGGGCGAGATGTGATCGTTTTGCGTTTGATGTTAGGCCTGTCTGGAGGACTTGGGGCTGGATCCTTGCCTATGGATTGAGCACCGAGGTGCTGATTGTGTGAGCGAGTGTTTTGAACTTATATGTTCGGTATTATCCCTATAGTGGGAATGATGGTTGGATAGTCACCTAAGGAGTGTGATGGTGTTGCGAGATCTATCTATATGGCTTGTAAATGATGAGGAAGGTCTACTGGATGATTGATGAACTGTGAAGTGTTTGATTTCCATTGTGATCGGATGTGTAGTCCGAAGTTATGGGCGCACGGAGATCTTTTCATGTCTCTTGTTTAGAGTGAAGTAAATTTCATGGTACGATATGAGTTTAGACCCGGGAATATTAAGTAATTATGTAATGCGTATGGAAGTGGAAGGTATACAAAAATATTAACTAAAGGTAAAGCTAATGGTTGATTGGCTTATGAGGGGAAGCTATTTGTTATACTGATTAGATAAGTCTGGGAGCGGAGATCGCTTCTGTAAATGTATTATGAAGAAATCTATGAGTCGAGAAGACCACCTTGAAAGTCGAAAACGTTAAAGAAAGAATATGTTCTTACTCGGTTGAATAACCAAATAATGGAGGATTGAAAGGTATTTCTATGTGTTATGATTCAAATAGGTGCAACGCATGTCCATGTATCAATTTTGATAATATAATACATGTAATATTGATATTAATGCTGTTGATATACATTGTGAGGCTTTGTCAAGTTATGGACATGTTGTTAGGATTTTGGTGATGCTTTTGGCATGTAGATAGGCCCAATTACAAAGGAAACTTTGCCGAAATTTTTGAAAATTTTGGGACTTAGTAAAAATTTTGTCCCCTAAGGAGTGGGCTTAACGGTTGTGTGTGTGAATGCAAAAATTGTAGAAGATTTAAAATTTCTAACGATTCGTGTTTCCATTTGCTTATGAAGGAGTGAGTTTAATTTCACCATGGCATTACGACAGCAATAGAATATATGTGTTGTGATCTGTGGCTTCAAGTCAAGTTGGGGAGCTTGCTATTGGTTAGCGGATCTTACGGTTATATAGTATGTTAGTTCCGATTTGATGCATGCTGGTGATCAGTTCTGGTTATGGAAATTGGGCCAAGAATGGCTAGTGTAAATGTGAATTTTGACAAAGGTTATATTATGTCTCATGGGGTATGAGAATCATTGAATGTTTAGAGTTGCGATTGGTAGAGATTGCTCGGTGCATAGAGCAAGAAGATGTTTGGTTGTAGTGGAATTACATCATACCCTGCGGTGTCAGAGTGCTAATGAGGCGTGGGTGGTTATGTTCATTGGATCAGGTAAGTTGCAGATTGAATAAGAAGTAAATGACTCTCGAGAATGGTTATATTGTGTTCAATGGTTTTACATGTAACAATCATGTGTCATAAGGTTGTGTATGTGGTCAGAGATTGTGTTTTCACTGGAAAAGGTCAAAACTTGTGGTATTTTTATCTTAATATGGGATTCTATGTATCTAGAAAGTAAAGGTAACACACTTAGATTCGCAGGAAGTTCTTCATTGTAGAGTATTTTGGAAAGTGGTGTTTTCTAGGAATAATTGATAGAGGATTCAGTGGCTTATGGGTCTTATAGAGTGTGGTCTTGTTCTCGGGTCTCATATAGTGAGCTTGGGTTGTGGAACCGAGGTTCTACAACAAGAGGTAATATCAAGGCGATGATGGATTAGAAGGGAAATGAGATAGATGAAATAGTTTGATATTAGACTGAATCGGTATGGTAAGGATATGATTAATTCTTCGTATGTGTTCGAGGTAATGAAGCCTTACAATATTTCTGCAGCAACGCTCTTGGGTTTTGATAGCTTGCTTAGCTTGTTCGAGTTAGAAGGATTCAGTCCTGGCAAGTCTGATTTGTGCAAAGGGAAAATCAAAGAGTTCTTGATGGTTTCTACCGTGGTTGAAGAGGTGTATTTTCTACGGATATGAGAGACATGGGATGTATAGTGATTTTTCTTCTATATGGGATCAATGGAAAGTTCTTGACTAGTTGAGTACGTAGATGTCTGTGGATCGGAAGGGAGATGAAGTTCTCATGTTATACTAGAATGGTATGGTATGTGTGATATGTAGTAGAGGATCGATATTAGCGTGTGTAAGGTTCAGTTAAGTTCTGAAAGGGAGTTCATAAAACTCTTAGGCATCGGGTAGCCTCAAATAACCAAGGAAATGGTACTGCTAATTGGAAATTGATTTGACAATACTATATGTTTCAAAGAAAAAGGGCAATGTGATTAAGTAAATGGCACTTAGTAGTAGTGCGGCACTTTCAAGATAGATCGACTACTGATATTAAAGTTTCTTTGGTGGCATAGAAGAATTTGAGAGTATCTCTACTAATGTGACTGGGTACTAGAGGTGAGTTATATAAGAGAGGAGCGGAATATGGATTAGATATGGTAATTCGTGTGTTTTATGGACTTTGAGACTAGTGTTCTCATATACATGTTAGCTTGCGATTGTGGATGGGAAAATGTCGGTAAGTTAGTCAGATATTAGTATGTGGTATGATCCATTCAGTGTGGACCTTCGAAGGGTTATTTATCTATTTTGTGTAACTGGAGTTGATGTGTGGTCCATTGGTAGACCTATATAGATAATGACAGGCATCGAGAGGGTTTTGTTGACTTCGAGTTATGGCTTAGTCATGTATTAATATGTAATATCACCAGATTAGTGTGTTAATTAAATGAGATCGTTGGTATCTTTAATGAGTATGAGCAAATTTGATTTCAGTGTGTTGGAAATATAATATCGAGCTTCGACTCAGAAATTTGATGTAGTATTTGCCAAAGGAGAAGTGGTTCCATGAATAGTTGATCCGAGAAATGGTGATGGATTACTTCGTGTTTTAGTTATCAGTTGCAGTATATGTAAAAGTATTGGACATAAACTTTAGTTGTTAAAAGGTTTTTCTATCAGTATTCAGGCATTGTGTTCAACTGCTGTTAATGGGACTTATCACTGCGAGCATTTGAGTCATGTGTTATGTCATGTAATTGCACCCGATGTTAAAGGTATGGGTTATTGCAGCTTTTTCGGGTTTATTCACAGTAGAAATGTGAGATTCTGATCATATAAAATATAAAAATAGAAATGTGGCCCTATGTCTTATGGTCTAGATGGGATTGCAAAATTTCAGTTACAATGTGTTGTCAAACCTATACGAGATAGGGTGACGTGGTATCACCCCCGGGTATATGCATGGTAAGGTTATCCAGCGATTGGTTGGCTTTTAGAACAACTCTGAGTACGCTCAAGGACGAGCGTTTGTTTAAGTTGGGGAAGATGTGACGACCCGACCTGTTGTCTCATGAATTACTACTCTGTTTTCCCCATTTTCTGCTTCCTTATGCTTCATTATCCATATCTTGTGTAAATGATTTGAAGTGGTTTTAATAAGAAATGAGACACTTAGTCTCTTTTAAGAAGCCTTAAGTTTGAAAAGTCAACAGGGCATTGACTTATGAGTTAGAGTGCTCGGATGTGAATTTCGATAGTTCGGTTAGCTCCGAGAGATGATTTGTGACATAGGAGCATGATCAGAAGTGATTTTGGAGGTTCGGTGTAGAAGTTAGCCTATTTTTGCGAAGTTTAGGATTTTAGCGAAATCCAGTTGGTATACGAGATTTCCATCTGAGGGTCGGAATGGAAGTCCGAGAATTTTTGTAGCTTTGTTATGTCATTTTGAACCTTTTTTCAAAATTCGAGTTCATTCGGACTAGTTTTAATGAGTTTCGGCATCGGTTGTGAAATTTGAAAATTTAATAAGTTCTTAGGCTTTAAATACATGCATAATTGGTGTTTTTCTGATATGTGATGTGATTTGAGGTCTCGACTATATTCGTGATGTATTTTCAGACTTGTTGGTGCTTTTGGTTGAGTTCCCGAGGGCCTCAGGTGTGTTTTGGGTGAGTTTTGAGCGAGTACGGACACCCAGGAACTTAGAAAAATGGAGAAGGCAGCAGTGGAGGCGCGGACCGCGCTCCTTTTGCGCTGGGCACTCAGCCGTGGCCGTGAGGACTTGCAGGTCAAACAAAAGTTGTAGAACTTTGAATCTAGTTTTCGAAAATATATTATACTAGCCATTTGGACATATGTAGCAAAAGTTATGACCAAAATACTAAAGCCAGTCACTATAGTCAAAAAACTGCACGGATGCGACCATTTTGCGCGGACCGCACTTCCTGGGCACGGACCGTGGTCATTTTTGTGCGGTTAGAACTGTCGAAATCCGAGGGGTACTCTATAAATACGAGATTTTTGGGTTTTATTTGATATTTTGACCTATGGAGCTTGGATTTTGGCGATTTTCTGAAGGTTTTTCAAGAAATTCATCGGGGTAAGTGATTCTAAATTAGATTTTGTTTGAGTACATGAATATACCATTGAATTCATCATTTAATTAGTGATTTGAGATGAAATTTGGGAAGAACTAGGGCTTGAGTTTTGAGATTCTAAATTGAGGATTTTAGGGGTCATTTGAACATCGATTTTGACATTCTTGGTATGTATGAACTCATGGGAAGATGAGGAATCTAAATATGTAAAATTTCTGAATTTTGAGGAGTGGGCTCGGGGCTAGAGTTTTTGTAATTTTGGGCTTTGTGCCTGAATTTTATTGTTTTTCGCTTGGGAGTTTTTCCATTAGCATATTGTGATGTATTCGCTCTGAATTTGGATAGATTCGATGCGTGTGGAAGCCGATTTGAAGAGCAAAGATGTCGGGGCTAGAGATTTCACCAGTTCGAGGTGAGTAATACTTGTAAATAATATCCTGAGGGTTTGAAACCCCATATTTGAACATTATAGTGTTGTATTGAGGTGACTTGCACGCTGGATATGAGCGTGGGGTATAGCACCGTTGGGGATTGTGACTTGGTCCGTCCCGGTTGTTGATTTTACTGCGTATTTGACTAAAATTACCTGTTATTATCATAATTTGGGCTGATTTCCACATTTGGGGCCTTGTGCCGGCTTGTAGAATCCTTCGGGGATTGATATTGTTGTTTCTGCATACGCTTGCATATCATTTGGCTCGGTCCACAGCCTTTAAACACTGTTTTGCAAACTCAGCCATATTTTTTAAGTTTTGAAACTCAAATGATATTGTAAATGATACTCCGGGCTGAGAACTACTATTCTCTAAATGCCCATGGAGCTTATGATGATTTCTGGACTGTGCATGGATCGGGTTGCGCGTCGCAGTAGTATTATATTGAGATGAGCATGGATCGGGTTGCGTACCGCGGTAGTGTGTATGAGCATGGATTGGGTTGCACGGCCCAGCAGTGTGAATATATATTGGATCAGACTGTACGCCGCAGTAACATTGAGCTTGGGCTGTATGAGCCCCTCCGGAGTCTGGTCACACCCCCAGTGAGCATCGTCGACGTTAAATGGATCGAACTGCACGCTGCAGTTAGTAAAGTGTATCGTCATATGCATTGCATTGTATTCCTACATTTGTGCACTATTTGTTGTTTATGTCATTTCTTGAGATATTTATTTTTTGTTTTGAGATTTTCTGATCACTCTCAAAGTGGATAAATTTAAGACAGTGGTAATAGTGACACTGTATGATTTATATGGGTCAGGTGACAGTGGTGACCAGCAGTAAGAATATTGCCTGAAGGGCGATTATGAGTTCAATTAGACATACTTGCTTGTGCCTGAGAGGATGACTTTCGTGCTAACTTGCGCTACCTATGCTGCATTTACTTGCTTAAATTGTTGGAAAATGATATTCTTGAAAGTGATTTTAAACTGAGGCAGATATTTTCTAAGAAATTTTCCTGGACTTACTGTTTTCTCAAATGGTTGTGTTGCCCCATATTTCATGGTGGAGTGCTCTTACGTGATTTCTTGCCTTCAGTTATTATTTACTCTTATTACCACTGAGTTGGAAGTACTCACTTTACTCCCTGCACCTCGCGTACAGTTGCAGGTTATATTTTCCCGATAGCGGCTTATTAGCGGATTGAAGATGTCACGACCCAAATTCTGGGGACACGACCGGCACTCGACCGGGTATCCCCAGTCGAGTGGACCTGGATGCCTTTCCTGACCCACGAGTTACCCCACATTTTCCATTACTTACTAACCGAGTGGAAACAACAATTTATAATTGAAATACCTTTGTACATGCCATACATGACATAGATAATATTAGTGTGGTTTACAATTTATGATGCCCAAAATACAAAGTACTTAGTTCATGGTTCATGACCCACATTTCATGTCTACAGATCCTCTAAGGATAAAAGATGACAGTACTGTACTTGCCGGTAACAAGTCTCTGGCTATACCTTTTTACATATACCAAAATAAGATCCCGAACTACAAGAACAAGGGTGGCATGAGCCACGCAGGGCCCCAGAAGGAAAGGGGCTCACCTATACAACTGACGGTGAATGAAGAAGAGCTACAGACGGTAGACTGGAGTACCTGCTGTGGATCCACCTACAATGATAACACGAATGTAGCGCCCCCTTCAACAATAATGGATGCAAATATTGTTGAGGAATCTTTGACGAGCAAAAAGAGAAAGAAGCCGTCTGGACCAAAGAATTACCCAAGCAAAAGAAGTTCAAAGGTAATTGCCACAACTTTGGAAAGGTTGGGCACCGGGCTGCTGAATGTCGTGCAGCAAAGAAGGATAAAAAGAAAAACCAAGCCAACATGATTGAGAAGAATGATGGAATAGACGATTTATGTGTCATGCTTTCATAATTCAACTTAGTCGGAAATCCTAGAGAATGACGGATTGATTCGGGGGAAACTCGTCATGTTTGTGCTAACAAGGAGTTGTTTACTACTTATGCTCCCTCTGTACCCAATGAGATAGTTTTTATGGCAAATTCCGCTACTGCAAAAATTGAAGGAACATGAAAGATAGCTTTGGAGATGACTTTCTAGCAAGATTGTGACTCTAAATGATGTCCTTCATGTTCCTAAAATATGAAGAATATAGTCTCGACATCACTCTAGTAAAAAATGACTTTAAGTGTGTTTTTATTTCCGACAAGGTTGTATTTAGTAAGAATAAAATGCATGTAGGAAAGGGTTACCTTACTGAGGGCATTTTCAAACTAAATATAATTGCCATTGGTATGAAAAAAATTTCAGCTTCTTCTTACTTGCTTGAGTCAAATAATTTATGGCATGAATGTTTAGGCCACGTTAACTTCAAAACTTTGCGAAAAATGATTAATTTGGAAGTATTGACTATGTTTGATGAATATAATAACTCGATATGTCAAATATATGTGGAATCAAAGTATGTTAAACATCCTTATAAGTCAGTTGAAAGGATTTCAAATCGTTTAGACTTAATTCACATAAATATTTGCGATATAAAATCAATACCATCTCGTGATGAAAAAATTATTTCATAACTTTTATTGACGACAATACTAGATATTGCTATATTTACTTACTTAATAGTAAAGATGAATCAATTGGTGATTCAAGCAATACAAAAATGAAGTTGAAATGCAACTAGACAAAAAGATCAAAATGATAAAAATTAATAGGGTCGAGTATGAATCTCCTTTTGATGAAATATATTTGGAATATGACATTATTCACCAAACAATTTCCCTTACTGCAATCTAATCGATTGCGAAAAAAGAAGAATAGAATGTTAAAGGAGATGATGAATGCCTTGTTAATAAGTTCTGGTATACATTAGAACATGTGGAGGAAATCTATTCTTACAGCTAACCAAATACTAAATCGAGTTCCCATAGAAAAATGCAATCCATTCCATATGAAAAATTAAAAGGAAGGAAACCCAACTTAAGATATTTTAAAGTGTGGGGGATTTGGCTAAAGTGCAAGTCCGTCAATGCAGAAGGGTAAAGATTGGACCAAAAGTTATTGATTGCATTTTCATAGGATATGCAATAAATAGTAAGGCATATCGTTTTTTAGTTCATAAATCAGAAAATCCCGATATTTATATTAATACGATAATTGAATCAGATACTTGAATTCTTTGAGAACATTTATCCGTATAAAATAGATTATGAGTCATCTAGTGAAAAAAATTTAAGCAACCTCGGGAATAAGCAAAGGAAAGTACATTTGATGAGGAAAATCCATATTGTAGTAAACGTAAAACGATGACTACTTCCTTTGGACCAGGTTTTTAGCATTCTTATTGGAAATGAGCCTCAAATGTTCAAAAAAGCAATGTTTTCCTCGAAAGTACAATATTGGAAAGAAATAGTCAAGAATCCATATTAAGTAATCATACTTGGGAATAAGTTGATTTTTCTCCAGGAAATAAAGTTTTGTGTTCTAAGTGGATTTTCAAAAAACTGAAAGTTGATTGTACTATTGACAAATAAGGCAAGATAAGTTGTTAAAGGGTTTCGACAATGAGAAGGTCTTGATTACTTTGACACATACTAGCCGGTAACAAGGATTACATCTATCCGGTTGTTAATAGCGTTAGACGCGGTGTATGGCCTTCAAGTCTATCAGATGGATGTGAAGTAAGTCTTCTTAAATAGAGATTTGGAAGAAAAAATTTATATTGAACAACCTGAAGTTTTGTAGTTCCTGAAAAAGAACAGAAGATATGCCGACTTGTTATGTCACTTTACGGACTAAAACAAGTACCAGAATAATGGCATGAGAAATTTGACCAAATATTGTCAAATAGTTTCAAGATCAATGAATGTGACAAATGTGTTTACAATAAGAATACTACAAATCAAATAGTCATTGTTTGTTTATATGCGGATGATATGTTGATAATGAGTAACGACATTTCTAATATAACTGCTACTAAGTGCATGCTTACTAGTAAGTTTGATATATAAGACTTAGGAGTTGCCGATTTAATTTTGGGAATTAAGATACTTCAGATTTCTCAAGATCTAGCTATGTATCAATTCAATTATATTAAAATGGTACTTGAAAAGTTGAAATATATGAACTTTAAAGAAGCAGAAACGCCAATTGATTTAAACCATACTACTGTAGTGAATAAAGGTCAAAGCAAGTCTCAATTGGAATATGCTCGAGTGTTGGGAAATTTGATGTACATTATGAAATGTACACGGCCTGATATATCTTGTGCGATAAGTAATCTTAGTCAATATATACATAAGTAATCCCGACAAGCTTATTGGATAGTATTGAAACGAGTTTTGGGATATTTGAAATATAGCCAAGACTATGCATTGCATTACAATAATTATCCCCTAGTTATTTAGGAATATAGTGATGTAGATTTGATTACCGGATCAACATAATCAAAATCCACAAGTGGATACATTTTTACTATTGGTAGAGGAGCAGTGTCTTGGAAGTAATCCAAATAGACATACATCACCCGCTTTACAATGGAGTCTGAGTTTATAGCTTTAGACAAGGCTAGTGAAGAAGCTAAATGGCTCTGTAGTTTCTTAGAAGACATTCCATTTTGGTCCAAACCTTTGGCACTTGTATGCATACATTGTGACAGTCAAGTGGCAATAGGAAGGAATGGGAGTGTTATGTATAACAGAAAATCTCGTCACATTCGACGAAGATATAATACTGTTAGACAACTACTCTCCAGTGAAATTATCACAATTGACTATGCAAAGTCAAAATATAATATATCATATCCTCTTACATAAGGCCTACCTAGAGAGGCGGTTGAGAAGTCATCAAAGGGAATGGGACTATAGTCAAGGACAAGTCACTGTGGCGGTAAATAAACGTTAAATAACTGTTAAAAGGAAGCGTTTGTTTTGTTGGCTAGCCTTGTATTCACGAGAGGTGCCATCAAGATCGGGTTTGGGATTTGGGTCGTGACAATTCTCTTTTCAAATCAACTCCGAACACCCAGAATTTTAATTCCGACCATGCGTACAAGTCGTAATACCTAAAGTGAAGCTACTCACAGCCACAAACCATTGAAAGGCATTCTAGAGCTCAAAAAGATCGGCCAGGTTGTTACAAAATAGAAAATTGTGGGAAATGAAATTTTGAATTAGTTCATTTTTACAAAGGAAATTTGTCCCTCATTGGATAGGGAAAGGAAAATTCTTGTGCTTATATATGGAACAATTCTTCTAGCTCTTAAAGAGTTGATAAGAGAGCAATCCTCACGCCGTCGCCGCCGTCGCTCGCTCGGCTTCGACTTCATATTCGGATTTGGTCAATTGATATGATTGATTGATAATTTTTTGTACCAAATTTAATTTTCTTTTCCACCAATTAATATTTTCTTTCCTAATCCTTTTTTTGTGAAAAAATATGAATTTGGAAATTCACGGAATTATTTTTCAACGGTCGAGTTCGCGGTTAAACATTCCATTCATCAAAAATTTGAATAATTCCTGCTGAATAGACACCTTATCAATGAACTTGCATCTTTGAACCTGTTGGGACTAAGCTTTGTTGGCTATAAATAGAGAGGATTAGCCTCATTTCCCGCCATCAAAATCTGAATATCTCTCCCTTCTATCTTCTGCATTCTGCATTGTTTTTCAAAAGCAAAAACGTAATCATTTTGTGTGATTTGATCCTCCATTTGAATTTGCCAAAGTCCTGGGATTTGAAGAGTCACTATCACATAATATTTATTTTGTTCTATCAGGGGAGGAATTAATCCGAATCTCCAGGCTATTGTGAGGGATTAAATTCCTTAAGAACACACAAGTAAACTTTTGGGCTCAAAATATTTCTGTGTATTTTTCTTAAGCTAACGTTCACTGATTTCTTGGTATTGAATATAGTAGGATAACAATTGAATCACGAGATGTCATATTTCTGAAAATAATTCTTTAAAGAAGGGCAATGTAGAGAATGGAGAGGAACTTTATGAAATATTGAATTCAGATAGTGAACAAGTGTCTTCTGGCACGTTTAATGATTACAAAGATATTGTTCTTGATCCAAGTGGGAGTTGGAGTTCTCAATCCCATAATCCCTCAGATGAATCTAAATTTCAACTGTCAAAGAGTACTAGAAAAAATATACTTAGATGTACTTATGAGACTAAAGATTACGTTTTCTTGGTATCTCCCACATAAATAGATGAGTCAAATTTTGTGACTGACGTTTTATCAAGCCTTGAAAAAGATGAGTGGCGAAAGCAATAAAAGAAGAATTAGAGTCCATGAATCAATAAAGTCCAGGATTTAGTTGACCTTCCGCATGAGCATAAAGATGTTAGGAAAAAATGAGTTCTCAAAGTTAAACACAAAGCAGATGGGTCAATAAAAAGATACAAGGCATAATTTGTGGCAAAGCTGGAATACGTATTGAGAAAATATTTTAAATGATTATGAAGTTTACCTCAATTCGCTTAGTTTTGGCTGTTGTTATACTTTTGGATTTATAATTACACAAAATGGAGGTGGAAACAACTTTTCTCAATAGAGAACTAAATGAGGAAATCTACGTAGAACAACCTATAAGTTTCATCATTAAAGGTTGTACATTGCAAATATTCATTTCAGGTTTGAAGCAGTACAAGGTAATGGTATTTGAGAATTTACAAGAAGGTGAACTCGCATGATTTTACCATGATCAATGAAGACCATTGGATCGATGTAAAGAGGGTTAATAAAAATTATATAATTATTTCTCATTATATGAATGATATTGAACTGGACAAAAATAATTTGAAGTATAAGAAAACTATAAAGTCTAAGCTATCAGAGTAATTTGACATGAAATATATGAGTGAGAGAAGATATATTCGTAGAGTTAAAATCCAAAGAGACTATTCAGTATTCAAGTGTTGTCGGGAGCTTGATGTACGTCATAGTGTGTACTCGTTCGAACATTTGTGTCACGACACGACCTGTCGTCTCATGATTTACTGCTGTGTTATCCCTATTCCCGCTTCTTTGTGCTTCGTTATCTGTGTTTTATGGTATTGTTAGTCAAATCGAATCCGGAATAATTTTGGTAAGGTTTGATACACTTAGTATCTTTTAAGGAAGTTTGAGTTAGAAAAGTCAACCAGACATTGACTTAGGTGTTAGAGGGCTCGGATGTGAGTTTCGATGGTTTGGTAAGCTTTGGAAGGTGATTTGAGACTTAGGAGTGTGATTGGAATATATTTTGGAGGTTTGGAGTAGATTTAGGCTTTAATTAGCGAAGTTGATATTTTGGCGATTTCCAGTTGGTGTCGACGCCCTTTTTTCTAAGAGTTAAAATTGGGTTCATGACATTTTGGAGGACAACTCCATTCCTTGCGAGAATTAGGTTTTGGAATTGTAGAGTCACCACCTAATGATTATAGTGCATCAGGACACTTTAAGAAGGGTTTGAGGTGAAGAAACCAGAGTTTGGGTAAGGGCCATAAATTATCTCGAAGGGAAGGTGTTAGGCATCCCTCAAGATCCACTAGTATGGTCCCGGCCATGTTGCAATTGTGACTTTACAAGTAAATAATCAAGGATCAAATAAGGACATTGTAATTAAATTGAAACTTGCGAAAGTAAGTAGAAAGAGAGCCGAAATTTGAAAGGTTTAAACAATTCTAAAGATAACAAACAAAAACGAACAAAGGAAATGGGTCCTAGGTTTGTGATTAATATGGATCACTTCAATGCAATACCACGCAATGGTCATCATCTCCATATTCTACCCTTTCCACCCCGTATAGATTATTTAAACGCGTGGATTGGCCATGAATGCTTATTGCGTGCTATACTCGTCCCATCCTATAAGTCCTAAAGGGTATTTAGGACCGTTATTCCTACAAGGTAAGGACTAGGATGAACCCTTAGGTTTAAAAGGGCAAATTCTAGGCGCCATTCATAAAAAGTAGGAAAATACATAAAGGGAACATATGAAAGGCAAATAAAAGCTCACAAGTCCCTCCACAAGTAAACATGTAATTAGCACGTCTCAAACACATTTAAGGCCTTAAAAAAGAGTTTTAAAAAAGGAATGTCGGAAAAGATAAGTTGCGGAAGAAGAATATTTGAAATTGAATGCCTTAAAAAATGTCCAATTTTCAGAAATATAAACAAAGGATGGCAGTAAGTATACAACAGTTTGGTAAAAGTATAGGTAAACTTGTTAAAACACATTTTTGGAAATATAGTAGGAGTATTGCAGCAAATAACACGATTTTGGAAAAACAAACAAATATGATAACAGAGGCACGATTCCGAGATTGTCTAAAAAATGGGACTTGAGTTTTAATAGATCAGAGTAAACTTCAGAGAGGCAAATAGGGAACGGAGTTCAAAAGTTAAAAGAAACCCGAGCAATTTGAAACTTGATTAATCGATTTGTATTAGGCCTAAAGCTTGCCTAGGCATCGTATACATTGCCTACTTACCTTAAAGGTGAACATGCATATTAATCCAGTTTTAAAAGAGAAGACGAAGTTTAGCCCAAACTTGTGTTATTAAATTAAGCAACTTGTGAGGCGTTCAATAATTGCACTTAGATGAAATAAAAGTCCTAAGTGACATGATATCTAATGCACGTAAAGCTCCTAAAACATGGTCTCTAAATGTAGTAGTAATTTTCCAAAATAGTTGTTTGTTGATTACTAACTGATTACAAAGTGAGTATAATGATCTGAAAGTAAAAAGCCTAAACATGCTATCTATATGCAAAATGCATGTCCTACACATGGTTTCTATTGCACAAATAGGCAATTAAAGCCGTATAGACACGTTTTCTTCTTGTTACAAAGCATGCATAATCTCAAACCATCTCACTATAGCCCTAGTCAGCTGTTTACAAATTATTATAAACCATGATAGCTGAATTACATAATAAATTTAAAAAAATGAGAAGTTACTCTATAGGGAGCCTTCAACCAGGCCCAATTCTTCCAGCCTCACTTCTTTCGAGTTTTACAGCCTTTGCCATGGTTTAGGTGCATCAAAGCTCCCTAAGTGCCCATTGGGGTCCTTGGCCATACCAACACCCAAACGTTATCAAAATGTTGAACAAGTGTAGTGTGGAATTACCAGCCTTTTAAATCAAAGTTCAATGGGTACTCAATGGCACCCAAGGCAATGCTTACACGAAGGGGGTAGAACCTAAAATCTAGGAGTAGTGAGAGTGCGAAAGAGTTTTAAAGAAATTGAGTTGAAAAACAGTTTAGGAAAATGATCCATACAGAAACAATTTTGAAGGAAAACATTGTGACAATTCTGACAATCTCAGAACCAAAATACCACATATAGTTCAGGGAAGTAAACGCAAATAGGGAAAAAGGACAAGTAGTTCACACATGCACCAAGTTTCAAACAAAAGGGGCTTAGGATTACATGTTGATAATGTACTAGGGCTAGGGGTAGGGAAGCAAATTAGTAGGCATGCTTGATTAAGAGAAGGATGAACTAACACAAGGGCATATTAGTTGCAATACGAACAACATAACCATAAGCAAAAGCATAGAAGAAACAAAATAAAGTGCAGTATGCATAAAAACATGTTATTTTGGAAACTGTAAATCAAATAGAGGGCATACCAGTCGAGGATGAGATAATATAGAGTAGCAGTGTGCATGGAAGCAGAGCATTAAATTGCAAAGAAGTGAGCACTAGTATGCAAACTAAAGCAAGTAGCAATGTATAGAGGAGTAGAGAAATAGAGTAGCCCAGAATCACTCGGTCTTGGCTTTCAGCCGACTGAGTAATTAGTAGTCATCAGTGAAGTGAAAGAGGTGTGTAAAAAACAAGAGAGGACACTGAGTATGTTTTGTGTGTAAGAGAGATTTCAGAACTATGAATTTTTTCGTTTCTATGCTAAAGAGAGGGCAAGGAATTTATAGTTCAGAAAATAAGTGAAAAATAAGGCAATACATATAGGCTGAATATAATTATAGAATGAGTACCTATTAGAATCAATAAAAGACTTGGATTCCCTTTAATTAGGGATTCATAGCTCAAACGGCACAGATTGCATCAAAATAAGGAAAATAATGGTATGCAAGGCTGATATTCCATAATAAGAGTAGTAAAAGGTATGATGCATGTGATAGGGACCAAGTACAAAAATAATTACAAGTAAGGAAAAAAATAAAAATATATTGCATATAAATAGACTGTTGACAGGCTGATTTTGAAAATAATTCGTTCATGAAATCATGGGTGAGATGGAAAATCACAGGGAATCAACATTAAGTAAGGAAAACATCTCACAAACAAAGAAGCGATTCAAATCAGTGGAGAACCTCCAAAGAAATCATATACAAAGAATCAGGGATTCAAAGAGATACACAGAATCGGTAGAACATTATTAAATAGAAATATTTAGACCTACTTAAACACAAAAGGCACAAAACCAAGAACCCTAAGTAAGAAATCATCGACTTAGGGTAACATCAGAACAAAATTAAAGCATAGAAATTGGGGAATAAAACAGAAAATCACATAAACAAGCAAAAATCAAACACAAACATATAGCACCTGAGAAAAATCAGAAGATATAGTGATGTCGAAAGAGGTTCACAAATCTTAGTTTTCAAAAGAAGAACAAAACGTTGAAAACTTAAGCAATCAAAGAAATCGAGTAGAGCGTAGTGTAAAACACAAAAGAATAAGTTAAAAATCATTTTTAAAATATAGAGATTAAGAAGTCGAGGAAGAAGTTAGTGTTTCGTAATAAATCAGTGAGAGGTAAGGAGCCTGGCTGTGAAACTCGTTAATAATGATGTTTGTAGCACCATCGGACCATAAACCATCGGAGAAAGGCCGGAGACAAATCAGGCAAAGCTTCCGGTGACCATCTTGTATGGTGGAGGCTTATGGAGTCTCCAAGCTAGAGGGAATCAACAAGATAAAGTTTCATGGCGGCTGGTGGTCAAGACATGTGAGGATGGAGGTGGCCGGAGAGGCGGTGGTTACATCGGAGATGAGAGAGAGAACCAGAAGGTTCTAGAGAGAAGAGAGAGCAAACATTAGTGCATATATATATATACATACATATATATATATATATATACATATATATATATATATATACATATATATATATATATATATATATATATATAAAGAGAGAGAGATAGAGAGAGAGAGAGGGACCTTCTCTTAAGTGAGATGGAAAATCACAGGGAATCAACATTAAGTAAGGAAAACATCTCACAAACAAAGAAGCGATTCAAATCAGTGGAGAACCTCCAAAGAAATCATATACAAAGAATCAGGGATTCAAAGAGATACACAGAATCGGTAGAACATTATTAAATAGAAATATTTAGACCTACTTAAACACAAAAGGCACAAAACCAAGAACCCTAAGTAAGAAATCATCGACTTAGGGTAACATCAGAACAAAATTAAAGCATAGAAATTGGGGAATAAAACAGAAAATCACATAAACAAGCAAAAATCAAACACAAACATATAGCACCTGAGAAAAATCAGAAGATATAGTGATGTCGAAAGAGGTTCACAAATCTTAGTTTTCAAAAGAAGAACAAAACGTTGAAAACTTAAGCAATCAAAGAAATCGAGTAGAGCGTAGTGTAAAACACAAAAGAATAAGTTAAAAATCATTTTTAAAATATAGAGATTAAGAAGTCGAGGAAGAAGTTAGTGTTTCGTAATAAATCAGTGAGAGGTAAGGAGCCTGGCTGTGAAACTCGTTAATAATGATGTTTGTAGCACCATCGGACCATAAACCATCGGAGAAAGGCCGGAGACAAATCAGGCAAAGCTTCCGGTGACCATCTTGTATGGTGGAGGCTTATGGAGTCTCCAAGCTAGAGGGAATCAACAAGATAAAGTTTCATGGCGGCTGGTGGTCAAGACATGTGAGGATGGAGGTGGCCGGAGAGGCGGTGGTTACATCGGAGATGAGAGAGAGAACCAGAAGGTTCTAGAGAGAAGAGAGAGCAAACATTAGTGCATATATATATATACATATATATATATATATACATATATATATATATATATACATATATATATATATATATACATATATATATATATATACATATATATATATATATACATATATATATATCTATATATATATATATATATATATATATATATATATATATATATATATATATATATATAAAGAGAGAGAGATAGAGAGAGAGAGAGGGACCTTCTCTTAAGTGAGGGTTTTGGGGGGGGGGGGGTCATGTAGGTTTTAATTTAGGAAAATAAATCTAGGATGTTGTTCTTCTTTGATCAATGGCTCAAATCAGATCAGGGTTGGACCGGGTATTCGAAATAGGTGTGGTTAGGGTGATTTAGGATATGGGTTGGGGGATTTGGGATTGAAATTGGGGTTCAATTTGGGCTATGATTGTAATAAAATATGGGTAGCATTTAAATAGCCAATTTTCCCCTTTTTTAATTATAAAAATAGTGAAAAATATTTTAACGGAAATTAAAATCAGAGAATAAACTAACAATACATGCATGTTAATTATAAAATACTGTAACTAATTTTACAATTAAAATACTATTAATTCAAAATATAGGCTATAATTGTAATTATATATAATTTAGTTTTAAAAAGGCCAAATAAATATGTAAAAATATGCAAAAAATAGCTTAATTATATTTTGGTGTAAATATGAGAATAAAATAAATTATTCACAAAAATGATAATTTTTGGAAATAATTATTGAATTTGGTAGTATTAAAGATGAAAGAGTTATCGGGTAAAAATAGGATGGCAAATTTTGACCGAAAGAGGTGATTTTCAAAGAATTTTGATCGAGCTCTTTTTCCTGAGCTGCCTACATATCTCTGGTCTTACACGAATCGTGCCATATGTAGTTCAGGATCCATTGACAGAATATGCCGATAGAGATCTTAAAAGGCGGACACGATGTTTACGTTGAGAAAAGCGATTGAAATCTAATTGGCTGCGGGAATCGGAGTGGGATCGCTCCTGCTAAGATGGTTGTTGCTAGCCGGTATACCTACAAGTGCGCAATACATACATGTATTGTGCATAAATTTAAACATGATGCAAGTTCCCTATGGACTATGAATGTTGTCTTAGGACGGTTAGGATGACATCCTCAGACCATGACGTCCTGGGCCATGAAGCGTATGATAAATGATAAGCGGGCTATGAAATAGTGTTCTCGGGCTATGAGTATGATGCCTCCGAACCATGATACCTTTGAATAATGATATGAAAAAGATAAAACGGGGTCCTCAGGCCATGGCATGGCATTCTCGGCTATGAAAATGGTGCCTCCAAACAATGACGCCTTTGGATGATTTGGAGATCTTTCAGCCCATAAAATGAAGGAGGCGGTGGTCTTTCAGCCAATGAGATGTAGAAGGTGGCGATCTTTCATCCAATGCAAGATTTAAATAATGGTGGCGATATTTCAGCCGATGCAAGATGGAGACAGAGATTAGTCTCGAAAGGCAGGAAGGTTGCCTTATGCAAAATGCAGAGAAATGCAGGATGTAGGTAAAGCTTAACCTCGAAAGGTAGAAAGGTAGCCTTATGCAATGCAGAGATATGGATGGAGGTAGAGCTTAACCTTGGAAGGCATAAAGGTAGCCTTATGCAGAAATGCAAAGATATGAAGGATGGAGGTAGATCTTAACCTCGGATGGCAGAAAGGCAGCCTTATGAAAAAATGTAAATGGAGGTAGAGCTTAACCTTGGAAGGCAGAAAAGTAGCCTTATGCAATACAAAAAATGCAGATGGAGACAATGCCTAGTCTCGAAAGGCATAAAGGTAGTTTTATGTAGTGTAGGAAATAAAAGGTGAATAGTAATGAAATGTCTTAGCTGGTAGATGATAACTGATAGTTGATTGCATTATTGTGGCCACTGGGGATGTTGTGCACGGATAACAATTGTAAATAGGTGATTATTCTGATAAGTTGCACTCTTGAGAAAGTATGAGAGCATAAATATATCTAATGTCCTTGCGAATTGAGTGTCTGCATCCAAAGAAAAATCGTGAGTTTTGTAAAACGGGGGAAGGTTAGTTCCTCTTCATGCGACTTTTTCTCGTCTTGCTTGATGTTGTGTTTTCATTGGGGTAGTGCTGCTAAACAAAGCAATCTCGATAATAGTCATGCATGATTTAGTAAAATAATGTAACGTGAATACATAATTGAAAATAATAGTTTTCATTTTTTAGATGAACCAACGACTATGACGCGGTTCAAGACATTGCATTCTCTATTGCTTCGAAATTTTGAGGGTCCTCCTCAAAATTCTACTCCTTGATGTCATAGAACCATGGTTTTCGTCTGATTCTTCCTTGATATGAGCACAATAAGTTGGCTGATCATAAATGTTTATCGGGATGGGATTAATGAAATTCCTATCTGGATGTTGGATCATGGATGATAGAGTAGCCAATGCGTCGGCGAACTCATTCTGCACTCATGGGACGTATAAAAATTCTGTCTTTGTGAATCTCTTCCTCAATACCTGTACGTGATGCAGGTAGGGAAGTATCGCAGAGTTCTTGGTTGCCCATTCTTCTCGAACCAGAAGTATGAGCAAGTCTGAATCCCCAATCACCAGCAACTCCAGAATGTTCATGTCAATGACCATCTTGAGCCCCAAGATGCAGGCTTTGTATTCGTCCATATTGTTGGTGCATGGGAACCTGAGCTTGGTGTATACCGGTTTATGCTGGCCGGTTTCTGGTACTAGGACCGATCCTATGCCAATTCCTTTGAATTTTTCGACATTATCAAAAAATATTCTCCAACCATCATATGATTCTGCAATATCTTCTCATATGAAAGACACCTCTTAGTCGGTAAAATACGTCTTTATGGAATCGTATTCTCCGTCCACGGGATTCTCGGAGAGATGATCCGCCTAGGCTTTTCCTTGATTGCCTTTTGAGTCACGTAAACAATGTCGAATTCACTTAGCAGGATTTGCCACTTGGCGAGCTTGCCGGTGGACATGAGTTTCTGGAAGAAATACTTCAGTGGATCCATTCTTGATACGAGATAACTGGTATAGGCACAGAAATGATGCCTCAACTTTTAGCTACTCAAGTTAGACCACAACAGGTGTGCTCTAATAGAGAATACCAGGCCTCGTACGGGGTGAACTTTTTACTGAGATAGTATATGGCTTGCTCATTTCTCCCCGTCTCACCATGTTGTCCCAGAACACAACCGAATGCTCCATCCAATTCTGCTAGGTAAAGCAGTATGGGTCTACCTGGTTCGGGTGGAACCAGAACTAGCAGCATTGACATGTAATCCTTGATTCTATCAAAGGCTTTTTAACAATTATCGATCCATTTGATAGCAGCGTTCTTCAACATTTTAAATATGGGTTCACAAATGACAGTGGACTGAGTTATGAATCGGCTGATATAGTTGAGTCTCCCTAGGAAACTCATCACGTCCTTCTTGTTCTTTGGCGGTGGCAGTTCTTGAATGGACTTATAATTTTATGGATCCAATTCTATTCCTCGACGACTCACGATGAACCCCAATAATAATTTGGCAGGAACCCCGAATGCACACTTAGCGGGATTCAATTTCAGAGTGTGCTTTCTCATTATGTTTAAGAAATTCCTCAGATCTTCCATGTGGTCACTGGCTTTCTTGGATTTGATGATGACATCGTCAACATACACTTCAATCACCTTATGCATCATATCATGGAAGATGGTAATCACGGCCCTCATATAGGTGGCCCCTGCATTTTTTAACCCATACGACATCATCTTGTAACAATACATCCCCCATGGTGTGATGAAAATTGTTTTATATGCATCTTCCTCATCCATCCATATATGATGATACCTGGCAAAACAATCAACAAATGACTGCAGCTCATGCTTGGCGCAATTGTCACTAAGAATGTGTATAATTGGCAAGGGGAAGTCATCTTTCAGACTAGCCCGATTAAAATCCCGGTAGTCGATACACACCTTAACCTTCCCATATTTCGTCGGCACTAGTACAATGTTGGTTAACCATGTAGGGTACTCTACCACTCTGAGAACCTTGGCTTTGACTTGCTTGGTGACTTCTTCCTTTATCTTCAAACTCATGTCAGGCTTGAACTTTCCGAGTTTCTGCTTTACCGGCGAATATGTTGGATTTGTTGGCAGTTTGTGAGCTACAATGGATGTACTGAGACTAGTCATATCATCATACGACTAGGAGAATATGTCCTCATACTCCTTTAGGAACTCCGTGTACTCTTTTCTTTCTTATGCTGACATGTGAACACTGATGCGCGTTTCTTTGACATTCTCTGTATCCCCAAGTTAACGACCTTTGTTTCATCCAAGTTAGACTTAGGCCTATTTTCAAAATTCTCAACTTCTTTTAGATGACCTCTTATGGTATATCATCCTTTTCCGAGTCTATGTCCGTTTGTTGCGTTGTCTCGTTGCAAGTCACAATCGTCGGTTTATCATCATGATAAGTAATAGTAATGTTGTGTAAATAAAGTAAATGGTAGAGAAAAGAAAAGATAATACAAGCAAGATATATAAGAAACTAAAATGCTTTGATTAAATTTCATAATTGTTTTGAACATCGGAGCTCTTTTCAAAATTAAAGAAAATACGAAAAATAAATTAGCTAAAAAGTAAAATGTGATGCGTGGTGCTTTGCTTAGCCTTGCTACCTAAAGCTTTCCAGGCCCTGGTGGATCTGATGGCCCAATTGCTGAGGCGTTCTCCTTGGTTCACATCTTGTATAAAAGGGCCTTCCTCACCTCCCTCCTCGAAAATAACACAACAATCCATATCATCGTCCTCCAGAAACAGATTCTTCATTGCTTCCAATGTTTCATCTTCTTCTGACCCATATATGGTATCTGATGGTTGGAAAGTCTGATCCAAACGAGGTTTCAGATGCACTAGTGGATAGTAAGGACAGCTCCATGGTGGAGACCAGTGGTTGAACTCCTCCCAAGTGTATTCATACCCCAAACCAAAAGTGGTACCATGTTTCTTCGCATGATGGGTTTGGCAATTCCTTGGAGGTTTTTGCTAAGTCCTTTTCCAGGGTCATATCCACACCAATTCGAGATACTGTCAATCTTGTTATCCCACCATTTATCTTTATCCACAGTGTTGACCTGCTCGATCTGATTGTAGGTTTCTCCACCTATTCTCCTTCTTCCCCGATCATTGGGATGGTCTGGCGAGTGTATATAGGGTTGCTACTATCGCTATGAATAATCACCTCTTGGTGATTCCATTCGAACTTTGCCGCCTGGTGCAGGGTTGATGTTACAGCTCTAGCTGCATGGATCCTTGGTCGTACCAACAACAAGTTGTAGGATGCTGGGACGTCTATTGCATAAAAGTCAATGCCGAAACAGGCTGGTCCCATTTGCAGGAATAAATTGATTTCCCCAATAGTGGATCTTTGGGACCCATCGAATGTTTTAACATTGATGGACCCATATTTCATCTCATGCAGGCTCTTCCCCAATATTCTGAGGGTAATCAATGGACATATGTTGAGGTTGGATCCTCCGTCGATCATGACTCTAGTAATGAAATAATCCTCGCATTTCATGGTGATCTGCTGTGCCTTGTTGTGACTCAACCCTTCCGATGGTAGCTCATATTCGTGGAAGGGGATTTTGTGGCTCTCCAGTACTTTTCCTACAATGTTTTCCATTTCCCCTCCAGTTATGTTGCTGGGCACATATGCCTCACTCAGTATCTTCATCAAGGCATTCTTGTGTGCATCGGAGCTTTGTAGAAGAGCTAGGATTTAGAAGAGCTCTGTATAAGAGCTAGTATCTTCATCAAGGCATTCTTATGTGTGTCGGAGCCCTATGCATGTGTTTTATTTAGTTCTTCAACAATCGAGTACTCTTTTGCCTGTATCTTCCTCCAAAGATCGTCAGGCCTAGTTTCAATAGGCCATTCAGATGCTTGCTTACAAGATTCAGCTAGGTGTTCTGGTCATACCTTGCGCAACAATTGCTTCTCCAAACTTGGTTTTTCCTTTCCTTCTTGCTTCAGCTGTGTAATCAGAGTGTATTAAATTCGAGCGGAATGGTGTTATGTCTGAAATTGCTACCGGCATGGGAACCCTTGTGGGTAACACAACAACTTAAAATGGTACAAGTGCTTTCGGAATTCCAAACTCAACCGCAATTGGATCGGGCGCCTTTTGCAGAGGAAGGTGCTTCAAAATCGAGTGGTATAGACATGTTTACCTCATTGCCCCTGGGGGGTTGGTTCTAGACAACAAAGTGTGATTGTTGGCTTCTTTGTCTCATCACCCTCAGAAATCAATCCTATCGACCCCTTGGGGTCCCAGTCATCTTCGATCTCGATCAGGTGAATGCCTCCGCCCTTGTGGTCAGGCAGAGGGTTGTTGCAAACATTTTGAGCAGGATCCTTTGCTACGATGATCTTATTGTCAATCAGTGCTTGAATCTTGTCCTTCAGTGAGCGGAACTTATCAATGATATGCCCTTTCATGACGGAATGGTGTGTGTAAGTCTTGTTCAATTTGACCCACTGGGAAGGATTTTCTGGAGTTATGGTAGGGATATGGGTGACATAACTATATGCTTTATGTCTTTCATACAGCTGGTCAATTGGTTCGGCAATGGTTGTGTACTGTCTGGGAGGCCCGCGGTCGAAATTCAGTCTAGGTCTAAGGAAATTGTGGCGAGTGGGAGGTGATTGGTAGTAAAGGGTTGAGCATTATAAGCTTGGTGGACAGGCGCAGGTTGAGAGTATCTGGAGGAAGTGGGCTGATATGTGGGAGGTGGAGGCGATTGGTAAACGGGTGGTGGATTTTGGTAGGAGGGTGTGGGTGCTTGGTAATTTGGGGTAGGTTGATATGTAAGTATAGGTGATGGGTATGTTTGGTATTTTATCGGGAATTTTGTTATATGTGCGACCATCACGACACTCACATCCTTCTTCTTAGACGTGCCACCAGACAATAAAGCCTTGTTTGTGGCCAATAATGCTTGAAGGTTAGTAACCATACCACTCTTAATGCCTTCCTCAATTCTTTCACCCAACTTGATGATATCGGAGAATTTCTGGCCCCCGATCAGCATCAATCTCTCGTAATATTGTATATCCTGAGCTCGGATGAATAATATGTTCATCTATTCCTCTTCTAAGGCCGACTTGACCTTGGCAGCCTCTGATCTCCAATGAGTAGCATATTCACGGAATGTCTTGTTAGGTTTCTTCTTCAAATTCTGGATGTAGAATACATCTGGTGCATTCTCTGTATTGAATTGGAACCTGTCCATGAAGTCGGAAGACATACCTACCCAGCTTGTCCACTTCTTGTGGTATTGGCTGATGTACAAAGATAGAGCATACCCTTTCAGACTTCTCATAAAGAGCTTCATGCGGATCTTCTCATCCTTTCCGACTCCGACCAGTTTGTCGTAGTATGTCCTCAAATGGACTTTAGGATCTCCCGTGACATCGTACATTTCTAGATTGGGAGGTTTGTACACCTCAGAAAGTTCAACATCAGGCTGAATGCAAAGTTCCTCGTAGTTCAGCACCTCAACATCTGGCTAGTTAACTTCTTGAGTTCTGCGGCCAAGTTCTTGATAAGAGAGTCTTTGTCATCAGACTCTGGTGTGCTTGAGATTGGTTGGGTATAGTGCAAAATTGTTTCCGCATATATGTGGGTGTTGTAGAGAGGATCATTTGTGGTGTTTAGCAGTTCAGGTATGAGTAATGGAGGGTTATTGGAAGTGTGGCATGTGTTGCAATGTTGAGTATGAGCGAGTCGTTTCTGTGGTTGCGGGATGTTTTTTGGAGGTGCCGGATTTTTGGTATTGGGGAAGTTGATATAGGGAGTGGTAAGGGAAATGAAAAGTTGGCTAAATTCCGAAGTTGATCCGGTTCTTCTCAGAACTTCAATAACTTCTGCTCAAGTTGGGCAGCACTTTCCTTAGAGATCTTGATACCCGGAGTAACCTCTGCTTGTTCACCTGAGTTCTCTTTTCGGATGTTGTTCAAGTCTTCCATTTTAGACTTGTTCCTGTTTCTGATAGGACTTGGAGGAGGAGGTGGAGGGCCTTTGGATCTCGTAGAGTATGATGATGATGCCAGAATGCGCGAACTAACCTTTGGAGAGGGGAAAAACTAAAAGAAAAACAAAAAGTCAATAAGTTAGTGCGGGTTACGAAAAGAAAATGTTGCAATGTTTAAACATATTGTGAAAGAATATAAATTGTGTCCTAATTCGGGTGCCTCATTGTGCCCGATATAGGCCTAGCGACAAATTAATTTGGAGAACTTATAATGCTAAATGCCTCATTTTATTGATAGAAATAAGACGAATACCAAAAATGACACGAAATAACGGAAAGTAAGATACCACTAATGGCCATTGGCCTTATTACATCATTAAAGCAAAAGAAAAAGACTCATAAATACTTGGTCTCCGAAAGAACTTCCCCATACCCGACATTTTTATCCCCATCGAATAGCTTCACCAGCTCGCACAGTCCTAACATCAAATAAGCTCGGGCCAGATGTCCACCCGCATTTCTCTCAACGTTTTGAGAGTCTTATATCCTCTTGATGAACTTCCCTTCTAGCTCCACTAGACCCCACTCCAAATACCCGGTCGATGTTGGCGTTGACAGTCATATCCTTCCACTCTTCAATCAACTTCTGATGGGCTTCTTGTATTTCCCGATGCTCGCTTTCACATTCTCGAATTCTCTTGCACAGTTGGTTGTACGTAACCTGTGCTTCAGCCTTTTTATCGATGACCCTGTGACCTCGAATGAACCCGGGATGACCCAAACCATTGTGATTTTCTTCCAACCAACCTGAGTAGTATTGTGCACAGCCGGCGTGATTCCTGTCTGGCTCAATAGAATCTTTTCCCAAAATGATTTTGCAGTGCCACATGTGCTGAGCTTGGCACTTGTGAGGGCTTTCATCGTCCTGGAAGTTAGCCCTGAAGTGACTCATCTTGTCGACCCTTGGTATGACTTGCTTTCTTCCTGCCTGCATCATGACTTAGAGAGGGACATAGAGATAAGTTTTCCTCGGATCAATGAGTATGAGAAATGGTGCATCCCGAGATCGAACAATGAATTCTTTCGTAGGGAACCACTCAAAAATCCGTTGCACTTGGTTTTAGTTAAGAATTTCAAATAACTCTATCCATCATTCAGTGTCCTCTGGCTGAACGAACATGTTAGGCATATAATTCATTCACCTTGGCTAATAGAAGACAATGTGATCATCCCAGTCTCTATGTAGAATCTCTTGTCGGTATTCACCCTTCTAGAGGTGCTCCATGAGACAGAGCTCGAGTAATAAGTTGCAACCCTCAAAATGATTGGCCCCTCGTTGACAGCTGACCAGGGTTCTGTATATCTCAGCAACGATCATAGGTACTGTGCTGATAGGCTACCCATTAATTCCTTCCATCAGAGTCTTGGTTACCATGGCTAGTCTGTGTGCATCCTATCCTTCTTCATGGGAACACTATTATTCCCAAAAAGCAAAACATAAAGACGAAGACCTCCTATGGATATGCCCAAATGAGGTAAGAGAAAATTCATCTCAGTAGGTGCGGTATGACTTGCTATGGTTGTACCTCTCGTATAGATAGTTGAATGGAATGTAAGAATCTTTCAAACATGTCAAATATGGGTTTTTCTTTATTAACATGATCTTGAGGGCTAACCTCCTATTTCCTCGAGCAAAGCAGTCATTTCAAGGTCCCCAAAGCGGAACACGGATCTGTCACTATCCCATAACACAGTTGCAGCCTCTATGATTTTGTTGACAGGCTGGATTTCCAAAAGAGAAGGTAAATTTCCTAAATACTTGCGAACGAGCGTCTGATCACTAGAGTGGAGGTCTTTCCACCAATTTAGTAGCCTTGGATGAATGTTGGTTATCATGCAAAATATGGGGACTTCGCGCCTCATTTTCTGCAAAAACAAAGTGTTAGTCCCTTACCCCCACCGGACTCGACTATTTAAACCAATAATTTGCATAAAAACATTTAGTTCTCCAAATAAATGCACAGAATATGGCGGTGTCCGTTTGGGTTTCAAGGAAACTCGGTCTCTGGACAAGGCTATCTTAATGAAGCATTATGCAGACCACATAACTGACTTGGCTATGTTTGACCATGATTCATGCACCGTTAAATAGTGTAAGGTTTCTATGGGGTATTAGACCGGGACCCTTGAGCGGACAACTCAAGAGGGAAAGGCACAGAAACGTCGATTGCACCGTTGATCGACTGGTTTTACTGCAAATATGCCTTTGCCAAATTTAGGAGTAATAATATTGGAAGAGCACAATCACTCATTATAAGCGTTGCTGTTGTATTTTGTTTGGCACGAGTGAAATATGATGTTGAAGATGCAATTACAAGAATGAAACACATTGTCATGTATTTCCACGTTCATATGATAATAATTATAATAATTGCTCGTAATTACAACAGTATTAAAGTAAAGCAGTAAAAGAAAGCGTTAAAGAAAAGAAAAGAAAGAAACAAGTCAGATTCATATAAGAAGAAGAGATAAAGCCATTAATTAAAAGCAATAAAAAACCAATAAAGTCAGAAATAACATGCAATGGTAAAATCCAAAAGAAGATCCCCAGCAGAGTCTCCATGTTGTCGACGCCCCCTTTTCCTAAGAGTCGAAATTTGGTTCACGACATTTTGGAGGACAACTCTATTACCTTTCGAGAATTGGATTTTGGAATTGGAGAGTCGCCATCTAATGATTATAGTGCATTAGGATACATTAAGAAGGGTTTGAGATAAAGAAACTAGAGTTTGGGTAAAGGCTAGAAATTATCTCAAGGGGAAGGTGTTAGGTACCCCTCAAGATCCACTAGTGTGGTCCCGACCATGTTACAATTGTGAATTTACAAAGTAAACAATCAAGTCTCAAATAAGGACATTGTAATTAAATTGAAACTTGCGAAAGTAATAGAAAGAGAGTAGAAATTTGAAAGGTCTAAACAATTCTAAAGATAACAAACAAAGACGAACAAAGGAAAGCGGTCCTAAGTTTGTGATTAATATGGATCACATCAATGCAGTACCTAGCAATCACTCCTCAAAGAGGGGTCGTACGTGATATTAGTGCATCTGTCATCATCTTTATATTAAACCCTTCCCACCTCGTAAAGATTAATTAACTGCGTGGATTGATTACGAATGCTTATTGCGTGCTATACCCGTCCCATCCTATAAGTCCTAGAAGGTATTTAGGACCGTTATTCCTATAAGGTAAGGACTAGGCTAAACCTTTAGTTTAAAAGGACAAAATGCTAGGCGCCATTCATAACAAGTAGAACCACACATAAAGGGAACATACAAAAGGCAAATAAGAGCTCACAAGTCCCTCCACAAGTAAACATATAATTAGCACGTCTCAAACATATTTAAGGTCTTAAAAAAGAGTTTAAAAAACAGGAATGTCGGAAAAGATAAGTTGCTGAAGAAGAAGATTTGAAACTAAACGCCTTAAAGAATGTCCGTTTTTCAGAAATATAAATAAAGTATGGCAGTAAGTATACAACAGTTTGGTAAAAGTATAGGTAAACTTGTTAAAACATATTTTTGGAAATATAGTAGGAGTATTGCAACAAACAACATGATTATGGACAAGCAGACAAATATGGTAAAAATAGAGGCATGATTCCGAGATTGTCTAAAAAATGGGACTAGAGTTTTAATTGAAACGGATTAAACTTCAAAGTGTCAAGGAGGGAACGGAGTTCATAAGTTAAAAAGGCTAAGCAGTCTGAAACATGATTAATCGATTTTTATTAGGCCTAAAGCTTGTCTTAGCGTCGCATACATTGCCTAATTACCTTAAAGTTGGCATATTAATCCAGTTTTAAAAGAGAAGACACGGTTTAGCCCAAACTTGTGTTATTAAATTAAGCAACTGGTGAGGCGTTCAATAATTGCAACTCAGATGAAATAAAAATCCTAAGTGACATGATATCTAATGCACATAAAGCTCCTAAAATATGGTCTCTAAATGCAGTAGTAATTCTTCAAAACTGTTGTTTGTTGATTACAAAGTGAGTATAATGGTCTGAAAGTTAAGAGCCTAAATAGGATATCTATATGCAAAATACATGTCCTACACATGGTTTCTAATACAAAAATAGGTAAGTAAACCCCTATAGACATGTTTTCTACTTGTTACCAAGCATGCATAATCCCACCCCATTTCACTATAGCCCCAATCAGTTGTTTACAAATTATTACAAACCATGATAGCTGAATTACATAATTAAAAAAAAAAAAGAAGTTACACTATAGGAAGCCTTCAACTAGGCCAATTCTTCCAGCCTCACTTCTTTCGAGTTTCACATTCTTTGCCATGGTTTGGGTGTGACAAAGCTCCCTAAGGGCCCATTGGGGTCCTTGGCCAATACCAGTACCCAAACACTACCAAAATGTGGAATGGGTACTCAATGGCACCCAAGAAATGCTTACACGAAAGGGGTAGAACCTAAAATCTAGGAGTAGTGAGATTGTGACATAGTTTTAAAGAAATTGAGTTGAAGAACAGGTTAGGAAAATGATCCATACAAAAACAGTTTTGAAATAAAACAATGTGACAATTCTGACAATCTCATCACAAAAATACCACAGATGGTTTAGGGGATTAATCGCAAACAGGGAAAAAGGGCAAGTAGTTCGCACAAACACCAGGTTTCAAATAAAAGGGGCTTAGGATTACTGCTGATAATGTACTAGGGCTAGGGTTAGGGGAGCAAATCAGTAGGCATTCTAGATTAAGAGAAGGATGAACTAACACAGGGGCATATTAGTTGCAAATAAGAACAGCAGAATCATAAGTAAAAGCATAGAAGAAACAAAATAAAGTGCAGTATGTATAAAAGCATGGTGTTTTGGAAGCATTAAATCAAATAGAGGGCATACCAGTCGAGGATGAGATAATATAGAGCAGTAGTGTGCAGGGAAGCAGAGAAGTAGTATGCAAAGAAGTGAGCAGTAGTATGCAGACCAAAGCAAGTAGCAATGTATAGAGCAGTAGAGCAATAGAGCAGCCCAAAATCACCCAGTCTTGGCTTTCAACCAACTGACACCCGGTTCATCAAATCCATAAATGTTGTCGGGGCATTGTTAGCCAACTCATAATGCCCATACCGAGTTTGAAAAGCGATCTTAGGGACATTCGATGCCCAAATCCTCAACTGATGGTATAATCCCCAACTGATGGTAACTAGACCTCAATTTGAAAACACCTTGACCCCCTGAATTTTGATCAAATAAGTCATCAATCCTCGGCAATGGATACTTGTTGTTGATGGTGACTTTGTTCAACTACTGATAGTCTATGCACATCCTTCTTCTTTACAAATAACATCGACGCACTCCAAGGTGAGACACTAGGTCTAATAAAGCCCTCATCAAGCAAATCTTGCAATTGCTATTATTTCAACTCTGGCGGGGCCATGCGGTATGGTGGAATAGAAATGGGCTGAGTGCTCGGAACCAAATCGATACAAAATTCAATATCCCTGTCGGATGGCATCCCCTGCAGGTCTACATGAAATACCTCAGGAAACTCCCGAACAACCGGTATAGAGTCAATGTAAGGAACCTTCACACTAGAATCATGAATATAAGCCAAACACCCATTTTCGACCATACACCGAGCTTTCATATAAGATATAACCCTGTTGGTAGAATGACCAGAAGTCTCTCTCCACTTTAGTTGAGGCAACATCGACAATGCTAAGGTCACAATCTTGGCAAGACAGTCCAATATAGCATGATAAGGTGACAACCAATCCATATCTAAAATACATTGAAATCAATCATATCGAGAAATAGGAGATCTACGCTTGTCTCAAAACCCATAATAATAACCACACACGAACGATAAATATGATCTACAACAATACATCCCCACTGATATAGACACATACACGGGAGCACTCAAAGAATCACGGGGCACAACAAACTATAAAGCAAAATAAGATGACACATAGGAGTATGTAGATCCTAGATTAAATAGAACTGAAGCATCTCTACTACAAACTGAAATAGTACATGTAATAACAACATCGAATGACTCAGCCTCAGGCCTACCTGGAAACCATAACATGGAGGTTAGGCCCCAGCATTCTGAACCATATCCCTAGGACGACCTCTTGCTGGCTGGCCTCAACCTCTAGTGGCCTGGCCTCTACTTCTAACGGCCTGACCTCCACCTCTAGTAGCCTGACCTCTACATCTTGCTCCCTGAACCCTACCTTTAACTGGTTGAGAAGGGGTGCTGAAATCATGGTACGAGAATCTTGTTGTTGTGACTGAACACCCAGTAATCTCGGACAGGTCCTCCTGATGTACATATACTCACCACACTCGAAACATCCATCCTGATATTGCGACTGAGGAAGCTGAGACTGACCCTGACAGGTTGACTGACTGACCGTGATAATAACAATAAAGATGAGGTGTTATGATAGGAGCTGGTGGTGCACTAAAAGCTGGCTTCCCCTGAAGGAGGTACATAAGGACCACGACTCCTAAAGCTCCATGGGATATCTGAAGTGCTGAATGAAATGGCGTGGGAGAATGGCCCATACCAAAAGTAAGGGCCACTCTCTCTCTCTCTCTCTCTCCCTCCGTCCCTCTCTCTCTATATCTCTCTCTCTTTGTCTCGGTAGGAAGCATAAGAAGAGCATGATGGGTCAAAATCTTGTACTGAGTGACAGTCATAGAACCCTATCAAAGGCGCTCAAACTGCCTCTGATAGTCCTCTCTCTAAGTGATAGGTAGTTACTTCTCCAGAAACAACTGAGAAAACAGGTCCCAAGTCAGAGCTGGAGACCCAGCTGGTTTGGCCAAATAAAAATTCCTCCACTATTTCTTGGTGGAACCTGACAAATAAAAGGCAGTAAAGTCGACCCTATTAGTCTCCACTATCCCTATGTTCCATAATACCTCATGATAATGGTCCAGATAGCCCTGGGAATCCTCGTAAGGTGTACCACCATACTGAGTGGTGAAAAGCTTTGTAAACCTATCCAATATCCACAAAGCCTCAGAAGATATAGCTGATCCATCGTCGGGGATTTGATGCAACACCTGGCAGAACTACCCCAACTGACTGAGCTGCTGGAGTCTGAAACTGGGGAGCTATCTGCTCCGGAGTATGAGTAGCAGGAGTATGGGCTCCTCTCCCTTCCTGAGAGGCGACTGGTGCTACAGAAAATTTACCAGCTTGTGCAACACTCTCCACAAGGCGCATTAGACAGACCAAAGCATCCTGAAGTACCATGGCACCGATGAACCCTTTTGGAACCTGAGTTGGCCCTGCTGGAACGGTCTGGGCTGGAGCCTCCTCATCAAACCCTACCTGAGGCTCAACCACTGGTGGTGGTGCTGGTGCTCGAGCTCTGGGCTGAGCCCTGCCCCTGCCTCAGCCTATACCACGGCCTTGGTCTCGTCCTCTCCCCTTTTGTAGGCGCTGCAACTAGGGGGATCTGGCTGCTGCAAAGCTGAAGAAGAGGTACGTGTTCTTGCCATCAGCAAAGGAACAAGAGTAGAGAGTTTAATTAGCATTGAGAGATCAAATTGCAGGACAAAGAAGAATAGAAGTGAAATTATTCCTAAACTCTTTAGCCTTCTGACATCTCCGTACTGATCTCTTAGACTCTATCTAGCTTGTTCGTGAATCATGAGACACAGCAAGCCACACAGGCACACTCTGATACACCCAGATTATTGCATGCAAGCCACATGGGCACAGTCAAATTTACCATTTCTAGTTCCAATTATCAGGAATTATAGCTTAAATGTTTAATAACTTAGAAATTTACTAATCATTTCGAGACAATGTTTAACTTAGAACTGATGTCATGAAAACATGCTCAACATCATGGAAACAGTGACAATATTCCCTAAGGGATCCAAATAATCGGCACGAAGCCCAAATATACTCATAACAATACAAGTAGGATGTTTACCAATAAATTTCTAGTCAATAACACAGTATGAACATCACTCAGACGGATAAGCCATAGTCCCCGTCCACAAACAACCCCGTACTCATCGTAGAATATGTGTCTCGACTTAATACATCGTCACAGTGTGATATACCGGGGTTTCAAACCCTCAGGTCATCATCTACATCTATTACTCATCTCAAGCCGGCCGAAGGCTAGCCCGCAATATCATTTCCTATCAAATCGATCTCCTCGCGCGTCGAATATTGTCAAAACCACAACGAATACGTTAAAATAGACTAATAGAAGACAACCCAGTCGAAAAGACTCAAAAATACCAAAAATCATGAAGCTGGCAAAACCCGAGCCCCGCGAACACTTCTCGAAAAATTAAAAAATTTACATCACCGGACTCCTCGTCTCGCCATGAGTCTATACATATCAAATTTACCAAAATCAGAGTTCAATTGCTACCTCCAATCCCAAATCATATCAAAACTCATGCCCTAGTTCTTCAAATTTTCACCCAAATTTCCAAAAATTAAATGTTGATTCTTCAATAAAATAGTGTTTCTAGGTCACGAGACTTACCTCCAATCACTTCCCGTCAAAACCCACTTCAATTTCTACAAAGAAGCTCTTGATGTGGTCAACAATGGAGGAAAGTAATGATTGGATCCCGGATGAAATGTGTAATAAAAAACCTCTCTGCCCAGCTAGTTCCTTCTATGCGAACGCGAGGTCCTCTCGCGTCCGGGATGCATAACTTTCCTCTGACCAAAAATTCCCTTCGCGAACGCGTTTGGTCCCCGCAAACGCGAATGCTCAGGCACCCCAGACCTATGCAAACGCGTCCTCTACTTACCTCTACGCGAACGGGATGTCCCCAAATGCGAGCACGAAGAACTAGGAACTCAACCTACGCGAACGTGTGGCCCAACGCGAATGCGATGATCACTTTCCAAGCCTCCCCACTTTGCCCTACACGTTTGTGACACACGCACGCGAACGCGAAGAAGGGATTTTTTGCAACACTACAGCTCGAAAAATCAGCAATTCCTTAAGTCCAAAACGATCCGTTTGATCACCCAAAATCACACCGAGGACCCCAGACCTCAACCAAAAAACATCAACCTACCCAAAAAGTCATACGAACTTGTTCCAATCATCAAAACACTCCAAACAACGCAAAAATCATCAATTCCCCACGGATGCAAGCCTAAGTTTCTTCAAAACTTACGAAATACATATTCGATCAAAAACTCAAACAAACGACATCCAAATCACCTGAAATTTTACACACATATACAAAATCACCTAATAGAGCTACTGCAACTCTTGGAATTCCATTCCGACCTTTGGATCAAAATTTCACCTATCAACCGAAATTCGCAAAAATTCAAACTTCGCCAATTCAAGCCTAATTCTACACCGAACCACCAAATTATATTCCGATCGCACTCTGAAGTCATAAATCATCCCTCGAAGATAAACAAATCCCCAGAATTCACCTCCGAGCCCTTTAACTCAATCGTCAACATTCGGTTGACTTTTCTAAAACAAGCTTTCCTTTAAGAGACTAAGTGTCTCATTTCCATCTAAAACTAATCAAATTCCACCCGATCAACTCAAATACTGATGTTGAAACATAAGTAAGCATATATGAGGAAAATGGGGCAGTGACGCACGTGACGACGGTCCGGGTCGTCACATCCTCCCCAACTTCAACAAATGCTCATCCTCGAGCATACCAGAGTTGTACTAGAAGCTAACCAATGTCTGAATGACCTTACAAAACATATACTCGGGGTGATCCCACGTCACCCTAACTCATATAGGCACCGATAATACAATACCGTTGAAATTTCACAGTCCATCTAGACCATAAACCGCAGAACCACACTGCACTTTCGAAATCATACCCAGAATAACCCGAACCAGAAGTAATAACCCAAGCCTGCAACCTCGGTGAAACCACACAACAAACCACACTTCTAACACTCTGAAACGATAGTCTCTATTCACAGCAGTTGCCTAAAATACTCAATTATCGATAGGAACCTCTTATTAGCTAAAGTCTTATTCCAACACTTTCATATACTGCTAGTGATAAATAAAACACGAGATAACCCATAGCCATTCCTCAGATCATTCATACATGAAGCCATTTCCCTTTCGACCAGTACCACAACAGATTTTCGGGCCAAACCTCGACATTATCCTTATAACCAGCTGAAACCATATCTGTTCATATTCATTAATGACTCCAATGATCAACCCGAATTCAATACACCACTCTGGTGATATGACACCTCAACATAGTTCTAAGCTACAACTTGCATCATACACGCACCAATAAGAAACGGTTCGAACATACTCAAATCATGGAAAATGATTCAAACGAAAGAGATGTACCTCAAGCTCGCCCGTACCATCACAACACAAGGTGGAGACCCTGTCTCACATCATAGAAATAGAGTACATGAATCCTCCTCGAAAGGTCACAACTTCACGTGTCCTCGCCACAACAAGCGATCCTATCCAAACATTATTACACATGAAGCACCTCAAGTCACCATGCTCAAAATAGACATCCACACACAGATTAATGCCTGAAACCAAGCAATCCATCACACCCACGGCGAAGCAAGTAATGTACACCATTTAATCCTGAAAGGACACAACCGATGCGCTATTCGCCGAGCAACTCCCAATACGGACTTTCCTCATAAACCAAAAAGCAAAGCATACAAAGTAACATATGGAAAACTATTTTCAACATCACACTGTTGTAGCGTGCAACCCGATCCAGATAACATACCCGTGGCGGTGTGCCACCCAATCCACACAAATATCTCATATAGGGAGATGCACATCGAGCTAAATTTGCTCATAATAACAAAATACCGAGTATCAGTCGTAAGCATACTGAGTGCATAATGATATCTACTTATAGCGGTGTAAGCTAAAAAAACTCAACTTCCACTATGAATCTCAATAGCACCGCACTATATGTGCCCACAGTTTGAAAATCATAACGCCTCACATCACAGAAAAGCAACTCATAGATCTCCCCAGATCACTAGCAGGTTCAATAACGATTAAATCAGCCTATCCTTTATCAATACAATTCAGGGCCAACCAAGCCAACTCAAGCTAATCACGTATCCAATCAGCTTACCAACAACTCTTTGCCAAGAATCCTGAAGATGCTCCTTCCACTACTATAACTCATGTCGGAGCCGACCGATACGGTGCCCAACACCAAATCAATGCCGAAATCCACAATCTCACCCGGTGACATGCCCGGCCGCAAGGAATGCATACAAAAAGGTCCTTCTATACCGAATTTAAACAATGGTAGAAATCTCTATACTGACATCCGTCAAAAAGGCCAAATTAAAGAAAGAAATTCTTCTAAGTCATCCGCTGGTCTTTGGAACACAACCATTAAGCTAGAACATAGTCTGATGCACCTCGCCACACAACCTGTGGCATTTTTCGACATCACCCATAGCAGAATCGTCTAAAATAACCCAACACTGAGACAATTAGTCTACACCCCAATATCATATCCAGAATCTGATATACCAAGCAAAGAAATATCCACTCAGACTTCCAAACCCCCAATATCCGCTAACGGTACCACTACACACTATCCATAGCCACTACACAGCCTGAACATGAGAACCCCCGATTCCCAGCTCCACATAGCACACAAATTACTATACCTGATCCCAAATTTTGCAGTATAAATACATATTACACCTCGAGTACCCAATTATTCCACAAAAGATATTCTGAAATTCCACCTGTGCCACCAAACAAACTCAGATATCAACAGTCGATTTATCAAGAAAATGACGCGACACTACCAAAGTGCCATCAACTTAATCACATTGCCCTTTTTCTGAAACATATACCCTTGCCAAATCACTATGATTAGCAACACCATTTCCTTAGTCATACAAATATCATTCACCCCAATTATCTAAAGATCAATTCTTAGATCACTTGCAGCTGCCCGTGCTGCTTAAGAATTTAATGACTTCCCATTACGAACTGAACCGAGCCTCACACACACAAATCTCAATCCTCCACAGCATATCGCGTCTACCATACCACACTCGGATAACATAAGAACTTTTATCTCCCTTCCGCACCGCAATATCGACGCACTCCACTAGTCGAGAACTTTCATTGATCCCATTTAGAAGAAAAATCATGACACACTCCATGCTTCGCATACCCACAGAAAATATACTCATCTTCAAACCACGATAAAATCCAACAAGAACATCCCTACCAACTTTATTTGTACAAGCTAAACTGCTATGACTGAATCCTTGTATCTAAACCAAGCTGAGCATGCAGTCAAAACCCAAGAGCATTGCTGCAAAAGGCTTGTAAAAACTCATTACTTCGAACACATACAAAGAATTAATCATGCCCTTACCATACCGATTTGGTCTATTATCAAGCTATTATGTCTATCAAATTTCCATTCTTTTTTTTCATCATCCACTTGATATATATCCCTCGATGTAGCATCACAATACCTCAATCCAGGCTCACAACAGGAGATTCGAACATATGACCACACTGTCTAAGACCCATAGGCCACCGAATACTCTCTCCATGCTCCCCAGAAATACCACATTCCAGAATACTTTACATGAAGAACTTCCTACGAATCAGAACTCGTTACCATTACTTCCCAGATACTGATACAAAGAACCCCCATAATTAGCATAAAATACCACAAGTATTGATCTTTTCTAATGAAAACACAGTCCCTAGTCACATAACCAACTTTAAGACACCTGATTATTACATGCCAAATCTTGGATACAATAAAACCATTCTCGAGAGTCATTCACTCTTACACAACTGTAAATTATCTGACTTAACGAACAGAACTACTCATGCCTTATTAGCACTCTGATACCATAGGATATGATGATCTCATTCCAATAAAAACGAACATCTTCCTTCTCTATGCACTGAGCATTATTTATCAACAACAGCTCAAGACATCCTATTATTTCCTCACATCTACGAAGCACCGTATAACCTTTATCCAAATTTTGCTTCACTCATGCCATCCTAGGCTCATTTTCTGCAACTAGGACCGGTCTGCCAGCATACCTCGAAACAGAAATAACATAGCACATAGCCGTGTGATCAGCTAATCAACAGCAATCTCCCCAAGTTGGCTCGAAGCCATCTATCAGCACACATTTAATAACCTATAATACTTTTACTCTAATGATGCCACAATATTATAGTGAGATTAAACTCAAATCATCTACTAGTATATGAAAACACAAATCCTCGGATACTGAAATCCTCTACAAACCTAGCATTCATCCCCACATCAGCTGAGTCCACTCTCTAAAGCGACCCAAACTTTCAAATTACAACATGTACCTTTCAATTACACACAAGACGTTCTAACACACGCATAAGGCCCATACCACTTAAGAACAACCCGCAGGAGACGCTTTGCCTCAATTTAGTACTTCGGCATACCTTCCACCATCATATACGCTACACAGTCAATTTAGCCTTCCCGAGTTGGAACTCATACCGTAATATGCTATTTACTTTGCTCCAACTAGGAGATCTGAAAAAAGATTTTTCACGCACACATAACTCGGAGTGACACATCTAATCCCAATCACAATGGAAACCAAACACTTAATGATTCATCTACCACTTAGCAGACATTTTTTGACACTTCCAAGTCATATAGAAACATCGCACAAAACCAACATTCTCATCACACACCTATACAGCACCATTCCTACCATTAGGGACAATACTGAACATGTAAGTTCATAATACTACCTCGCAAAATTCGCACCTTGGTGCTCAAGCCATAGGCAAAGATTTGGCCTCAGGTCCTCCAAACTAGCCCAACATCAACTCACGGGATCACACCTCGCCCCTCGATGGGGGAATCACAAGCTATCAAGGCACATACAATACTAAGGGATCACGTGCGCATACAGACGTGTGAAAGGAATTTCAAGAGTTATATCTCAAGGTGAATCAAGTATGCACGATAAGAATTCCAAGAAAGTGAAGTTTTCCTAAAGGTTCTGCAGCCTCTCGAGGATAAACACAGACGTCTTCGTACGGATCCACAAGACTCTACTAACCGGCTCATGACTCATGAGGCCTAGTAACCTAGGCTCTGATACCAACTAGTCACGACCCCAATCCTGGTCGTGAGGGTGCCCAATAACAATTGCTAGGCAAGCCCGACCATTTGACCACTCTCAACCCAAGTATGAAACCCATTACCCATTTAGTAGAGTTAAATTATCAGATAATATAGTTCTAAACAGAGACAATAGACAGAAATAGTACGGAAACTATAACAACTGCCAATACAACTCCCAACAGATGTGGGGTCACGAGTCTAGAGTCTCTAAATACAACTGAGTAGCAAATCTAACAAATGAGAGTCTAAGATGTGGAAAGAAAAGTGATAAGGGAGGAGTCGGGTTCTGCGGATGCCTGGAAGCTACCTCGACAACTCGAGATAAAACTAGGAAAAACAAACAGCACGACTAAGCTCCCGATGCTCCTGAATCTGTACACATGGTGCAGAGAGTAAAGTGAGTACTTCCACTCAGTGGTAATAGATATATATAATTACTGAAAGTAAGAAATCTCGAAAGTACCACAATGTAAAGCTGAAACCAACAATTTAACATAATTAATGGTGAAATGGCAACAAATAGAGGCAGCTAGATCAGATAAGCATCATAGCATGAATGCAATGCAATGCACATGACCGCTGAGGCGTACAGCCTGATCCATTTGGTTGCCCGCGCTCACTGTGGGGGTTTAGACTTCGGAGGGGGTTCTAACACCCAAGTGAAATATCATCGTAGCATTCGCTGCGACGTGCAGCCCGGTCCACAATCAGTCGAGTTATATGCATGCAAGCCACATGGGCATAGTCAAATTTACCATTTCCAGTTCCAATTATCAGGAATTATAGCTTAAATGTTTAAAACCTTAGAAATTTACTAATCATTTCGAGACAGTGTTTAACTTAGGACTGATATCATGAAAATATGCTCAACATCATGGAAACAATGACAATAATCCCTAAGGGATACAAATAATCGGCACGCATCCAAAATATACTCATAACAATACAAGTAGGATGTTTACCAATAAATTTCTAGTCAATAACACAGTATGAACATCACTCGGACGGACAAAGCCATAGTCCCTATCCACAAACGACCCCGCACTCATCGTAGAGTATGTGTCTTACCATATTACAGTGTCACGGTGTGATATACCGGGGCAGGTCATCATCTACATCTATTACTCACCTCAAGCCGGCCGAAGGCTAGCCCGCAATGCCCTTTCCTCTCGAATCGACATCCTCGCGCGTCGAATCTTGCCAAAACCACAACAAATACGCTACAATCGACTAATAGAACACACCCCAATCGAAAAGACTCAAAAACACCAAAAATCATGAAGTTGGCAAAACACGAGCCACGGGCCCACTTCTAAAAAAATTACAAAATTTACAGCACCAGAATCCTCGTCTCGCCACGAGTCAATACATATCAAATTTGCCAAAATCGTAGTTCAATTGCTCCCTCCAATCCCTAATTTCATTTCAAAACCCAAGCCCTAGTTCTTCAATTTTTCACCCAAATTTCCAAGAATTAAATGTTGATTCTTCAAGAAAATAGCGTTTCTAGGTCACGAGACTTACCTACAATCACTTCCCATCAAAACCCTCTTCGATTTATACCAAAAAGCTCTTGAGGTGGTCAACAATGGAGGAAAATAGTAATTTGGCCACGGATGAAATGTTTAATAAAAAACCTCTCTGTCCAGCTACTTCCTTCTATGCGAATGCGAGGTCCTCTCGCATCCGCGATGCATAAAGTTTCCTCAGACCAAAAATGCCCCTCGCGAACGCGTCTGGTCCCCGCAAAACTGAAGGCTCAGGCCCCCCATACCTATGCGAACGCAACCTCATAACGCGAACTCGAAGTACACATAGGCTGCCCTTTTACTTACCTTTGCGCGAATGCGACGTCCCCAAATGCGAACGCGAAGCACGACGAACTCAACCTACGCGAATGCATGGCCCCAACGCGAACGTGATGAACACTTTACAGGCCTCCCCACTATGCCCCATGCGTTCGCGACACATGCACGCGAACGCGAAGAAGGGCCTTTCTGCAACACCACGGATGGAAAAACCAGCAGTTCCTTAAGTCCAAAATGATCTGTTTGATCACCCGAAATCACCCCAAGGCCCCTGGGACCTCAACCAAAAACATCAACCTACCACAAAACATCATACAAACTTGTTCCAATCATCAAACACGCCAAACAAGACAAAAATCATCAATTCTCCATGGATTCAAGCTTAAGTTTCTTCAATACTTCTGAAACACACATTCGATCAAAAACTCAACCAAACAACGACCAAATGACCTGAAATTTTGCACACATATCCAAAATCACATAACGGAGCTACTGCAGCTATCAAAATTCCATCCCGACCCTCGGATCAAAATCTCATCTATCAACCGGAATTCGCTAAAATTCAAACTTCGCCAATTCAAGCCTAATTCTACATCGGACCTCCAAATTTAATCTCGATCGCATACTAAGTCATAATCATCCTCCAAAGCTAACCAAATAATCGGATTTCACATCCGATCTCTCTAACTCAATAGTCAACATTTGGTTGACTTTTCCAAAACAAGCTTTCCTTTAAGAGACTAAGTGTTTCATTTCCATCTAAAACCAATCCAATTCAACCCGATCAACTCAAATACCAATGTTGAAACATAAAGAAGCATAATATGAGAAAAATGGGATGGTGACTCATGTGACGACGGGTAGGGTCATCACAGCACCTCTCGTAAAGACAAGGCTAGCCAAACCATTTCTGAACACCTCTTTTAAGCAGTTAACCAGTTCATAAGCAGTTTAAATATGATTTAATGATATTAATTAGCGAAAGTACAACCCAACACAACCCCTAATCGGGGTGTCACAAGTCACGAGCATCTATTAGAGCGCGAATACACTTCTACAAGGTCTAAAATACACGGAACATGAATGAACAAAAGAGATAGAAGCGGTGATGCGAGTGCTGGCAGTCACCTCGCTAAACTCCTATAGCTCTCCCTCCAATCAGCTAAAACCTGCTACCGGGTGAATAAATACATGTATTTGCACACAAGGTGCAGGCAGTAAAGTGAGTACTCTAACTCAGTGAGTAATAAAGGTAAATAACAATTGAGCAGTAAGAAATCACGTAAGCAACCAACATGTTGTATAGAAGCAATGTACAATCCTTTGAGAAAAATAGTGAAGCTGTGAAATCTTTAGAAATATCTTGGCTCAGTTTAAACCTATTTTGAAAATGATCTTTTCAATAGTTACAAAATGATTTCAAAACAGTTAGTGCCGACAAGAACAGAAGATCCGTCCCTTGGGCACAAATACCACACTATAACATGTAAAAAAGATAAGCAAATATGCAAGATGAGCGCATAAAAGTTCACCCCTTGGGAAATTATCTCAAAATAGTACCAGCCCCTCGGGCTCACTCTCAGAACACCCTCAGCCCCTCGGGCTCTATCTCTCTCAGATCACTCTCAGAATAGTATCATATAGTAACCAGTGCAGCGTGCAGCCCGATCCACATATCGCTGCGGCGTGCAGCCCGATCCATATATCATCGACGATGCTCACTGGGGGTATGCAGACTCCGGGATGGGCCCTTTATGGCTCGAGTGCAATATCAAGACACCTCGTGGCATCATCACTCGGCCTCACATCACTCGGCACTCAGCCTCACATCACTCAGGCCACCTCGTGACTAAAGTATCTCAGACCCTCGGCCTCATATCACTCAGCATATCCTCATATATGGCCATCGGCCCCACTCAATCCAAAAATCATCACAAGCCCCTCGAGCATAGTAAAATAACAGTTCTCAGCCCAAAACATCATTTAGAAATATCATTTAAGTTTCAAGTCTGAGTAAAAGTGGCTGAGTTTGTAAAATAGTAGATATATATAAGGCTGAGTTCAACTAATAAGTCAAAATAGTTAGGAAATTGTGATACAAATCTCCGAAGGGTTCAAATAGTTTGCACAAAGCCAAAATATGGCGATCAACCCAAGTCATGATGATAACAAATAAGTTTCAATCAAACACGCGATAAAATCATCAACCGGGACGGACCAAGTTACAATACCCAATAGTAAAGGACCACACACTCTTCATCCAACACATGTCTCACCTCAATATAGCACTACAATGTGCAATCCGGGGTTTCAAACCCTCGGGATATCATTTACAATCATTACTCACCTCGAACCGGTGAAATCTCTAGCTCGCGATAACTTTGCTCCTCAAATAAGCCTCCACGCGGGTCGAATTTACCCAAATCAGAGCGAATACATCACAATATGCTAAGGGAACAAAGCCCAAGCAAAAATAATCAATAACGGGCACAAATCCTAGAAATTACCAAAACCCGAGCCCCGAAACCACTTCTCGAAACTGAGGAATTTTTACATTATTAGATTCCTTATCTTCCCATGAGTTCATACATATCAAAAGTTCTCAAATGAGACCTCAAATGGCCTTCCAAATCCCAAATCAAAAGTCCAATTTCTCAAGCCCTAGTTCTTCAATTTTAGGCTTAGTTTCCATGAATGTCTAGGTGAATGTTACAATAAAAATGAGTATTGAGTTCAAAAATCTTACCTTCAAATGTTATCTCTTCAATCCCTCTTCAATTCCCCTTAAGAAGCTCAAAAATCGCCCAAAATAGTGAAAGTTAGCTCCAAAATCACGAACAAAGGCTTTTAAAACATTCTACCCAGGCTTTAAAAGCCTTCTTCGCGAACATGGTCCATCTCTCGAGAATGCGTAGCACAAAATTATGTTGACCGTCTTTTACCTTACGCGAACGCAACATGCCAGTCGCGAATGCACTACTTCCATAGTTTTGAACTTAGCGAACGCGATGAACATCTGGCCATCAGCTGCTGAACCTCTTTCGCGATTGCATATCCACACTCGCAAACATGATGCAGCGTCTCTCAAACCTTAGCGAATGCGGCATAGGACCTTGAAAAATCGATGCTCACAAACCCCGGCCCTTCGCGAACACGAGATCCCCTTCGCGAACGCGAAGGCCAAAAATGCCTGCAACTAACCTACAATTTTCTGAAGTTCTCAAAACACGCAAGTGATCCGCTTAGCCTTCCGAAACACACCCGAGGCCCTCGGAAGCTCAACAAAACCTACCAATATAATCCATAACACCATTCAAACTTGTTCCAATTGTCAAAACACCTTAAACAACATCTAATTTCTTAAAACTCATCGAATTCAAGCCTAAGTTTCCTAAAACTTCCGAAATACACTTTCGATCAAAAACCCGACCAAGCAGCGTCCTAATGACCATAAATTTTGCACACACATCACAAAAGACATAACGAAGCTACAGAAACTCTCAAAATTCCATTCCTAGCCTCTGACCAAAATCTCACCTATCAACCGGAATTCGCCAAAATACTAATTTTGTCAATTCAAGCCAAATCCTTCCTCGGACTTCCAAAAACGCATTTCGATCGCGCTCCTAAATCATAAATCACCCAAAAAAGCTAACTAAATCATAAATTTCCAATCCGAGTCTATACAAATAAGTCAACTCTTGGTCAAAACTTTCAAATTTAAAGCTTTCAACTGAGACTGTTCCGTCAAATTTATTTCAATTTTTCCTAAAGACCAAAACCAACGATCTACATCAGCCATAATACGTTACACGGGGCAAGTAATGCCCGAGAACCGGCGTTCAAAGTGCAAAAGCTCAAAACGACCGGTCGGGTCGTTATATCCTCCCCCACTTAAACACACACTCATCCTCGAACTTTCCTAGAGTTGTTCAAGAAGCCAACCAATAGCTGAGTAACCTTACCAAGCATATACCTGGTGGTGACCCACGTCATCGTATCTCATATAGGTCTGATAACACGTAGAAACTGAAATTACACAACTCAATCTAGCCCATGAATCATAGAACACATTTTCACTTTTGAAACCATGGAAAAGATCAAAACCTCACACCTGTACTCAAAATAGGCCTGAACTAGTTATAATAACCTATGCCTGCAACCTCAGGTGCAATTATATGATATACCACATAACTCAAACACATGTAGCGATAACTTCCATTCACAGGAGATGCTCACAACAACCAAATACCGATAGAAACCTCTTATTAGCTAAGGTCTCATTCCAACACTTTCATATATTGCCAACGGTAAATGAAACACACAATAAACAATAACCATTCCTCAGATCAACCATTCATGAAGCCATTCCTCCTCTGGCAATTACCATAGCAAAATTTTTCCGAGCCGAACCTCAATATTAGCCTTCCAACAAGTTGAAATCAAATATGTTCGTATATATTAATGATCCCACCGATCTCCTCTAATCCAACACACCACCCTGGTAACATGACACATCAATAGAGGCCTAAGCCACAACTAGCATAATACGCGCACCAATAACCAATGGTCCGAACATACTCAAATCATGAAAATGACTCAAATAAAAGAGTTGTACCTCAAGCTCACCAGTACCACCACAATGCAAGGCTAAGAACCCGTCTCACATCATAGAATAGAACACCCGAATCCAACCCTCAAGATCATATCTCATCATAGCTTCGCTATAAGGTGTGATCTCCACTCCACATGAGGCACCTCAAACCACCATGCTTGAAATTGACAACCACGCACAATTTAATGTCGGGAACCAAAACAAATCATTACACCCACGGTGAAATAAGTAACATATACCCACAACTCGATAAGGCATAACCGATACGCCATCCACCGAGCAACACCCAATTACTCTTCCCGCTCAACTTCCACTATAAACCTCCAATAGAACCGCACCATATGTGCCCATAACCACCAAATCATAACGACTCGCAACACAGAAAAACAACTCATAGATCCCTCCAGATCACGGATAAGCTCAATAATGGCCGAATCAACATATCCCTCAACAATACAATTAGGAGACAAACGAGCCGACTCGAGCTAGAACACGCATCCACATTGGCCTACCAACGAACTCCTTACCAAGGAAACCTGAAACTGTTCCTTTCCCCACTATAACTCCTTCCGGTACCATACAATACGGTACCCAGCACCAATATCAATACCAAAATTGACAACTCCGCCCGGCCATAAGAAATACATCCAAAAATTTCCTCACTACCGAAACTGCATCAATATGAGGAGCCTCGGCACTGGAAACTATCACAAGAAACCAAATAAGAAATGCAATCCTTCCCAGCTGATCGTTGGTTCTTCGAAAGATAAGCCACTCAAATAGAACATACTCTGAACCTCGCCACTCAATCCGTGGCATTCCGGCACAGCCCATAGTGCAATAATCTAGAATATCCCGTTGCTGAGATGATCGGTCTAAATCCCCCACATCACATCAAAAAATCTAACAGGCCAAGCAAAGAAAGATCCACTCGGGCCTCCAAATCTTGGTAGTCACTAAACAGTGTTGATACACGCGATCCACAACCACAACAATGCCTGAACATGAGAACTCCTTGTCTCCAACTCCATATAGCACAAGAATCACCATATCCTATCCCAATTTCGCCGTCCAAATATATGCCACACCTTTAATACCAAATCATTCCACGATAAATAATCTAAAATTTCCCTGTGCCACCAAGCAAAGCAGAATATCACTAGTCGATCTGACAATAAGGTGTTGCAATACTACCGAAATGCCATCAACTTAATCACATTGCCCTTTTTTCTGAAACATAGACTCTCATCAAATCATTTCAAATTAGCAATACCATTTCCTTAATCATCTGAGGCTAGCCGTTGCCTAAGAGTTTTTATGAACTCCCTTTCGAAACTGAATTGTAACCCATATAGCCAAGAACTTCCATTAATCCCATCTACAAGAAAATAATGACACATCCCATGCCTCTCACACTCGTCGGAAATACATATTTTCAACTACGGTAGAAATCAACAAGAACTCTCCCAATTCCATTTGCACAAACTAACCTGCCAGGACTGAATCTTTCTAACTAGACCAAGCTAAGCAAGTCTTCCAAGACCCAAGAGCATTGCTGTGAAATACCTGTACGAACTCATTACTTTGAACACATACAAAGATTTAATCATATCCTTACCATACTTATCCGTTCTACTATCAATCTACCCCATCCATCTAAATTCCCTTCTGATTCACCTTCAACTTGATATTCCTTCTTACTGTAGCACCACAGTTCCTCAACCCAGGCTTACCACACGAGAACCAAGAATAAAATCACACTGTCTGAGACCCACAAACCGCTGAATACTCCCTTAAATATTCGCCGAAACACCACATTCTAGAATACTTTACTATGCAAGACTTCCTGCGAATCCTAGTCCGCTACCTTTACTTTCCTTATACTGATACATAGAATACAATAATTAACATAGAAATACCACAAATTTGGACCTCTTCCAATGAAAACACAGCTTCTAACTACACATACAACTTTGAAATACCCGATTGTTCCCTGTAGAATCTTTAACGCATTAGAGCCATCCTCGTAAGTCATTCACTCTTATTCAAACTGCAATTTACCTGACCTAACGAACAGAACCACCCGTGCCTCATTGGCACTCTGATACTGCAGAATGAAATCCTCATCCCAATACAACCAAGCAACAAAGCAACTTCCTAATCTATGCACCGAGCATTCTTTACCAACAACAACTCTATGCATTACGCGATTCTCATACCCTATGAAGCATAATATAACTTTTGACAATATTTTCCTTTACTATAGCCATAGCTAATTCACTCGCACGCCCCAAACTAGGATCAATATAGCACCTAACTGAGCAATCAACTGCTCACAGCAGACTTCCCCCACTAGGCTCGAAGACATAGATCAAGATACATTCAATAAATCATAATTCTTTTACTCTATTGATGCCACAATACCATAGTGAGATTAAACTCATATCATTTATAAGTTTGTGAAAACACAAATCATCTAGTACTGTAAGTCTTCTGCAAATCTTGCATGCATCCTCGCAACAATTAATCGTACTCTATTAAGCAAACCGAAATTTCAATTTTCAACACGTACTCTTCAATTACACATAAGATCTTCTAACATACACATATATATCACACCACTTCAGAACATCCCGCAGCAGATAACCCACCTGCTTCGCCTTAATATAATATTTTTGTATACCTTCCACCATCATCAACTGTCCGCAGTCACTTAGTCTTCCTGAGTCTGAACTTATACCGCCACGTGGAATTTACTTCACTCACAACCAAAAAACATGAAAAGATCATTCACATGTCCATAACTCGGGCTATACCTCGAATCATGATGGAATTCAAACACATAATAGTTCATCTATCATCTAATAGACCTTCCTCATTACTTCCAAGATACATAGATACATCCCGCAATACTAACATACTCATCACATGGCTATCAGTCGTCACTTTCACTAAAAAGGGACAGTACCGAACATATAAGTTCAAAACACTTACTCACACAATCAGCATCTCGATGCTCAAGCCATAGGTAAAGATCCGGCCTCAAGTCCTCCAGACTGGCCCAACTTCAACTCACAAATATCACATCTCGCCCCACGATCGGGAAATCATAAGCTATCAAGGCACATCTGATACTGAGCGCTCATGCGCGCATGTGAACGCATGGAAGGAATTTAAAGAGTTACTTTCCAAGCTAAATCAAGGACTCGTGATAAGAATTTAAGAATGCGAAGTTTTCCTAAAGGTTCTGCAACCTCTCGAGGATAAATACAGTTGTCTCTGTACCGATCCGTGAGACTCTACTAAACCTGCTCATGACAGGTGAGACATATGTAACCTAGGGTCTGATACCAACTTGCCACGACCCAAACCCCACTCCGGTCGTGATGGCACCTCTCGTCAAGACAAGACCATCTAGACAATTTCAGAACACCTCTTTTAAGCAGTTAAATAGTTCATAAGAAGTTTAAATATGACTTAATGATATTAATTAGCGGAAGTACAACCCAACACAACCCTAATCAGGGTGTCACAAGTCACGAACTTCTATAAGAGTGTGAATACAGTTCTAAAAGGTCTAAAAATACACGGAACAGGAATAATGAACAAAAGAGAGAGAAGCGGTGTTGCGAACGCTGGCAGTCACCTCGCCGAACTCCTATAGCTCTACCTCTAATCAGCCAAAACTCACTACCGGGTGAATAAATACATGTATCTGCACAAGGTGCATGGAGTAAAGTGAGTACTCTAACTCAGTGAGTAATAAAGGTAAATAACAAATGAGTAGTAAGAAATCACGTAAAGCAGCCAACATGTTGTATAGAAGCAGTGTACAATCCTTTGAGAAAAATAGTGAAGCTATGAAATCTTTAGAAATATCTTGGCTCAGTTTAAACCTCTTTTGAAAATGATCTTTTCAACAGTTACAAAATGATTTCAAAACAGTTAGTGCCGATACGCGCAGAAGATCCTGTTAGGATTTATGCTCGTCACTAGGGGGGGTGAATAGTGCGGCACGAGAATATTGATAAATATTGCGGAATTAAAATTGCAGGAATAAAATAAATGCGGACATTAAAATAGTAAGGAAAGAACACACCGAATTTATCCTGGTTCACCACAACTTGTGGTTAGTCCAGTCCCCGAGAGACTCTCTCGAGATTCAACTAACTCTGTTAAGCTTACGGGTGCCTAACAAACCGTTACACTTGCTCGTACATGTACACTCTACAAGGCTTCAACTTGCTTGAAGATACCGCACCTCAATACTTCACCTTGCTCGTGGATACCGCACCACAAGACATCACACACTAAGATTGAGGGTACTTAGCAAACCCGACAATCAATGAGAAGATATGGTCTTCTCAAACACCTTTCTCTTTTACAACAAGAACTCTCTCAAAAGAGTAGATAAAGAGATACAAGATTAGCTCTATGAACAACTCAAAGTTGTCTCTCATATGGCTCAACAAAAGCTCTATAATGATGCACAAATGATATCAATATGTATATGAATAATGAGAGGTGTTGTGTGTTTCAATTCAGCTCAAAAGACCTTAATTTATAGGTGGTAGAAGTAGTATGTCCGTTGCTTAATTGGCAATCAATTATGCTCATTTTATGCCAAGATAATCGATTATCAGATTTGGATAATCGATTATCAGCTTACCGTTACAAAATCGGAAGCTGATTTTATGCAGGATAATCGATTATTGTGATATGCATAATCGATTATGTTGTTACAATGTTCAAAAACTGGCAACGGACACAAGATAATCGATTATGCAATTCTGATAATCGATTATCCTATTCTGCGGAAATTTCCAATAAATGGAATTTCCCAGAATAATCGATTATCACTTTGCATAATCGATTATTCTATTATGTTGTCCATAATTGACAATTTACTTCAAAAAACCAAAAATGAAAACGTTAAATACATTTTGTTTGAAGTATTTAAAATATGTTTATGATAAATATGATTTGATAAAATGATTTTATGCATATTTATGATGACCTATGTTGAGCCAAAAGACGAGATAACTTAAGCGTTGCTCTTACATTGGTTCTACCTAACGACCTACGCCTTGGGTCTTCGGTTTTGAACTTTTGAGCTCGTCTTTGGCTTTTCCATGCAATCCGTTCATCAATATGCTTCTCGGCATTCAATCCTGATTGTTTGCTAATGCGTCTTCATTGTTTGTCATACAATAACATTGTTTAACAAGTTGACTTCATTGTTTGTCATTCATCAAAACCTATACCTGAAATCATGCTAGTACAACCAAAGCGCACATATTATGGATATAATGATTTTCTACAGATCCTCCCCTTGGGACAAATACCACAGTGTAATAGGTAAAAAAGATAAGTAAATATGCAAGATAATCGCATAAAAGTTCACCCCTCGAGAAATATCTCAAAATAGTGCTAGCCCCTCGAGCTCACTCTCAGAACACTCTCAGCCCCTTGGGCTCTGTCTCTCTCAGATCACTCTCAGAATAGTATCATATAGTAACCACTATAGCGTGCAGCCCGATCCAGATCTCGCTGCGACGTGCATCCCGATCCATATATCATCAACGATGCTCAATAGGGGGTATGCGGACTCCGGGAGGGGCCCTTTACGGCTCGAGTGCAATATCAAGCCACCTCGTGGCATCATCACTCGGCACTCGGCCTCACATCACTCAGGCCACCTCGTGACATATAAAGTATCTCAGGCCTTCAGCCTCATATCACTCAACATATCCTCACATATGACCCTCGGCCTCACTCAGTCCAAAAATCATCACAAGCCCCTCGGGCATAGTAAAACAATAGTTCTCTACCAAAAACATCATTTAAAAATATCGTTTAAGTTTCAAGTCTGAGTGAAAGTGGATGAGTATGTAAAATAATAGATATCAACAGGACTGAGTTCAAATAATAAGTCAAAACAGTGAGGAAATAGTGATAAAAATTCCTGAAGGGTTCAAATTGTTGGCACGAAGCCCAAATATAGCAATCACCCCAAGTCATGATGATAACAAATAAGTTTCAGTCAAATACGCGGTAAAATCATCAATCCGAATGGACCAAGTCACAATCCCCATTAAGAAAAGACCCCACACTCGTCATCCAGCGTGTGACTCACTTCAATATAGCACTACGATGTGATACCCGAGGTTTCAAACCCTCAGGATATCATTTACAATCATTACTCATCTCGAATCGGAAATATCTCTAGCTCGCGACGCCTTTGCTCCACATCGGCCTCCACGTGCGTCGGATCTATCCAAAATCAGAGAGAATACATCACAATATGCTAAGGGAACAAAACCCAAACAAAAACAATCAATAACGGGCACAAATTCCGAAATTACCAAAACCCAAGCCCCAGGTTCACTTCTCAAACTCAAAATTTTTCATCATTAGATTTATTATCTTCCCACAAGTTCATACATATCAAAAGTTCTCAAATCTGACCCCAAATGGCCTTTCAAATCCCAAATCAAAAGTCCAATTTCTCAAGCCCTAGTTCTTGAATTTTAGGCTTAGTTTCCATGAATTTCTAGGTAAATTTCACAATAAAAATGAGTATTGAGTTCAAAAATCTTACCTTCAAGTCTTATTTCTTGAATCCCTCTTCAATTCCCCCCAAGAAGCTCCAAAATCGCCCAAAATGGTGAAAGTTAGCTCCAAAATCGCGGACAAGGTCTATTAAATCATTTTGCCCATGCTTTAAAAGCCTTCTTCGCGAACACGGTCCATCTCTCGCGAACGCGTAGCACAGAATTATGTTGACCATATTTTACTTATGCGAATGCGACATGCCAGTCGCGAACACACTGCTTCCATAGTTTTAAACTTTGCGAATGTGATGAACATCTGACCATAAACTCCAGAACCTCTTTCATGATCACGTATCCACACTCGCGAACGCGATGCAGGATCTCTCAACCTTTGCGAATATGGCATAGAACCTCGAAAATAAGATGCTCACGAACCCCGGCCCTTTGAGAACGCGAGATCCCCTTCGCGAACGCGAAGGCCAACAATGCCTGTAACTGACTTGTAATTTTCTGAAGTTCTCAAAACAAGGAAATGATCCGCTTAGCCTCCCGAAACACACCCGAGACCCTCGGGACCTCAACCAAACCTACCAATATAACCCATAACATCATTCAAACTTGTTCCAATCGTCAAACACCTCAAACAACATCAAATTGCTCAAAACTCATCGAATTCAAGCCTAAGTTTCCAAAAACTTCTGAAATACACTTTCGATCAAAAACCCAACCAAACGACGTCCGAATGACCTAAAATTTTGCACACACATCAAAAATGACATAGCGAAGCTGCAACAACTCTCGGAATTCCACTTTTGGATCAAAATAGCACTTATCAACTAGAATTTGCCAAAATACTTTTTTTTGGCAAACCGCTAGGCGAAGCCTAGGGTTAGGATTTTATTAATAACAGAAAATAAAAAATACACCATGATGCCATGATCGTGCCAGATGAAATATGATCATCCCAGAGTTTATAACATACTCTGTGATGATATTACATTTGAGGAAATTAAGACGGTTAAATAAACTTATGATGAAGCGACGGAATTGCTGTCCATTCTCTAACTTTGTGATGAAATTAAACAGAATAAAAATTTCATCCACACCCTTTCTGAAGATATCTTCGTAATTCATGCTTTGTTATTTGTTCTTTAGGTCAACTGTTTTTGTTTTGCGATTCTCATTGGGGGTCATCTTATGTTTGCTTCTTCTATCACCCTGCCGTCCCAGCTTCTATCTCTTTGACGACACTTATTAATTGATTTAATGTGCATTGGTGATAAATCCCCTTTTCTTGCAGCATCTTTACGACATTGCATTAACATCTCTTCTTCCTCCCCTTCCTCATATAAAAGCCTTCCTTTCATTTCGTTCTGGAGCTGTCTTTGCTCTGAAGAGATTTGCATAGCAGATGATTCATGCTGATCTTCTCGCTGCCCAGTGTGTATAGGTGTAATCTGATTTTGTCCGCAGTTTGGCTGTACTGTTTTGTTTCCAACAGTTGAAGATGCACCCAAGAATTGGATTACCTTTTGTGCTGTTTCTTTTTGGTCGTTTTTTGCAGTTGCTATCCTTGAATCACTTGTTGTTGTATTAAATTTTGGGATGTAAGATGGAGCATTATGGTTTAACAAGCTGTTTGAATTTGCTGCAGATGGAGTTTTTGCATTCCAGATTACAATTGCAGATTTTCCTTGAGAAACCATGTGTTCTCTTGAGCTATCGTAATCGTCTTCTTGATCTTCTTCTCCTTATGAAAAACCAGTAGAGCCTTCTTCCCAACTCTCTTCATCATCATAATGTCGTTGGTCCCAGAGTTTCGATTTAATTACCAAATCCCTCATGTTAGCTAACACTAGTTGTTTGCTTTCTCCATTGAAGATTGAAAAATCTCCATGATCCTTGTTCTCTACATATGTGTAGGGAAAGGGAGGATATCTTTTGACAACCTGTATTTTCCTTCCACCAACCATTCCAGATGAGTTGGGGCTTGATGTTAGAGTTGTATTTTCCTCTGCGGTCTATTTGTTTTGTTTCAAACAAACTGGCTGATTTGAGATATCCTGAATAATTGCGTTCTGCTCAATAGTCATCCTATGGAAACCTTATTGTTATCTGAATAGCAGCCTCAATATTTTGGTTCTCAGATACAGTAGAAGTAGCTTGTTGCTGTCCCATTTTATTTGAGTCATCATTGATAACAGAAACTGGAGATTTTTCTCTTTGTTGCAAATATAACTCAGTGTGATCTTTGTCCAGTGCATCCATGTTATGTCTATTTATTTGAGCAAACATAATAGCATTGTCATGGATGACCATCTGTTTAGACTGCTGCTGTTCAGTCAGTTCTGCAGATTTCCCATTTGATTTCAGTTTTCCAGTTTCTACATTAACTGATCCTATGTGCTGCATGTTGCTCCTGTGCTGCTTTCCTTCCAAACCAATCATCTGCCCATCCTGTGCCTTCTGACTGTTTTGGATTACATTATTCTGCATTGTCCAAGCATTGTCTGGATTTGATATCATCTTTTCATTATTAACCAAACAGTGCATTTCAAACAGAACAGTGTTCTGCATTACACAAGCAGGGTTACAAACATCCTCTATTACAGGCAATGTTTCTGCTGAAGTATCTGCTGCCAAGTCTTGCTGCTGCTTATTGCATTTGAGGTGTTGTCCATCCTTTCCAACCATCTGCTCTGCCTGTGTACTATTAGTGAGATATTCTGCATAAGATTGGGTTTTCCAGCAGAATCAACATATGCTTGAGCCAGAATTGTAGACTTAGGATTGTCTAAACTTTTCCCCTCATTTCTGGATTCAAATGGAGATTCTATATGTGATTCCTCTGCCTTATCAGTTACTAAAGCAGTCTTAAGGGTAATCTGTTGATTTGCACCATTCCTATCTATTACAGAGATTTGAGTAGACTCAATATCCTCATTCTGTTTCGGAGAATTGCCATGTTGTGCAACTGAATCACAATGTCCAGAATTCTCTTTCAAAACTACATTCTGTTTTGATGTCCTTGCATCAGAAATGTGATGTGCGACATCTGATAATTGAACTCCTGCATTATCCTTTTTTTCTTGCAACTCTTTATCTCTCTGATAAGCTCTTTTACTATTTAAAAAATCCCGTGCATCCCCTTGTAATTTGTCAACTTTATTCACATCATTACGAGGAAACTCATTAGCCAGATTATTCGCTATCTCTGCTTCTGTTCCAGCCTTTTCTTTTCTGTTTCTGCAGGTCTTTACGTCGTGCCCTTGGTGTTTATAGAAAACATAATACTTTGGCAGATTGTCGAAAACAAATTGTTGATGGAGCTCTACTGACTTGCCTGATACAGAATCTAATATCTGCAGCATTATCTTTTTTGGATGTTTATTCAAAAGGTCCACTATTACCTTAACTCTTGCCGCACTTGGTCTAGTTCTGTCCTGCGTCGCCTTGTCGACTGCAAGAGGTTTTCCCACTGCTGAGGCTATAGACATTAAAGATCTCTTAGCAAAGAGATTTGGAGGCAATCCTGGCAGTGATATCCACACGACTACCATCGATGTCTCTTCCTTCGGATTGAAACCGAAAGTCCATGGAAATGTTCTGAAGAAGTATCCTTCACCTTTGGATTTAAGATATCATGTCGACTTTGAAAGGAAGCGAACATAGTCATCGTACAGATCAAATCTAATTAGCAAATGTCGATATTCCAACTGCCCGACATTATATTGACCATGAACATCAAATTGCGACGCGAACGTCTTTCGCACTTCCGCTAAATCGGGTTTGCCATAAGAAAACTTTAAGACAACTGCCTGATGTAATCCTTCTTTCTTAGTGAAGTTGTTGACCTCTTCCATTGTGAATTGGATTATAGGTTCACCATGATCGTATATTACTGGAAACAACTCTATTTTTGTTGGAGTCGGTTGTTTAGCTTGTAACGTTGATGCATAAGACTGCTTGAATCTTTCATTTGTATCAAGATTCGAACTCTTTTGGACAGCCTCTCCCACAGCCAAAAGCTGGGGAGAGGACCTCACAAACATGGCTGCCAAAATCAGTGAACGATGACACACTTCAAGCGATAACAGGTTGATTCATCCATAATTCAAAATTGCTGGAAGTAATCAGATGATTCTTCGTGCTACAGTAATTTTAATCTAATTAAGATCTAGAAGAAATGGATACTGATTTGTAGATGAAACCAATTGGAGAGTATTCACAATGAGAGTGTGGTTGTTTTGACACCAAGATTGCTATTATCCACCGTCGGAATCCCGAAGTATGTCCGATGAATAGTAACGGAATTACTGTTCATCCGCTAAAGTACTATTATTGAGAGGATTTCTGATCCGCTACAGTACTGTCAATCCCACCGCAACACCAGTTTTTTCAACAAAAATTTTGCCAAAATACTAACTTTGCCAATTCAAGCCAAATCCTTCCACGGACTTCCAGCAATGCATTCCGATCATGGTCATAAGTAATAAATTACACAACAAAGCTAATCAAATCATAAAATTTTCAATCTGAGCTCATGTACAAATAAGTCAACTTTTGGTCAAACCTTTCAAATTCAAAGCTTTCAACTGAGAATGTTCCTTCAAATCCATTCCGTTTTCCTGAAAATAAAAACCAACGATTTATATAAGCCATAATACCTTACATGAGGAAAGTCATGCCCGAGAACCGGTGATCAAAGTGCAAAAGCTTAAAATAACCGGTCAGATTGTTACACATAGGCCTTTTTGTTATCTCTATTAATGGTAAGACCCTCTTAGAAACCATTTATATATCTTAGATGATTGGGTCATTTGCATCCATCACATCATTTTTAACACTTTTGTAGGATTTATTTCTCATTAGCACCTTCAGTTTCTCCCTAGTCAGCATCATTTGTAGCTCATTTTTGGAACTTGATTCTCTTTGTCTCTTGTTAGAACCGTTGCTTCCTAGTTCATTGAGTTTCCATAATTTTAAGTTTTTTACCCAATCTAGTTGATTATTTAGGAGTGTCCCTTGAAGAAGTCAAAGAATTTATCAAATAAATAAGGAAATTAAATAATATAGGTTATCTGATTTGGCACCTCCCACATAGGAATATGGAACATCTCATCCCAAGAATTTATCATACAGTTCCGTGAAAAATATGTATATCATCAAATAAGCAAAAACGTACACACATACAAGTAAAATAAATATATGTACCCCAATCATGTTAAAAATAATATAATTCCATTTCTTATTAAGCATTGTAATGGAATAAGCCTGTCAACCACAATAGCATAGATATAAAACTTTTATATGATTGTTCTATGTTATCAATAGTGTTCTAGTTCGAAAGATGTTTAAGCAGAAAGATAAATAAAAATAGATGAAGCAAAATATTAAATCTGATCCCACAAATTTCTTGTGTCTCCATAAGGAATTATAACCCTTTCACAGTTGCCAAGAATTATAGGTTACTTCCTCTCAGGATAGAGCGGAAAAACGTTTATGTGATAGAGGCAATACAAATCACAGAATTCTAACGAACTCAAAGATATGCTGCAAATCACACAACTTACTGCTTTGTTTTAATGGAGAAATAATGCAGTAATTTAGTTAGGAAGAGGGAGATTTTTTAGAGAGAAATCTGTAAAAAAAGCTGAGTAAGAAATGAGGCAAAGCCTCTGGAATTTATAGGAAATTATTGGAAGAGGTATGATGTTTGTTTTGGAAAAGATATCTGTTCAGAAAAAACGCGTCATGTCGCAGTCCTACCGTGGTTACGCCAGGATCGCGGTCAGAGTAGCCTGTAGATTGCATCTGCCGTAGTCCTATCGCGGTTACTCCATGACCACGGCAAGAGTGGCCTTCAGACACAGTGTTCTGGCGCGGTATAACAGCTAACTGACAGATATTTAATTAATAATTAAATAATTAATTAAATAAATTTTATCCAAAAATAATCTCATTGATCGATCAAATCCAAATCCAAAGCCGAAGCCGAGCCGAGCGACAACGACTGCGCAAGGGGTTTCCCTTTTGCTCAACTTTTTGAGAGATAGAGAATGAGTTTCTCAATATAAACTCATATTGGATGGTTTACCCATCCAATGTGGGACAATCCACTTTTCAAGACTTTAATGAATTTGAATTTTTCATTTCCCTCCTAAGTCATCTCCTCCATTTCCCTTTCACTCCACTTAATTAAAGACAAAGTATGTCTTTAAATTCCAACAATCTCCCGCATGAATGGGGAATGGCCTAAAAGAAGAATATATGCATAAAAACTGTGTGATTTGCAATTAAGGATTAGTTGCGTTTGGATAAGTAGTTTTCCCTTCCAACTTTCCATAGTTAACTTATATTGGATATACTCGGTCAATCGGAGATTTGATATCATTGAACCGTCGAGCTTTGATGTATACCTAGACAACACAAGTCACACAATTAAACCTTAAACGTCTTTGGTTCTCATTGGTGTATTCGTTTTAGCCATGAACACCTCCTGGTTTCATAAGTGTATAGAGAATTTGGCCTTGCTAACTTCTCCTTGAAGCGACTTACACTTCACAGTTACATAGGTGATTTCCAAGCTATAATCTCATAATACATTTTCTGACAATTCGTATCTCAGAATTAGATAATCATTAAAAAACTTTAATCGCTTTATCCTTGTTTCCTAACATTGTCCTTTCATGAGAATGGATTATTTTGATAATGTTCCATTGTCTTTCATAACTTTGCTTGATCTCCTTGAACCTATATCTTTGGATCTCCAGTCTTCTAGGTAGAGTTACCGTTATGATTGACTTTCCATCGGCCTCAGACCCATTCCCTTCGTTGTGAACTCAACTGCCTCTCTAGTAAGGCCTTTTGTAAGCAAACCCGACACATTTTCCTTTGACATTATAAAGTCAATTGAAATGATTCCTCTAGAGACAAGTTGTCTAACAGTTTTATGTGTTCGTGTTATATGATGACTCTTGCCATTATACATAACATTCTCTGCCCTTCCTATAGCCGATTGACTATTGTAGTGAATGCAAATAGGTGTCAGTGGTTTGGGCCAAAATGAAATATCTTCCAAAAATTCTGAAGCCATTCAGCTTCTTCACCGGCTTTGTCTAAAGCTATAAACTCAACCTTTATCGTTGAGAAAGCTATACAAGTTTGTTTGGATGATTTCCAAGACACAGTTCCTCCTCCAAGAGTGAAAATATATCCATTTGTGTATTTTGAGTCATGTGAGCCGGTGATCCAATTTGCATCACAATATCCTTCAACTACCACTGGATATTTGTTGTAATGCAACGCATAATCTTGAGAGTATATTCTATATATCCCAAGACACATTTCATTGCCATCCAATGAGTTTGATCTGGATTATATGTGTACCGACTCAACTTACTGATAGCACATGCTATAGTGGGTTGTGTGCAATTCATGATGTACATTAAAAATCCCAAAACCCGAGTATAATCCAATTGAGACTTGCTTCCACCTTTTTCCTTCTTTAATGGAAGATTCACATCAATAGGAGTTTTTGAAACTCTAAAATTTAAGTTCGCGAATATTTTAAGAACTCATTTGATATAATGAGATAGTGATAGTGCAAGACCTTGAGGAGTTACATGTATCTTTATTCCCAGGATTACGTCAGCAACCCCTAAGTCTTTCATATTAAATTTCCTACTCAACATATGCCTTGTGGCATTAATGTTAGCAATGCCATTACTTATTATCAACATATCGTCTACATATAGATAAACAATGACTATATGATTTGGATTGTCTTTGATGCAAACACATTTATCACACTCATTAATCTTAAAGCCATTTGATAACATTGTGATCAAATTTTGCGTGCCATTGTTTAGGTGCTTGTTTTAGTCCATAAAGAGACTTAACAAGTTTACAAACTTTCTTTTCCTTTCCTGGAACCACAAACCCTTCAGGTTGTTCCATTTAGATTTCTTCTTCTAAATCTTCATTTAAAAAGTTGTTTTCACATCCATTTGATGTATTTAAAGGCCATATACCGTAGTTAAAGCAATTAACATGCGAATGGATGTAATTATTGTTACCAGCGAGTATGTATCAAAGTAGTCAAGACCTTCCTTTTGTCTAAAGCCTTTGACTACAAGTCTTGCTTTATATTTATCAACAGAACCATCTGCTTTCATCTTCCTTTTGAAAATCCATTTATAACCTAAAGGTTTATTTCCAGGAGGAAGATCAACTAACTCCCATGTATGGTTATCCAAAATGGATTGAATCTCACTATTGACAACTTCTTTCCAATATGGTGCTTTAGAAGAAGACAAAACCTCCTTAAACGTTTGAGGCTCATTTTCTAGTAGAAAAGTTAAGAAATCTGGACCAAATGATGTAGACTTCCTTTGACGTTTGCTACATATTGGATTCTCCTCATTATGCATCTCATCATTTTTTTCTTCCCGTGGACATTTATTCCTTGGAATAGATGTCTCACCTTCATTTTTATATGGAAATATATGCTCAAAAAATTCATCATTATTTGATTCCATTATTGTATTCACTTGAAATTTTGGATTTTCTGATTTGTAAACCAGAAAACGATATGCTTTACTATTTGTTGCATATCCTATAAATACACAATCCATAATTTTAGATCCTATTTTAACTCTTTTAGGTTTAGGAACTTGAACCTTTCCCAAGCACCCACACAATTGAAATATTTCAAGTTAGGACTTATTCCTTTCCATTTCTCATATGGTATGGATTGTGTTTGCTATAGGGAATTCGATTAAGAATTTTGTTTGATGTTAGAACGACTTTTTCGCACAAGTTTTGTGGTAAACCAGAAGTTATCAATAAAGCATTCATCATCTCCTTAAGAGTCTCTATTCTTTATTTCTGCAATCCCGTTGGATTGTGGTGAGTAAGGGGCAGTTGTTTGGTGAATGATACCATACTCCAAACATATTTCTTCAAATGGTGATTCATACTCACCCCCCTATCACTTCTTATCATTTTTATTTTACTATTGAATTGAGTCTCAACTTCACTTTTATATTGCTTAAATGCATCTATTGCCTCATCCTTACTATTTAACAAGTATACATAATAATATCTTGTACTATCGTCAATAAAAGTTATGAAATATTTTTTCCCACCGTGAGATGGTATTGACTTCATATCAGTGTTAATTAAGTCCAAAGGATTTGAATTCCTTTCAACCGACTTAAAGGAATGCTTAGCATACTTAGATTCCACACATAGTTGACACTTTGTATTTTCACAATTAGACTTAGGCAATATTTTCAAACTGATCATTTTTCGCAATGTCTTGAAGTTAGAGAATGCCATGAAGAATTAGACTCAAGAAAATAAGAAGAAGATTCAACTTTATTCATATCAACAAATATTACGTTTAGTTTTAAAATACCCTCATTTAGGTAGCCTTTTCCTACATACAGTTCATTATTAGTAATTACAATCTTGTCTGAAACAAAAACGCAGTTAAACCCATTTTTAACGAGAAGTGCAACACTAACTAAGTTCTTCCTAATATCTGGAACATGAAGTACTTTACTTAAAGTAACTACTTTGCCAGATGTCATCTTCAAGCAAATCTTCCCATTGCCTTCAATCTTCGCAGTTGCCCATGAAGATGGTCTTGTCTGGACCTGCAGAATCATAAGAAGTAAATAACCCTTTGCTAGCACAAATATGTCATGTAGCTCCTGAATCAATCCACCATTCCTTGGAGTTTCCTACAAAGTTACATTCAGAGAACATAGCACATAAGTTTTCTATATCATTGTTCTTCTCAACAATGTTTGCTTGTTGGGTTCTCTTATCCTTCTTAGGAGCACAACATTCTGTAATTTTGTGCCCATATTTCCCACAATTGTGGAAGTTTCCTTTGAACTTATTCTTAGGCGGATTCTGCTTTGGCCCAGGTGGCTTCTTCCTTTTTTGCTATTAGTTTGTGCCTCTTCAACAATGTTTGCACCAGTAATGGAAGAACTTGCACAAGACTTCTTTTTTGCTGCTTTGTTATCTTTTTCTATCCTTATGCACACCACAAGATCTTCAAGTGCCGCTTCTTTCTATTTGTGCTTTAGTTGATTTTTGAAGTCCTTCTTCAATGGAGGCAATTTTTCAATAAATGCCGCCACTTGAAAAGCTTCATTGATCACCAAGCCCTCTGCAAGCATATCATGAACCAACACTTGCAACTCCTAAACATGAGAGATAACAGACTTGTTGTCCACAATTTTAAACTCTAGAAATTTGGCAGCAATAAACTTCTTAAAACCAACATCTTCAGTTTTGTTCTTCTTCTCAAGAGCGTACCACAATTCTTTTGAAGTTTTACAAACACTAAAGACACTGTACAAACTATCTTCTAAACTATTTAGAACATAATTTCTACGAAGGAAATCAGAATGTTTCCAAGCCTCAATTACCCGAAATTTCTCGTTGTCAGGAGTGACTTCAGCCATAACAGGTTCGTCTTCATTGATAAACCTTTGCAGACTGAGGGTTGTTAGATAGAAGACCATTTTCAGCTGCCAACGTTTAAAATCAACCCCGGTAAATTTACCGATTTTTTCAGCCTTTACAATTGTTGGAGCAGGGGCAACGTTCGTTGCAGTAGCCTGAGTAGAACCAATTTGTTCTGTCCCAGCGTTGGCAGAAGCATCACTTGTTCCATTCGTCATTTTTTCTGGAAAAACAACACAAGTCAAAGTTACCAATCTGGTGAAGTTTTAATCTTCAAACCGACTACTACAAAATAATTTTTAAACAACACAATCGAATTTAGCAATCTGGTAAAGTTTTTATTTCTTCAAACCAATTACTACAAATCAATTTTACTTTATGAAGTTTTTATTACTTCAAACCAAGCAAAATAAGAACATTGTTACAAAACATAGTTTATAATTCTTTAAGCTTGTTATCAATAATGTTCTAGTTCGAAAGATATTTAAACAGAAAGATAAACGAAAATAAATGAAGTAGAATATTAAATCTGATCCCACAAATTTTTCGTGTCTCCTTAAGGAATTATAACCCTTCCACAGTTGCCAAGAATTATGGGTTACTTCCTCCCAGCATAGAACAGAAAAACGTTTCTGTGATAGTGACAATACAAATTACAAAATTCCAACGAACTCAAAGATATGCTGCAAATCACACGACTTACTATTTTGTTTTGATGGGAAAATGATGCAGTAATTTAGTTAGGAAGAGGGAGAGTTTTTGAGAGAGAAATCTGTAAAAAACTAAGTGTAGAAATAAGGCAAAGCCTCTGAAATTTATAGAAAATTATGGGAAGAGGTGTGATGTTTGGTTTAGAAAAGGTGTCTATTTAGAAAAACGCGTTCTGCCGCGGTTACGCCAGGATCGCGGTCAGAGTAGCCTGCAGATTCAATCTGCTGTAGTTACGCCATGATCGCTGCAAGAGTGGCATTCAGACACAATGTTTTGGCGCGGTATAACAGCTAACTGACAAATATTTAAATAATTAATTAAATAAATTTGGTTCAAAAATAATCTTATCGATCAGATACGAAGCCGAAGCCGAGCCGAGCGACGAATGCGGCGCGAGGGGTTTCCCTTTTTCTCAACCTTTTTAGAGATAGAGAATGAGTTTCTCAATATAAACTCATATTGGATGGGGAAATCCACTTTTCAAGACTTCAATGTAGGACAATCCACTTTTCAAGACTTTAATAAATTTAAAATTTTCATTTTCCTCCAAAAGTCATCTCCTCCATTTCCCTTTCACTTCACTTAATAAAAAACAAAGTATGTCTTTAGACTCCAACATTCTACGTTAGCTATGTATGATGATATTAAAAGTTGGTATTTTAATGGAGTATTTGCTACTTGGCCTAGGATAATATTTATTTAGTAAAATATGATAACCAATGTAAAAATCCAAATGAATATTGAAAACATGACCGTTAAAAACAAAATATTTTGTGGCAAAATAGTTTAGAGTATCTTTTTGAAGTTATAAAGATGTTTGGCGGGTAACACAAAATCACTAAAGCTTTTGTTCCCGCCAATAGGTTTCCTGTTATTTGGTTTGTTTAATTGTGAAGTCCCTTAAAAAAAGACAAGCTTAATGGAAATAAAAAAGAGACCGAGTTGACTCACCACTCGGTGATTAATTGGGCTTCCTTTTTTCCTTTAATTTTTTTTTTTCGTATATAAACATACCATTTATAAACTTTGCTAGTAAGCATTTGTATTCTTGTTTTTTCAAGTTAAAAATTTCAATGGTTAGTATATGTTGTTATTGATGTTACGAGATAGCACAATTTGTTTGTAAATTTTGTATAAAATGAAGAATCATATATTCTTTAAACGATATGTTAAACGTTTTCAATTGTGTTTGGAATTTCTAAAGAACCATCACAATTATTACAATATTCTTTAATTTTGATACTTTATTAGAAAATACTACAAAAAATTTAATCAAAATTAATCATGTTTGTTCTTTTATATTTTAGAGAAGGAAAACACACACATAAATATGTATATTTTTCCTTTAAAACTTTGGTTTTCTAAATATTTCATAATGCTTAGAATATTTATTTTATTTCTACTTTGGAAGTGGGGGTTGCTTACCATCAGAGCAATCCCTCTTGTCTCCTCAAGAGTAAGGTGAGAACTTCTTGGAGGGAAGGATGCCGGGGGTTTATTTGGAAACAGCCTCTCTACCCCAGGGTAGGGTAAAGGTCTGCGTACACACTACCCTACCCAGACCCCACTAAGTGAGATTATACTGGGTTGTTGTTGTTATTACTTTGTGAAACCTGACCTATATAAAATTAATATTTTCTTGAGGAAATTAATAAAGAGGTATTAACTAAATATTACTGATAATATTAGCAAATTAAATCGTAGTATTTATTATGAAATTTTTTAATATTTAAATATTGATAATGATATCTATAATTATAGCAATTGTGAAGTGAAGTAAGTTATTTTTCCATTCAGTAAAAGATATTTAACAACCAACTATGAGAAAAATAGTTTTTTTTCCATCATATAAATTATGGAAAATTGATGGAAAAAGTTCAAATCGAAACTTAAACTTAATTGTTTTACATACTCCTTTACTTAATAAATATTGAAAATTGTTTACATTATTGAGGAACTCAGCACCGCCAATCGTCCGAGTCAATGCTTTAGAAACTCGGACACGAACTCACTGAGTTTTGCGATGGGGTAAAGAAAATAATATCCAGAAAGCCCACACCATTAAACTCTTTGGCTACTGAAGAATCTGGACCTCTTTGGTTTTAGGGCTATCAGTCTTTTTTCAATTCATTTCTCTCCCTTATCTCTATTTCCTCTTTCATTTCTCTCTTCTATGGCGGTGCTTTTTCCTTAACAAGGTAAGTTTTTTCACCTACATAGTATACATACACATATACATACCTATATATGTGTATGTTTTATAATATATTGCATACCTTATTTTTATATTATATGTTTTCTTACTCAATAGATTTATAGATAGACGCAAGGGTTTGAACCTTAATGCTGTATAATTTTTGAAAATACTTGAGATTCTGCTGATTTTTTGTTTTGTTTTGTTTGATTTGTTTTTTGCTGTGTTTTTGCGATCTGAAGGAAAGAGCCCTAAAATCTGATTGATTTTTTTTGAATAGGTTCGATTGTCAAGTACAGCGATTTTGAATTTACAGGAAATTTAGGTTTATGGTATCAATTGGATCGGGTATCGAGGTGGGGAGTTTTCGTGGAATGGAGGGTGGTGCTGCGGTTAGATCAGAAAAGCGAGGGAGGAAAAGGCGAAGAAAGGATGTGCAAAATGTGGAGGTTGAGCAAGATGGGAAGAAAAGGGCTGCTGTTGGATTGAGACCCAAATCATTGGTGGGTAGGTATGTAAGGAAGGATTTTGAGGGGAACGGGTTATTTTTGGGGAAGATTATGTTTTATGATTCGGGGTTGTATAGGGTTGAATACGACGATGGAGATTGTGAAGATCTGGATACCGCCGAAGTGAAAGAGGTTTTGGTTGAAGACGATGAGTTGGTTGGTGAGTGGTTGGATAGGAAGAAAAAGTTAAATGAATTGGTAGCTAGTGGGGAGGTAAAGATTGTGGCTGGGCCGATAAGTGCTGTAGCTGATAAGATTGAAGAAGTGCCAGTTGCGAGTGATTTGGGAAATGATTGTCCTGTTGAGGTTGAAAAGATGCAAGTAGATGTTGATGCTGATTCACTAAGCGATTCGCCTGATGATGATGAGGAGCGGGGGTTAAGTTCGGAGGTGGAAAAGCCTCTTGTTCCTGCACCTGAACTGCCCCCCTCTTCTGGAAATATTGGTATTCCGGAGGACTATGTATCGCACCTTTTGTCCGTTTATAGCTTTTTACGAATGTTTAGTACCACGTTGTTTCTGAGTCCCTTTGTACTTGACGATTTTGTGGGTGCACTCAACTGTTCTGTTCCAAACTCATTGTTGGACTCTATTCATGTTGCTCTTATGCGTGTTTTGAAGCGTCATCTTGAAAATCTGTCATCTGATGGTTCCGAGCTTGCATCAAAATGCCTAAGGTGAGAACATTTGCCTATTTTACGGAGGTTATTTTTCAAAAAACTGTTGAACTGAGTTCTAGTCGGTTGATTTACTTTAGTGCTGTCTTGGTTCTGAATCCTTTGGGAGGTACTTCCTGTTATGCCGTCCTTCCAAAAAATGCACCACTGAACTTGAAAATTTCTTGATTTTGGTATGGTGAAATAAACTAAAAGCTAGATTTGTCAGAAGAAGAATACAAATGAGTGGAAAGTTAACAATATAAAATCTAGTGAGGTGCATTTTGGAAACTTAACTATTTCTGCTTGTTCATAGGAACATTGATTGGAGCTTGCTTGATACAATGACCTGGCCTGCTTATCTAGTTCATTATCTGACGGGAATGGGATACACAAATGAAGATGGTTGGGAAGGTTTTTATCCCCATACTCTGGAGAAGGAATACTACTCACTATCTGCTGGCAGGAAACTCATAGTTCTGCAGATCTTGTGTGACAATGCCCTGGATTCTGAAGAGCTAAGAGCAGAAATTGACATGCGCGAAGAATCAGAGGTAGGTATTGATTCAGATGCGGGTACAGTTTTAGCCCCTGTGATTGGACCTCGAAGAGTGCATCCACGGTACTCTAAAACTTCTGCCTGCAAGGACCGAGAAGCCATCAAGCTTAGCAAAGAAACTAATACTAATTCTTTGGTTTCCGAAGTTAGTGGGCAAGATGCTTTCCGCGATGTTGATCAAGATGGTAATGGTGATGAATGTCGTCTTTGCGGTATGGACGGGACTTTACTTTGCTGTGACGGCTGTCCCTCATCTTACCATGCTAGGTGCATTGGTGTTTGCAAGATGTATATATCAGAAGGAGCATGGTATTGCCCTGAGTGCACAGTCAGTGAGCTTGAGCCTAAAATTATGAGGGGAACAACTCTGAGGGGATCAGAGTTTTTTGGTGTTGATCCCTATGGACAAATCTTTATGGGTGCTTGCAATCATCTACTAGTGTATGTCTCTTAACTTTTATATTGATTGACTCCGTTAAGTTGCAGTATTTGATTGTGGGATATTCTATGTGGAGATTTGTTCTAAGTTAGCTAGTGACAATGTCGTGTTTTACTATTTTCGCTTTCGAGTGCATGACCTATTTACTAGCCATCGCTTTCGCTTTTGCTCTGCATCTTTCTTTTGGATTTCATATTGTTCCTACTTTTCCTATGATTTCTATAGTGATACTAATATTATCTCCTTTTGTCCTTTGTCTTGTCTCTTGAGCCGATGGTATTTCGGAAAAAGCCTCCCCTACTCCTGCAGGGTAGGGGTAGGAGTAAGGTCTGCGTACACACTACCCTCCCCAGACCCCATTAGTGGGATTTTAATGGGCTGTTGTTGTAGTTGTTATTATGTAGTTCATGCTGAAATCTTCCTCTGGTTATCTTTTTCTAAATGCATTTTTAATCTTCTATTATAGGTTGAAGGCTTTAGCTGGTATAGAGTCTAATGTCAGATACTACTGTAACAACGACATACCCAAGGTCCTGCAAGTACTTAATGCCAATGTGCAACATTATCCCTTATATTTGGAAATATGCAAAGGAATTATGCAGTACTGGGAAATTCCAGTCAATGTCATATTCCGTAATGGTGAACTATTTGAAATTAGTGGGCAAGGAGAAGACACAATAGGTGGTCGCCTTATGCCATCACTTAATTCTCTGGTTAAGGAAAGTCTCGGGGAAGAGAATACTGTTAGTTGTGCCACTGAATTTGGTCCAGGAAGTGATCTTCTAGGCAACTTCTCGACAGAACCTACGCAGAATGAGAATTTAGATGCAGTTTCCCAACCTGATGGTCTTTGTCTGTCAAATATTGAGCCTATAGCAAGACAGAGTAACACTCCTTTAGACTCGTTGCCATCTGAACAAATTAAAGTGAAGCCCGCTATATGCTCTGGTCCAGTTGACCAGCATCTTATTCCTTCTGAGTGGACTGAACGAGATGGCCCAATTTTGGCAAAGACTGCTATATGTACTTCAGGAAGCCCCAATAACTACTTGGAACAAGTTAGTGGTACTTATGCTGGTGTCACGGTGTCTCATGGAAGAGGTTGTTTATACATGGGTTCATCTTTTAAACCTCAAGGATATATAAATAGTTATCTGCATGGAGATTTTGCTGCATCTGCCGCTGCTAGTCTAGCTGTCCTTTCTTCTGAAGAAAACCAGGGTTCTGAGACTCGTGTTTCAGACAATAGGCGGAAACATATGTCTGCAAATTTCCTACTTCAAGCTAAAGCTTTCTCATCAGTAGCAATGCGTTTTTTCTGGCCAAATACTGAAAAGAGACTTGTGGAAGTACCAAGGGAAAGATGTAGTTGGTGTCTTAGTTGTAAGGCTCCAGTGGTTAGTAAGAGAGGATGCTTGTTGAATGCTGCAGCATCAAATGCCATTAAGGGGGCTGTGAAGATACTTAGTGGTCTACGTCCTGCTAAGGGTGGTGATGGAAGTCTTTCCAGTATTGCTACATATATTGTATTGATGGAAGAGAGCTTAACTGGTTTGATATCTGGTGATTTCCAGAGTGCAGCTTTCAGAAAGCAATGGCGTAAACAGGCAGAACAAGCTACTAGTTGCAGTGTGATAAAATCTCTTTTGCTTGAAGTAAGTTTTTGCAGAAATTTGTCTATGTTAATGTTGGTTAACATAATGTCCACTTTCATTTCCGTCATTTCTCTTAAAATGTTTGTTACCACTTCTTGATCGACTAGATTATTTGGTGATCTTGTATTTTGTTTATCGTTTCTGATCATTGAATAATACTTCGTGCTAGTAGTATTAGGGGCTACTTGGTAGCATAATCCAGTTAAATGAAGTGCACTTACAATCAAATCTGAAAATGGGCAACCATTTATGTAAAGTAACTATGTCTTAAGCAAGTTACGAATTCATGTTGGAAAGTCAATACTTGTAAGAAAACCTCATGTTGGATAGCCAACACGTGGATAAACACACACACACACACACATATTTCAAAATGTATGGATCTTGTTTTCTCTTGAGAGAATACTTTTTTTATAGGTAATGAGTATTTTATTGATTCGATGTATGTCGACAAATTGTCGGAGTAAGTACATCCAAAGAGAGAACTTTACCGAGAATGTAAAGAGCTAAGAAAATCTGTCTTGGCAACCGACTCTAAAACATTGGCAGTGGCTATGTTAAAGAAAGTTGAGTGAACATATTCATTTGTGTTTAAGGTTCACGACATTGACCCTCTTGTTTGTCCAAGCCTTGGTCGACAAAGTTACACGGTATTTGTGCTGGTAGCAGTTACTCCTTGGAATTAGTCGAGGTGCGTGTAAGCTGGCCCGGACACTACAATTACCAAAATAAGGAGAAAATATTGACCCTCTTGTCTTTAAAGACTCCAGAATATCTTTCTCCTGAATGATTACCATATAATAGCTGGGATAGTGTTCCAGATTTTGGGGGAAGATTTTGTCATGCCCCTCTTTCGCCAAGTTAGGAGGAAAATTCAAGGGAGCTCTAGGTGAAGCTACCTGATGCCTAGGGTTTTAAAGAAAAAATGCCAAATTGGACCTGTAAAATTACAGTGAAGAAAAACACGATTGATCTCCTCTGCGCCCTCTTTACAAAGAGAGCATCTAGTGCACAATGGAATGCCTCTTTTCTAGAGATTGTTCAGAATAAGACACTTAGCTCTGCTGCATGCCAGGTGAAGCATTTGACCTTATAAGTTGCCTTGTTCTTCTAAATAGATTTCCAAGGAAAATGAAGAGGCAGAGCCTGTCAAAGAGGAATACTCAGCTCCTAAATCCTAACAGATAAATCACCTTTGGTGTTAGGATTCCAGAAAGGGTAATCATTTTTGGTAGACAGTGTTTCTGTGGTGGTGCCCCATTCAGAAGAGATGTTAAGAGCATGTATTAGTCAAGTTCCCAGTTGTTGAGGTCTCTGCTGAGCTGTATAAACTAGCCGAGGTGTTGTCATATGTCTGCTATGGAAGAATTAGGGCAACTTGAGGGAGAATACTTATAGAGGATTATCCCACTAGATGAGACATGAAATCACACAAAACTAGGCATAGGAGGATCTCCCTTGTTCTCAAGGATTTCTTTGATTTTGACTTATATACATTTGAAATTCATGGTAATGACAAATCTTCAGCCATATGCTCCGTTTTGTCCTAATTCAATAAAATTTTTAAATAGAAAATAATATGATTAAATTTGATTAGAAGATTTATTAGATGCTCGTCTTGAAATTTAAGTTATTATTAAACAGTCCGTTAGTCTTAAAGTTTTGACTCCTGAGTGAACGATTTTCCACATTATATTTTGTTGTGGTGAGAAGATCCAAAAGCTGTACTTATCCAATAAAAACGGTGGGGGTGATGTGAAGGCTAAGCATGTTGACTTCTCTTTGGTTACACATTTGTCATCTTGCTTATGTTGTTTATTATAAATGGAGCGTATTCCAATATCATTTTCTCCTTGCTACATCTGAGAGGTTTGAAAATGCCAACTTGGAGGGGGTGCAGATTCATCCATATTTACTTCGTCTCCTTTTTTACGTTGTAAGCACCATGGGGAATAACTCTTATTTCTTGTTTTTCTTAATAACCGAGAAAAGAAACCCCCAGGGCGAGTGGTGCACGATTTGAAACTCAGTGGATAATAGGCTCGCCCCTCTATGCTTCTCCACTTAAGTACCAGACTTTTGTCTGCGGCAAGGTTCGAGCCAAAGACGTGCCCCTAACCCACACATCATGCACAACCTAGCCCTTATTTATTGTCTTTTACATTCTAAGTATCCTACTTCTCCTCTTTTCACCGCAACCAGTCATTGTCTAGTTAAAGCAATAATGTGAAGCAATTGAATATAATGATAAATATTTTAATGGTGTAGAATATTGTACCTTAGATTCCATGGTTAATAAACGGTCCTTTTAAGAATACGAGGCAAGTCTAGTTAAATCAGGATACTACTGGAAACACCAATTGTTTTTTATTTAGCCTTTTATCTTTTAAGACAAATGTAATTGTGGTTAAATAATGAGAGAGTTTTGCATGGCAAAGAGAATATTGCCATCAGGCAGCAACAGTAAACCACTTTCAAGTAACGTGGTGCAGGATACAGGATATCTGCACATGTAATTTCCGTCCTACCGTTGTGTTTGCTTAGTGAATATTCTTTTTGCTGCAAGTGGGCCAAGTGCTTAGGTCCTGTGCCTTAATTATGCTTGTGGTTCATTAATTGTGAACCTGAAGTATGAAATCCAGCATTTTTGTGATGAAGTAATAAGAAAGTATGAAATCCAGCATTACTAATGGCAAATTCCACTTTGCTTAAGTTGCAGCCTTGATTTCTTAGTTGCAGATTTATTTTGAACTGCAACAGAATATTCCAATTTATTAGATGCTATAGAACATGGAAGGATTAGGCAATTCTGGCTTTGATGTGTAAACTTGGCATTTAACAGCATTGATGATATTTCCCTGCTGCATAGCGCATATGTGCTATTAAAATAATTCGAAACATAGATTCTTTATGTGCCCTAACATTTGGCATCTAAGTCTACTTTCTACATATGATTTTATCTATAGATAATATATCCTTTGTTAATTTGTTTCTGCTTTTTTGATTTAACTGATTTGGTTTTATGTTTGTAGCTTGAGGAGAATATCCGCTTAGTTGCATTTTCTGTGGAGTGGACCAAGCTTGTTGATGGTGGGTCATCTGAATCTTCTCTCACCCATTCAGCTGCTGGTGCTGCTTCATCAACACAGAAGCGTAAACCAGGGAGACGTGGTAGGAAACCAATGGCTTTTGTTGAAGCCACTGCCGATCAGTCCCAGGATATACTGACTGACTTCACTTGGTGGAGAGGTGGCTTGATTTCAAAGTTTATATTCCAGAAAGGGACTCTACCCCGAAGGATGGTGAAGAAAGCAGCACGTCAAGGTGTCTTTGATACCCTCATTTTTTTGTTATGCAAAACGTCTTCAGTTTTTCAGTTGTCAACAAAGAAAAAGAATTATTTTATTTTGTCTTACTAAAGATTTGGTGGCGTATATATATAAATGCCATGAGAGTTCACTAACAGCTTATTCTCTTGCAGGTGGTGTTAGAAAGATACCTGGTATTTATTATGCTGAAGGGCCTGAGACCGCCAAAAGAAATAGGCAGCTTGTTTGGCGGGCTGCAGTTGATATGTGTAAGACGACATCACAGCTTGCGCTTCAGGTGATTGAGATATATTGATAAAAATTTGGGCTCCTCTTTTGTGGCAAGCTTTTGTTGCAAGTCTGGATTGAGTGTTTCTTCTGATGTTCAATCCTAGTGAATAAATTTGTTTTCTTTTGCTACAGGTGAGGTACCTAGACATGCATGTTAGGTGGGGTGACCTTGTTCGCCCTGAACAGAACGTCCAAGATGGAAAAGGTCCAGAAACAGAAGCTTCTGCTTTCAGAAATGCTTACATATGCGACAAAAGAGTTGTTGAAAGTGAGATCAGGTATGGTGTTGCTTTTGGAAATCAGAAGCATCTCCCATCTCGTGTGATGAAGAGTATTGTAGAAGTAGAGAAAACACAGGAGGAAAAGGAGAAATATTGGTTTTCTGAGTTGCGGATTCCTTTGTATCTAATAAAAGAGTATGAAGAAAAAGTGGGAAAAGATCTGCCTTCAGCCAACAAACCCAGAAGTGCATTTACAAAGAAAAAGCCCTTGATGACTCCTTGTAAAGATATCTTTACGTATCTTGTACTGAAGAGAGATGGCAATGATAAGTATTGTTGTGCTTCATGTCAAGCGGATGTGCCATTTAGGTATCCATTTAATGCATTTATCGAAATTCCTTTTTCTGCTTTTTTCTTATGCTCATTTATTTATGCTATCTCATTTTCTCAGGAATGCGGTGAAGTGCAATACATGCCAAGGTACTATAATTACATCTATTTCCCTTGAATCAGTTACTATCATGTTGTTATGTGGGTTAGCTAGTTGGTCTGGGAACTCATTAATGTTATCTTATTTTGTAGGTCTCTGTCACGAGCTGTGTACAGTTAGTTCAACAGTTGACGGTAACGATGATGTTGAATACACAAACACTTGCAAAATGTGTTACCAAAATAGAACCCTTACTCGAGTTAAATGTAGTGATGAATCTCCAACAAGTCCTTTACTCCTGCAAGGGCAATACTTTCCAAAGCAAATATCAGCCAAGAAAGGAGTAAATGTTGGTAATTCTAGCCGTCTTTCAGCCTCCGTTGCCACATTGAAGCATTCTTCTGATAGGAAGCATGGTAATTCTTCGAATTCCACAACGGAAAAAAAGCACAAGTTGGGTGTCGTTTGGAGAAAGAAGATTGAGGACACTGGCATTGAGTTTAGATTAAGAAACATTTTTCTTAAGGGCAATCCAGACGGAGATTTTCCCAGACTTACTTGCTACCTTTGTCGCAAGCCATACAATCCTGATTTGATGTACATCCGCTGTGAAACGTGTACAAGTAAGTTTGTTCCTGGGAGGAATTCTTTTAACCTCGTAATCTTGAATATATGTTTCATTACTTTTTAGGTTTGGAGAAATAACTAATGCACCGTGAGTTTGCAGATTGGTTTCATGCTGATGCTGTTGGGCTTGAGGAGTCGAAGGTTTCTGAAGTTGTGGGGTTCAAATGTTCTAGATGCCGTAGGACTAGAATACCCATCTGTCCTTATTTGGATCCAGAAAGCAAAAAGCAGTTAGAGGAAAAGAGAATGCGCTCAAGGGCTTCAAAGATGGATAATCCTGGAATGGAGTTTCACTCTGGGATCATTCCGGAGCGGCATATGGAGGATGAGATGTCTACTCAAGTGGTGCCCTCAAAAGAGGAAAACATATATGTAGAGGATGATAATTCTCTTGTTTCTACTCCGGAAGAATTCTATGAGCAATTCTCAGAAGCTGATTGTGAATGGAATGGTGCAACCATGTCTGTGCCCGGGCCTAAAAAGTTGCCAGTAAGGAGGCATGTGAAGAACGAGAATGATTTAGATTCTTCTTTTGCAAGCAATCCTTCCCATGATGATTTTTTTGGAGGAAACATAACGATTTCTGCAGAAGAAATACCATCTAATGCTGAACGGGGTACTAAACTGCCAGTAAGAAGACATGGAGGAGTGGAGAAGAATGCAGATACGCATTTCGCCAACAACTCTGTGGAAGTTGAATTATCAGAACCTCATGGGGTTGACTGGGATACTTCCAGAAATGATTTTGAGGAAGGCTTGATGTTTGAATACGATGATCTCCACTATGAGGATATGGAGTTTGAACCTCAGACCTATTTCTCTTTCAACGAATTGCTTGCATCTGATGATTGCGGCCCATTGAATGGATCTGCTAACTTGACAGACAATGTTGACACATCATTGGGGTTTCCATCTGATGGACTTTCTGATGTGTCTTACTTTAAGCACGAGCCTGAGTTTAGCATAGAATCTGCTGCTGTTGCTGTTCCTTGTAAGATGTGTTCCCATTTTGAACCATGCCCTGATCTTTGTTGTCAAATGTGTGGCATATGGATCCACAGTCATTGTTCACCTTGGATTGAGGAGTCGTTTGGGGAAGCCGGTTGGAGGTGTGGCAACTGTAGGGACTGGAGATAGTCGATGCTTTTATCATTTTGTGATCTTACTGATTGGAGTCAGAGGTGCATCGGCTAGAGGGAATGTGATATATTTTGACTTCACCGGTCTAAGAGTTGGTTAGCTACACAAGATGCAGTTTTGGATGCTAGTCTACTTGTTGCTTTGTCACAAATAGACGAGGAAGTCGAAGTCACTTGTGATGCCGTAGGTAATTATTTGCTAAGCAGGCGCGAGAGCACGTTCCGCATATTTAAGATTCAGTGGTAAGGGCTGCTGCAATTTTGCAACCTGGCAAATTTCCCTCATCCAATTTAGGGGGTTTCATCATCTGCAGGTCTCTTATTTTTTTTGAATGATTATAGCTGGATGATAGGAAAACAATCGTGCGCAATATACGTGTAGAAATGATTAGTGGGAGGTTGTGGTATTTGCTCCAACCTTCGGCAGATAAGCAACTCTTTTTAGTTGGTGCTTATCTGATTTTTTTGACTGTATAAAGAGGCCATTAGTTAGGAATTCTTTTCCTCGTATAGTTTTTTTATCACTGTGAAATTGTTCCCTTCATTCTTCCTCTATGTTGTTTACGGAATCTGGTTCTTTTGGGGTTATAGTTGATGGTTGTTTCTGAATTCCATCTCTACTACAGAACCTGACGTGAGAGTTTCTTCTCATCTAGCTCCTCGCGAATAAAAGGATTCCAAAAAATTTAATTTGAATTAAGCTAGAATAGTCAATCTTAAGTTAAGATATATTGTATTTACTGAGTAATACCTTGAATGTGGGAGGTTCAAATCCTACTTGGGGAGATTTGATTGATTCTGAATTAAAGAATTCAGAATAAAGGGGCTCACTTTGCCCGTTAAGAGTAGGTAACTCGTTCCATGTCTTTGTTTCTATTGCATTCTATCTCATCGTATCACATTCTGTTTTGCGAGATTAGAAAATCACCATCAATACCTCGGTCTAGGTCCGAGATAATCCTTTGTTCCATAGAACTGGGGCTATTTACAACTAGCCAATTAAGAAGTCTCAGATGTCTAGCACTGCATCTTTGATGCAGTCATTGATTCTCTCGAGAGGTCACAATTGCCGCCGGTTTAGCTTACGATGTGTTTGGAAGCCCTCGGCCAAAAAAAGTATTTTACAGAGAGCCGACAAGGAATTCCATTAATAACTGGCCGTTTGATCCTTTGGAACAACTCGATGAATTTAGTAGATCGTTTTAGGAGGTCCTAATGACTATAGATCGAACCTATCCAATTTTTACAGTACAATGGTTGGCTGTTCACGGCCTAGCTGTACCTACCGTGTTTTTGGGATCAATATCAACAATGCAGTTCATCCAACGATAAACTTAATCCGAATTATAGAGCTACAACACAATCAAACTCGAACGAACAAAATGTTGAATTGAATCGTACCAGTCTTTACGGGGAGTTATTACTCATTTTTGTACTTGCTGTTTTATTTTCCAATTATTTTTAAACACCACCGACTGATTTAAAGAGAATATAGAACATTGCTTTATTCTATAAAATGATTTTGCTTAATATGTTTGGGTATATAAAAAGAGACTAAAATTCCTTTATTAGATATGAAAATATTATTTGCCTCCAAGTCCAAGGTTTAATGAGTGCGGGTTGAATACGTTCATATGCGTTTTTGTTTCATTTGCTTAAGACTAATGTGAGGAAGCTAATAAGAGCGATTGGATTTTATTTCACCAACCAATCAGTAACGAGCAAAAATGATACTTAAATAACACCTAATTATACAATCTTTTAGTTTACATTTAATGATAGAGGAAAGCTTTCCTTTAGCATAGCGGATGCTGGGATCGGGCGGGTTTGAATTAAAAAAATGGGGCGAGTCAGTTAGTCCCATAAGGGGATGTCAAGTGGAATTTAAAAGAAGGGATGGTATTTTAACGTGTAAGGGTAAACTTGAGGGATATTTTTGATAGAAAACTTAAACGGAGGATAAATAAGACTTATTTATGATAGTAGAGGGGCAAATCAGACCCAACCGAAAGATCAATCAAAGCCAAATACTTCTTTTTCCTCATTATAATTTTTGTAGAATACATAGGAACAGACCAAAGCAGCGATTACAATGACGCGCTATTGACACTACAGAAACCAATGGTGTAAAACCTGATGAAATGAACATTAAAATTTGAAGGGGAACTTAAAAAATAAATAGGCCCTATCATCTAAACCTATAGACCTCACCAAAGCACAGCATATTGTGCAAAGAATCTCAAATTTCAACCCAATCCTTCCGACAATCCCAATCATGAGCTATGTAAATCAGTGCCACCCTCACTTCCGCCAGCCCTTGCATCGTGTTGTTAGGTGCCAATCTTGCCTTTGGCGACGTTTCAGTTTGTAGTATAAACAAATTATACAACTGTTGACTGTGGATGCAATTCCCAACATATTTAAAGCCACTTAAAGCAAACCAGCAAGCAACGCTCCAGGATCTGATACAGCTGGTGGTGGACTTGTTGGTTGTGGTTGTGGCTGTAGAGGCGTGGGTGCTGCAGGCGGCCCAGGAGCTGTAGGGACACAAACCAATTGTTCCTTAATGAACTCCTTCAACCTACATATAGTTAGAAGAGAATCCGCAGGTGATTTAATAGTCAGTAAGGAGCGTTAAGAAAGATTAACATTAGAAAGCACATTTAGCTCATACTCGAATGTCAGTGTAGGATCTCCAGAGGCAACTGTCATACGCAGTTGAGTTCTATCCGCTGGATCCGTTTCTATTCTTACCTGAATATCAGAATTAAAGAAGTTGGATAATTTTTCTAGAACATTTCTCTAATTTAAACTAAATGATAAACCATAAAGGTAACATCTTCTTGTCAAAGGTTTTCCATTAAAAAAATGACATCTTCCAAAAAAAAAAACACAGTTTCCACCTTCTCTCATGAAGGAATGACCACTTCTGTCAACTGTCATGTAAGTTTTTTGGACAAAACTGCTCTACTCAATCCAGGTAGAAGGCAAATTCCCCAAAGAAGAAGAAATTGACACGGTGAGCCAACTCGTATACTGCTATAAACTTAGTCATATTATATTTAAAAAAATTGTTCCAGTGAATTAAAATATATCTCTAAGTAACAGAAAATGCTCGTGTTCAACTCCACCGAGCCAATAAAATTTATGGTATTTTCTTAGAGCATTAGGAGCCTGTTTGGCCAAGCTTTTGGGAAGCAAAAAGTAATTTTTTTTGGTTAAAAGAGTACTTCTTGGAAAATTTAAGATGTTTCACCAAAATAAAAAAGTACTTTTGAGCAGCATCAGTTTTGCTTTTGAAGAGAAGCTACAAATTCTAGCTTCTAAAATTAATTTATTCAAGACAAAAATATCCTTACATTAAATTTATAATTTTCAAATTATCCCTCATTAATTCAACATTTTAATTTTCTTTCTCTTTTTACCATACATTTCTTCTCTTTTTTATTCTATCATATTTTTATTCTTTTTGTCCTATTTCTCTTTGGAATATTCTCTTTACTATAAATAGATCTCTTCTTTTATAGAGTAGATTTTTAGTTTATATTGAGTGATCTATTTTGATATATTTAAATCATCATGTAAATAATAAATAATACAACTAGATACCCCAAAAAATCATTTAAATGATATTTTTGTTATAATAGATATTTAAATTTATTTATCTTTTTTAAATAATACTAATTGCAAACTGAACCTTTACAATCTTTTTTCGTAATTTGATACTCAAAGCAACTTTTTGGAATGATTGGCCAAACACAATTTTCTTGCAAAAAGCACTACTCAATGAATTGGCTAAACACAAACTGCTACTTTGCACAAAGTACTTTTTCAAAAAGCACTTTTGAACAAAAGTACTTTTAAAAATAAGCAATTTTTGACAGCTTGGCCAAACGGGCTCCAAGGGGTATCACAAAATCACTAGCTTACCAAACACAACATGGCTCGCGTACTCTCAGAATAGAAAGTTGTGCTAGCAATCAAATTATTTGTATTTGGATCCTGCATAAGAAATCAAGAATTGCAACATAATGTTAATTTGAAGGTAAAAAATCTTGAAGAGAACAAGCCAAAATAGACGAAAGATCAGAAACTCACAAGTCCTGGACACACCATCAACCGGAGACTGTTGAACAAGTTTGCCATTTCAAGAAGCGGCAATGGTCTTACACCTCCAACCTGGTCAAAACAGAAAATAAGTTCAAGGCCATATGTCAGATATTGATGTGCGCACGTAAGTTTGAGATGGAAATCTAGATATTTGTTCGTGAATTGTGATGTACTTAGTAATACACATGTAAGAGCAAATTTCCATATGCAAGTATTGCTAAAGTTCAACAAAGAGAATGGACATACCACTTCTTGGAGCTTCAATGGCGGCCCAGATAGTGATCTCCATTGTGGGAAAAATTCTTCTGGAGATACTGAGATAGGCTGAAGAAACTTATTCAAGAGAGCAGGAAGACGAAGTTTAACATTAACCTGTAAAATGCACAACAAAGTAAAAATAATAAATACAAGAGCTGATTAAACAATGACAGATCATTAGACACCCCAGCTCTAAACCCTCTACCCAGGAGTGGGGCTGTTTTCACTCTATTCCCTAGGTGACTTGAACCCCCAATCTCATGATTGAAGTAGTGGGTCTTTATCACTAGGATATCACTGACTTCTATATCTCAAACCATATGAAAAACGCAATTCATATAAAATTAGTACCAGATGGGTTCCAAACTTATATGAGAAGTCAAGAACAGCAACATCCCTACTTGGACGAAGGTTAACAACTTCAAGCGGACATTGAACCTGGAGAAATTCATTTAGTTGTAGATTAGAAGATGTGACTATCAAATGACAAACTCAACTCATGAAACAAGTAAATAACTATCTGACCTGTGCACGCGGTGGAATAGTCTCAGGTACTAATGATAGTTCCACCCTCAAATGAGATGGAGGCAATATTAGAGCCTGTACTGAAGCCAGTGGAGAGGTATTTTTATTTCCTAAGAAGAGGACAAGTCGTCCATGATGTGCCCGCCAATCTGCTTTTATACCAATCTGGAATTATGCCAACCAAAAACACTTAGTCCATACAAGTCCATCACTTGAAAGTTAAAACAATAAACTCTGGATCGATCATCTACCTGAATATATGGATCCTCATATAATACACCACTATCTTTAAGGCACAAGGCATGAAACCTTTCTGCAATGTTTCCTATTGGCTACAACCAGGAAAGGTAAAACAGTCTGTCAGAATATCTAATTTCCGAAGAGGTGACTGCACCCTAATAAAAATCTTAAGTGCAGCAAAAATCTCCCTTCATTTGGAAAAGGCGATAATTATTAGTTGATTTTGCAGAGAATGAAATGAATGTGCCTCTACTGGCAAATGGTAATGAACATGTATTTGCGGTCATCCAAGCAAGTGCCTTTACTAGCCAAACACTTTTAATGCTTATTCCAGCAGCTTTCAGCAAAATTAATAACAGAAATCTTTTACAACTTTCTGCGGGAGTTACTAATGCTCTATTGTTTTTGTTTTTGTCTTTGTTTTTGTTTTACTGCTGTTTTTCCTTTTATCCTATGCGCCGAGGGTCGATTGGAAACAGCTTCTCTGCCCTTTCGGGTAGGGGTAAGGCTCGTCTACATATTACCCTCCCCAGACTCCACCTGGTGGGAGTATACTGGGTAGTTGTTGTTGTTGTTGTTGTTGTTTTACAACTTTCAAAGAATAGGAAAATATGATGAACTGAGAGACCTGAATCTGATAAAGCAATCACGGGAACCAGAAACTGAAAAGAAATGGCAGCATCTTCCTATCACTAAATTAGGAGTCATAACAAGAAAGCTAGTGGGTAAGGCATATATTAACAAACGTAAAAGAAGGCAGTACCTGGATGGTGTTCATCTGTTCAACAGGTGCAAGTGCTAGTGCATCCTCTGCAGTTGGAGTACCTTTCACACCAGCACCCAAATTATGGTCAGATTGGTTAGCATCAGGCTGAGGGCCCTCAATAGCCAGAGGGCTTAAAAGATCACCCAGGAGATCAGGCGAATGGGTTGAAGGGGGTTGAGGATCCACAACAGTCAAAGTTCCATTTGACTGAGTCTCCCCTTGATCTGCTGAATCACGATCCTGTCCATAAAGTAAATTGATGGTTACCATCTAATATTAAAAACATAGACAATTATATCCTCAATTTTTGCATAAATGGTCAGAGAGACATTACCACATTGCTCATGCTTGGAACTTTTACTAAACCTAGCTGGCTGACTGGTGGAGTTCCATTAGCAGGGCGTTGGTCTGACATTACTAAAGCATTAGAAGTTTGCTGTTGTGCACGCAACTTGATTGCACTTTGGTCAGCGGTATCAGCCTCAGTATCCTCAGCTTTTCTTATCAGTGAAGACTACATCGTAAAGAGAATACTGTCACTTATCACCAATATATAATAACAATAACAACAATAAAAGGACAAAGTCATACTGCAAAAATTGAAAGATTACATATATGATGCAAAAGGAGGACTCCCATCAAATTAATACATCAATTATGCAGAATAGTGCAGAAAATAAATAATCAAAGTCTAGAAGTCCTGCATGCATACCTGTCGCTCAGGGAACTTTGGCATTTCGGCTAAGATATCCATTACAGCTGCACCTTTCTTACTCAACTCAAAGTATTCCACAGCCCGTTGCTGTATTTCAACTTCGATGCAGCTTTCATATCTGGGATATTACGCAGCTCTATAAATTATCACAATAACTTAGGAAATATACGCAGAAGAAAAAATGACCTTACAGGATAAACAGAAATTACAACACCATAAATTAATAGTATCTTACTTCCTGAATATTGCCCAAATCTGATTCTGTAGCTCTGGATCTGGTGGCTGTGTGTGCATCAATATCTTTGCATAAGTTGACAGAAGAATGGGAATTGTTGAAGTCCTGAATAACATAGTTTGTGTAAAATATTGGATAGGTTAATAAAAAACAATGACAAAATGAGATCAAACACTGAATGTACTTACGTAACAGTAGGAAGCTTCTCATGAATGATGTTAAAGATTTCCTTTGGACTACATCCAGGCCTTCTAGCCAGAAGATGGCTGTATTCTCCAAGGATATATGCACTGACCTACTCCATCACATAACATCCAAAATACATTTTCACTTAGCTTCCCAATAAATAACATCCAAAATACAATTTCAATTAGCTTCCCAATATATATTCTTTTTCATAACGGACCAGAAAAGGACAGCAGATGCATCGGAATTCAAAATATAAATCATGAAGATGATTATTTTGCTCTTAGGTGCTTATCTCTGGCTGTGAGGCAACTAACATAAAACTTGAAGAGCAAATGCAACAACAAAAAAGTTCTAACAATAGGGTGATGAAAATGTAGCTTGAACATAAAATTAGTGCTACCCAGATTAGGTCAACACAATGGAAGCCTAAACAACATAAATGAGCCATATATGATTTCGAATGCCTTGGATTAACAGCAGGCAACCATGTAAAATGGAGGCATCAAACCAGGTCTCAAATTGTTGACAATACATGTCTTAAATTTTGATCCTTGACTCAAGCCTGTTCTTGGTATAAGGGCATGATTAAATCAAGGTGCAAGCTATTTCTATCCCAGGAGCAGCTCAACCCAACATCTCTTCCAAACTTGTCTCAGAAGGTAACTCCATTCATTCTTCCACTTGGCAGTACATATCCAAGACTTGGTTTTCCCTTCTCATGCATACGACTTCAAATGAATTCCCGACCTCGAAGGGCATTCCTCTAGTTTAATTTATATGCCAAAATAACAAATAAAGGTATGCTGCATAGAGACTTGGAGCTCAAAGTTCATGTAACTATTATATGTCAAAATGACTTAGGTTGGGCTACCCATTCATATTACCAGCTACCAATGAGTCTAGCATGATAAGTAAGCAGAGATAAACCATTAGGATTCATACCATCTGCATATATATATATATATATATATATATATATATATATATACACACACACACATACATATGTGTGTGTGTGTAACAGGTTATCAGTATTGAAAGAGAATGTGCTCACCTTGACCATTGTTTCATGAATGGCAGGCTTATCAAGATATTCTCTGGCTTTCAAAGCTGCATAAGGCTGAGGAAGGGGTTGAAAGTAGTGAGGTCCATCTAAAGAGACACCAAACTCAAGTAGCATATACAAAAGAGCAGCTAGAGTTACCTGTAGATCTTCGTTATTTGTAACAAACTGCACAACACGGAACCAAATGTCATCACTGACGAAATCACCAGCCTTGTCAATTAATTGAAGGATGACATCAACATACCTGCATGCCAAACCACGAGGGACACTATCACATTGTAGATCCGTAAAGCAAGATTAGACAGTTTCAGCCACATTCATCTAATTCTGAGTGCTTGATAGCTACTAAAAGCGCCAGATTTGGAGTTAATATGCATAAAAGAGAGTAACACAATCTTTGTATGATATATTTCTCATGATGGTCCCTTTTATAACACCTGACTGAATAAATCCCCTGAAAAGGCTTCAACAACCAAACTGAAGGACTTCGAGAAGACAAGATATTTGAATTTCGTCAACTTCAAAAGCAGGAGAAACGGTATTTCGCTATATCCTTGATTCGCAGTGTAGTCAGAATATGTACACGACATGTTTTTTTGGATAAGGAACATACATGCAAAGTTTTTTAAACTCCAAATTCCACAAGGCAACCATATATGCTAAACAGCTCAAGGAAAGTGAAGTTTCATTATGTCCATATCTATTTCATACCATGACAAATCAGGAGCAAATTTCTCTGCAAGAATTGCAATTTTGAGTGATAGTTCTTCACGCATCACAAACTCTGCTGTATTAAGATACTGACAAACAAAATAGATCAGTTGCATATTTTTTTACCTCGCCCAATCAAAACTTTTGTTCTACATATTATATAAATTAAATAACCATGAAAAGAAAAATTCAGAAAGTAACAATACAAAATCCTAATACCTGTAACAATTCCTCCACTATGTCCTTGGCATTGGAAACATCACACATTCCATATAGTAAATCAAGGGCACGACTCCTTATACTGTTTGTAGTGCTTAATGTCAGTAAAAGAAAGCAATTTGATAGTTTCAAAGTTGAACTGACATAGGCTAAACTTAAAAAAATAGACACGCACACACAAGAGACTATTACTAACATCTTTTCCATCATTTCACCAGAAAAGATTAGGATATCTGAATAAAACACCAGAGATACCGAATGTGCTGCTTTGATATCAGTAAATTGATAAGCAAAGCTCTCTTTAAGAAGTAACAATGCACATGTCACAAACAGAAAGTGTTTGAGCAGACAAATTTGAGCTTTTAAAACTTAGTCGCTGCAGCAGCATAGTTTACTTATTGTACCTCTGTTGAAAAACAAAAGCAGGGAATAGATGATAAGGAAACGGAAAAGCTCCAAATAACCTGATATCAGGATCCTTCAGTGAGGTAATAATCTGGGCTTGATGTCTTTTTATGATGTCCTGTACATCTGTGACCATCAACATCCGAGTCATATTTTCCTGCACGGAATACAGAGATGTGGAAATCAGACAGTGGTTTATACAGGGTAACTGGATCTTTTTTGCAAGTTCCAACAGTTTGTGAGAACAGCATATCAGGAACTACAAGTGTGAAAGTGCAGCTGCTGAAATGAAGACCTCTTACATGCACAGCAACAAGATACCACTCCGTCCATTTTTACTTGTCCACTACACTAAAACAAGATGTACACTTTTACTTGTCCAGTTTGGTAAACCAAGAGATAATCTACCATTTTACCTTTATTATTAAGTACTACTAATCATTTTCAATTCATTTTCGAAAATTTTGGATCTACAATATCATATTAGTTAGTTTTCCAATAGTTAATAAATGCATAAGGCAACGTCTCTCAACTACCCCAACTAATCAATATATTGTATAGAGTACTTAGGCTTCTTGCTTTGTTGTCAAAGGCGAACTTAAAGCACGTGTAAGCCATATAGTGAGGCGCAAAACATCTTGAGCGCCTTGCCTCGCCTAGCGGGCGCTTCAATGCCATCATCAAGGCCCTAAAACATATTTTTCCTTGTCTATGAGTGCAATGCTGAAGAGGCAACACTAAACAATTGATATTTTATTTTATCATATATATATATATATATATATATATATATATATATACACTCCTTTTTTTTGATAAGGTAAATTGTATTAATCAAAAAGGAAAGAACTCTCGTTTACAGGAAGTATACCAAAAAGTAGAGAATTTACATCAGAACATGATTCTCTACAAAAGACGCTCAATCTTCTATACAAGTAGGGGCTATATAAGTGCACCAAAAAGCGATCAAAGATAAAAATCTATTCTTAAGATGTGAAAAAGTAGACTCAATCCCTTCAAAAGCTCTCCTATTTCTTTCCCCCCAAACTATCCATATAAGAGCTAACGAGGCGAACTTCCATGCCTTTTGCTTTCTTCTTCTACGGAAACCTACCCAACTATATCACATTTCCTTTACGGTGCTTGGCATCACCCATTGAACACCAAAAAGGTTCAGGATCGCCCTTGTCCATATAATTGTTATTCGTGCTAATAATATTGATCTTGGACTACACATACATATTTGTATTTTTTTTCCATTTGTGCCTTTCTTCGTTAAAAGCCCACGCTTTATTTGCGCCTAAAGCCCCAACAGACGGTAGAGCTTTTGTGTGCTTTTCGCCTTTGATAATACAGGTTTGTTGTTAATCTTAATAAGTACATCAGGCAACGTCCCTCCATTACACTTACCAAAATTCTTCAGAGTAAGTTGGTGACTTTATCTTGTAGCTATACCTTCGTGAACTCTCAACAGAACGAACATTTTAAAAGGGTTATTTTGGTGGGAAAATATAAAAAATTGTATAAGATGAAAAAAGAGTGGAACTTTTGCTCCAATTTTTTTTATAAGGACTAAATGAAAGTGTTAAAACCAATATATTATTGGGTTGGAAACTTGAACAAACTGTTAGTTGGCTGCAACTATTATACAATAACAACAACAACAACAACAACAAACAACTACCCAGTATAGTCTCACAAAGTGGATTCTGGGGAAGGTAATATGTAGACAAGCCTTACTTACCCTTACCCGAAAGGGCAGGGAGGCTGTTTCCAATCGACCCTCGACTCAGGAACGAAAAATCAAAACAAAAACAAAAACAAATTAGCATTAGTAGCTCTAGCAGAAATCACATAAATAATTATCTAAACATAAAAACGTATATAAAATGGCATGCAATAATATTAAACATTAACTAACATAAGCAGGCACACTCCAATACGCATATCATCTATCGAGAGCCCTACCAAATCCCACCCAGCCCCGGAAAAGGAGTACGATAAATTCTAGACGCCCCTATCCTAAAACCATGATACTAGAACTCCAGACTTTCCTATCAAGGGCCATGTCCTCGGAAATCCGCATTCTAGACATGTCCTGTCTAATCACCTCTCCCCAATGCCTCTTAGGCCTCCCTCTGCCTCGACTTACGCCGACCACCGCCAGCTGCTCACAACTCCTCACCGGAGCATCAGGGCTTCTCCGCCGCACATGCCCGAACCACCTGAGCCTCGCTTCTCGCATTTTCTCATCCACTGGGGCCACCCCCACCTTCTCCCAAAAACTTCATTCTTAATCTTATCTAACCTGGTGAGTCCGTACATCCACCTGAGCATCCTATCTCCGCAACCTTCATTCTCTGAACATGCGAGTTCTTCACCGGCCAACATCTGCCCTATACAACATGGCAGATCTAACCACAGCTCTATAAAATTTCCCCTTGAGTTTCTGTGGAACTTTCTTATCACACAAGACTCCCGATGCAAGCCTCCACTTCGACCACCCCGCCCGTATACGGTGAGTGACATCCCCATCGATCTCCCCGTCCCCCTGATCACCGAACCAAGATATCTCAAGCTGTCTCTCTTAGCGATAACCGGAGATCCAAGCTTCACGTCCCTGCTTACTTCACTCGGCTCGGCGCTAAACTTGCACTCTATTCTATCTTAGACCTGCTTAGTTTGAAACCCTTAAACTCTAGAGTCTGTCTCCAGACCTCCAACCTCTCGTTAACACCAACCCTCGTCTCGTCTATCAAGACTATGTCATCCGCAAATAGCATACACCAAGGCACATCCCCTTGAATATGACGAGTTAGAGCATCCATCACCAAGGCAAACAAGAGAGGGCTAAGGGCAGATCCTTGATGAAGCCCCATAACCACCGGGAAATGGTTTGAGTCGCCACCCGCCGTCCTAACCATAGTCTTAGCGCCATCATACATGTCCTTGATTACTCTGATGTAGGCTTCCGGCACGCTCTTCGCCTCAAGGCACCTCCATAGCACCTCCCTCGGGACCTTGTCATACGCCTTCTCCAAGTCGATAAACACCATGTGCAGGTCCTTCTTCTTATCCCTGAACTGTTCCATCAATCTCCTGATAAGGTGGATAGCTTCTGTAGTGGAGCGCCCCGGCATAAAACTGAACTGGTTCGCGGATACAGATGTCGACTCCCTCACCCTCGCCTCGACTACCCGCTCCCAGACCTTCATAGTGTGACTCATTAATTTGATACCCCTATAGTTGTTGCTACACTGAATGGCTGCAACTATTATGTTTGATTGATTTCAATTATTTATGACTTATTACAATTTGGGGGGGTATAGTAAAATTATCACTTTAATAATTACTTCTAAAGAGGCGTGCCTAAGGGTGTATGGTGTCGCGGTTCCGAACCGGAACCGGACCGGAACCGTGGCCCTACCGGTTCTGCCGGTTTCGGCGGCCCGGTTCCTGCGGTTCGGGTTCTACCGGTTCCAGGGAACGTCTTGGGCCGGATCTACCCATTGGAACAGCTAGAACCGGACCCGCCAGAACCGGAACCGGCTGGCAGTCCGGTTTTGGCGGCTCCAACGGCATTTTTCAAAATTATTTTTAAATAATTTCAGTAACGGCTCTTTGCAAAAAGAGCCGTCTGGAAGTTTAAAAATTAGCCATTTGGCCCCCAAACTTTAATTTAACCCCAAACGTTATATAATTACACTATTTCCCATTTCTCAACTATAAATACCCCCTCATTCTTTCATTTTTATTCACCAATTCATCAATATCTCTCAATCTCTCTCAAGCTCTCTTTCAATCTTTCTAGTGCAAGTGCTTAATTTATTGTTGCAAATTCGTGAAAAATTATGAAGTTGTTGAATTGAAGTTTTCAAGTGTTCAAGTTCAACGATTTTTAATTTTCAAGAAGTTGTTCGTCAATCCGGTAAACTCGTTTCAACTCTTACGTGCTAATAGTATTTTTTTGTGTTTTTCGTTTGCTTAATTCTAATTATTATGGCATTTTCGTTGAAAAATATGTTCGGTAAAGGAAAAGGTAAAATCGGTGAAAGTAGTTGCCAAAAAACTCCCCCTCCCCCGTCTCCCCGACCTAAAAAAGATAAGCAAGTTGAAAGTAGTAGCCAACCTAGATGTCCTAATGAACCCTTCGTAATCCTTGATAGTGATCACCCTTGTTTTCAATTTAGCGATATTGAATTTCTACATGATGTAGCAGTAGGTGATAGAATAGACGATGATATTATGAATGCTCTTTATCCTAATGCACCTATCTTAGAGGGAAATGATGATGATGATGATGATGAAACCCAAGCACCAGATTTAGATGATACACCTACTAGTCCTGCTCATAACTTAGGTGATGAACCGGCACACCCACCTGTACAACTCCCACTTTTAGTAGACAACCTCCTAAACGTACAGAAACATCATTAGTTTAGCAATTTTTTATTCAACTAAGAGAACAAAATAAGGATAAGTGTAAATCTTGTGGGAAATTACTTGTTCATAGGTATACTGGAGATCGTAGCGGCACGGGTAATTTAGTTAAGCATATAAAATTACACCCTAGAGATAAGGCTAGATATTTGCAATTGAAAGCGCAACAAGAGGGGAGGACAAGTGTTGATTCTCAAGTTAACCCAAGTACTGGTTCAAATCTAGTTCAACCAGGAATAAACAATGTCACCGGAGCCCGGAGGTACTTTATATTACGATCCAAATAAGGATCGTGAAGAATTAGCGAAAATGATTACTGTTATGTGTTTGCCTTATACTTTTGCTTCTAATCCTGCATGGATTCATTATATTAGAAGAGTATTTAATCCTACTTATAAAGGTTGGCCTCGCGCAACAGTTAAGGCCGATATTTATAAATTCAAGCATGAATATGAACAATATTTGCGCTATTTATTTACTCATATAAGTAATCGTATTTCTATTACAACTGATATTGGTAGAAGTGGAAATGACTGTGATTATCTAACTGTAAGAAGTCATTGGATAGACGAAGACTGGACTATGCAAAAACGCATAATTGCATATAGAATAATTAATTCACGGCACACGGGTAGGTTCATAGCTAACACTGTTTCAGATATATGCAGATATTTTTGCTTTAGTGATAAAATAATGTCAATTTCTATGGATAATGCTTCTAGCAAACTAGTGCAATAGGCATGCTAACAAAAACACTTAATCCTGCATTTAGTAATATTTTCCATGTTAGATGTATTTGTCATATTTATCATTTAATTGTTGGTGATGGTATGCGAATATTAAACATAGAAATTGAAAAGGTGAAAATGGCTCTTAATTGGCTATTTTATTCAAACCGTAGAAGTAGACTTAGAGAATATTTTAAAAAATATGACGAATATGGCCTTAGAGAAAGAAAGGTTCCTAAACCTAGCCCGACTAGGTGGAATTACATGTACGAAAGTTTAGTAGTAGCGTATGAATATAGAAACCCAATTAATGCTACGTTTAATTCTCGGGTAGGTGGTGAGGATGATGATGAAATGCTAACTACCCAAGATTGGACTAATGTTAAAATTCTTTTAGATTTTTTAGATTATATACTAATACACAATATATACTAATTACCAAACACAATATATACTATACTAATAACATAGTACACCATACAAAATATATTCTACAATATACTAATGACTACTATACAAGATATTGAATTAAAAAAAAAAAAAATTCAGAACCGCCAGACATGCCAGTACCGCCAGAACCGGAACCGCATGGTACCTGGAACCGTCACGGGCCGGTTTCACCTTCAGAACTGCAAGAACCGGAACCGCCAGAACCGCCAGAACCGGAACGCTAGACCCAAATAGACCCAGAACCGGAACCGGATACAGCCTTAGGTGTGCCTAGTCAAATCTTGGACAAGTAAAAACAGATGTCCATGTTTGACTAGGCACATCCCTTAAGAAGTAATTAATAAAGTGACAATTTCACTCTTTTTTTTTATTTGCACCAGGTGTCCGAGTCGCTTCGAGCCCCGACTAATATGGATATCACCCTAATTATGAATAGCCATCTAAATAATTGGAAATCAATCAAACATAATAGTTGCAGCTAGTGGTGCCAAAATAGTTAAAAGAAAACAGTTATCAACCCATATTATCCATTAAAAAATGGGTTCGATAATGAGCTTTTTAGAAACAGGTTAAATATGGATAAGAAATGGATTTAACTTTTACATTTATAAATCCTCAAATTGGGGGTTCCAGTTTTGAAGATTAGGAATTCTCCCAAAAGTAAAAATATTCAAGAAGCTATGGATAATATGGATATCCATATTATCCGCCGGTTAACCCGCGTTTTTATCCGTATTAAATATGGGTCAAATCGGATAATTTATCCGTTTTTGCATTAACCGTTTTCGATCCGCTCATATCCGACCCGACCCAACCCAACCGTTTGCTACCCGTAGTTGTAGCCAACTAATAGTTCACTCAAGTTTCCAACCCAATAATTAAATATAGGTTTTAACACTTTCACGCATCTCCTAAAAAGTTGGAACAAAAATTTTTACCCTTTTTTCATCTTACACATTTTTAAAAAAAATTTCCACAGAAAACAACCCTTTTAAAAATGTTTCACTCTATTGAGAGATCACAAAGGTATGCTTCAGTATGAAGAATTTCTGCTCAGAAACAAGGGTGATGGAGGGATGTTGCCTCATGCATTAGTTAAGTTTAACAAGAAGCATAAGTACTCCATACAACATATAGATTACTTGTGGTAATGAAGGGACATTGCCTGATGTGTTTATTAACTATTGAAAAACTAACTTTGACTATTATAAATCCAAAATGTTGGGAAACGAATTGAAAATGATTAGTACTTCCCTGGTCCAAAATAAGTGATTTTTTGGCCCATTTTTTGTGGTCCAAAATAAGTGATTCTTCCAGATTTCAAGAATGTATTAATTATTTTTTTCCTAAATTGCCTTGAAGTAAATAGTGTTGGAGTATGTATTAGGAGTGTTTATGTGAACAGATAGTAAAGGTTAATATGGTTAATTTCATTACTAATTAGTGTTAAAAGATGATATGTGTGAAAACATCTAAAAAATTTACTTATTTTAGACCGGAGCGAGTAGTACTTAATAATAAAGGTAAAATAGGTATGAAATGGTAAATTATCCCTTCATTTTCCGAATTGAAAATGATTAGTACTTCCTCCGTTCCAGTTTATGTGAACCTATTTTCTTTTCGGTCTGTTCCAAAAAGAATGAACCCTTTCTAAATTTGAAAACTACTTAGCTTAAATTCCCAATTCTACCCTTACTGGGAAGATTTTATAACCACACAAATACTGTGGACCCCTTTTTGAATTGTTTAGGACCCCAAATTCCAAAAGTCTTCATTTTTTCTTAAACTCCGTGCCCAGTCAAACAGGTTCACATAAATTAAAACAGAGGGAGTAGTACTTAATAATAAAGGTAAAATAGGTATGAAATGGTAAATTATCCCTTCGTTTTCCAAACTAGACAAGTAAAAATGGACATTTTTTAAGTATAGTTGACAACTAAAAATGGACGGAGGGAGTTGTTTTTATGCGGCTAAAACTTACCAAACCGAGATAGCGAATATTTGGCTCACGGACAGCAATGAATTTCCCAAGTAGTGCAACACATTGAGACATCATCTCTTTTTCAGCATCAAGATGCATGACCTGCAGCAAATCAATTAGAAGTCAAACTTAGTAAGTATTCCAAGAAAGCAAGGGACAACTTAAAACAGCAGCCAGGCTTTGAAAATTCAGATAATGCAACAAGTCCATCTTATGTACCAAAAAAAGAACAGAGATCTTGTCACGTAGCTATAAATCCTGAATTTGTCAGGAAACTGGAAGAAATAGAAGATGTATGAGTTTGAAGTTGACATCATCACAAATGTCCAAGAAAAAGAGAACAGAAGCACCACATAGCAGTTTTGAATAACTAATCACCAGGCTTTCCAATTCAGGAATATCATTATTCATAGAGAACTAACTTACTCAATGTAAGATGCCATTGCCATTAGCATATGAACAAGAAATCCTCATATAGAGCACAGATTTAAAGGGAAAGGATAATGGTTGCTACATTTAGAAACTTACAAGAGCAAGGGCTTCAAAGAGGACAGCATGTGATGCATTGTTCTTGTTCACATTTTTCACCACATCGGTTCCCATCAATATCCTTTGCAAAACCTGATTGATTATAATGAATCCAGAACATTTAAAAGATTTTACTGCAGATTCTTTTTGGACAAATAAAAATCAAATAGAAAAGGTGATATGCTCTCAGTAAAAGAAGATTATTTCTATTTAGCAGGCGAGCATACCTCAAACAGTGATCTTCTAGTATTAGGATCCTCAATAGTAGGAAAATACTGAAGAGCCCTCATAGTCTTTACCTGAAACGAGAATCATCAAAATTGAGACCATGCTTAAGCAGAGATGCCAGACTCTGACATATTCTTTCACGTTATGCATCAAATTTGATTTTTTATCTGTCGCCCAACTCTATTTCGTGCATCAATGTGCATAAATTGATCACTCATCCGATTGCAAAGCATATTAGTGTTCATAAAGTTCAGGAGAACATATTGAGTTTTTTTCTTAAGCAAGTAATGGCTACTCCAGATTGCATGGGAAAAGTAAATAAACCTGAAGCCAGGGAGATGGGATCCCATAGTAGGTATATTCTTGTGGTACATCTTGGCTCCTTGCAAGCCTTTCCAATACTTTAACACATTTTGGAAGACAACTCCAATATTCTTCGTGGTTATATGACACTAATGCAACTAGAAGGCTCATGGAAGATGTCAAGACACCTAAATCCCGTTCATCTAGCAGTTGTGCCATCCGATCTGACCTGGATTAGGAGGAAAACTCCAATTGTTGGGACATAAATGAAGTCAATTCATAAACATCCACATAAGATATTACACTTACCAGCCATCTACATTCATGACATCAGGATTTTTTCTGAAAAGACGTAGGAGACATAATGCAGCCTTCTTCCTCACCAGTGGTCTGCAACTGCTTGATATCTGAATTAACAAAAAAAGGAAAAACGAATAGAAAGTCCGCAGCAGTCATAGACTTGGGATACTGGCTGGCTTGCAAAAATCACTTACAAGTAACTTTTGAACATCAGGAGCTAGAGATTCTGCAAAGTCTCTTCCCCCAATATTTCCAACCTGTTCAGATATATCAAACAGTTGAAACTTGTAACGAACTAACAAAGAACAACGGATCTGCTTCTAGGAAGAAAAAAAAGAAAGAAAAGATCTGAAATTCGTACCAACGTCAATGCTAGACACTGGAAAGTCTCATTGCGGCCGACTATGTCATTGCGTACTGTATTAATGGCTAATCTTAAAAAATCATGATTCTCATTGAGCAAACATGATGTCACTATATACCCAACCTACAAAATACCAAAAAAAACAGTTGAAAATTTTAAGCCTTTGCTTCAAAAAAATTACACAAAAAGCGGAAGGTGCAACACAAGGAAGAGGGGCATATGCTACTCACCTATCAATATGAATGCATGGACATTACTAAGACAAGACATTGAGAACCCAAAACACTCTCCAATTTAATCAAATGTTAAACCGTGACAAAAACGGTTTTATGAGAAATATCAACCTCTGGAAGGTTCACGATCATTATGAATAGACTAAACAGATAAGAATGTTGCATTCAACATGAATAAGGTCACCAAGATACTAGTACTAGTATAAAAAGCAAGACGTGACAAAATAAATTGTGTTTTCCATTCTCAATTTACTAGTCATATACATCAATTCAATCAAACAGATGAAAGGCTTTAAACTTACTTAAACAAACTTTGATGAGTTATCCATGTCTAAAAATGAAAAAGGGAAAAAGAAGGTACCTGCTTCTCAGGATACTTTGGAGCAGATATTAGAGATACAGCTTCCATGTGACCAAAGTCCACATCATAACCAAGAATATAAATATACAGCATTTTCCAGACATATTTCTTCTTTTCATATGGTGTCAAACCCTGTATAACGCAAAATATAATTCAATATTCAGGGGCAACATCTATGTTAATTTAAAACACGATGAGGCAGGTCTATGGGTGATGATTTTAGGAGGAAAAAAAAGATGATTTTCTTTATAAGAAGCAAACATGGGAATGCAGCAAACAAATGTGGAAGGATCTGGTCCCTGATAACAAAGCATAGTTTGCAAGACTTATGCTGAACTGAATAAAAAGTCAACAGAAAGAACAAGAAAGGGGGAAACAAAGAAAGAGAGAGAGAGAAGAAAAAGAATCTATATTTCTGAAACTTTTCATAGAAAAATGCTTTGTTTGTTTTGAATATGAATGTAGCTGGTAAGAAAAATATGATTGTCAGTTTCATTTGAGGAACATATTCCCCCTTATGGAGATGTTCTGGATAGGATGGAAAGAAGTGGCCCTAGTCTCTTCTTGCTTGAAAAGGAATTTTGTTTGCAATGGTAGTAACACTAGTTTTATTTCATATTTTCATGGTTCACGATAAAAAACTCCAGCAAAATACTGAGACAAAAAAATGAGACAAGCATAATGAATTTAGGTGGCCAGTAAGAGGGAGCTTCCAGTATACTCTTCAAATCCTGTTATTTTGGGGATGACGGGGTCAGAGAAGACGTCATTATAAGGATTGCAGCCTGGTTATCAGGCATTTTAAGGATTTAAAAAAAATAAAAGAATAACATCTGTATCAGGATACATTTTGACATTTACCCCGAAGGAAATTGAATGTTACCCTACTTACAATTGATTGAGTTAATCATTATAAATATGTTAATGTTTTAGCCTTGCTATAACGGAGCAGCTTAGGGAAGAGCATCAAGTACCTGTCAGTTCATAATGCATCTAAACTACTATAAATATAATTTCTGCGCCTCCCTTTTATAGTAGATCACTATAAAACTCTTGTGTCCATTGATAGTCTGGAGAAGAAAGACCGTCCCCCCCTCACCAAATCACCTTTATTTTTAGAAGGTAACATATTTGTATATTGATATATAGTCTTCATTAAATTTGTGAAGACACCTATAATTACATAGGAGTGCCCAAAAAAAAGAAAGAAAAGCACCTATGATCCTTGGTCTTCTCACAAGGAATCTAGGACATCAAATTCATGATCCTCTAAAGACTTTCCTTTACACCAAAAATAGAAAAGAGCTAGACACTTTATCTTTATCTTTTGGATGTTACTGGACTTGTCTTCAAAACATCTCTGATATCTCTCTTCCCAGATTGTCCACCAAATGCAGGTTGGGACAATGCTCCATCTCTCTTTATGGCTAGAAGAGTTGCCCTCTTTACTCCAGCATGCTAGAACATCAAGAATGCTCCTAGGCACTGCCCATACGATTCTTTTTAAGCTAATAAAAATTCTCCATATTTGTACAGTGAATTTGCAATGCAAAAAGAGATGACTAATTGTCTCTGCCTCCTCTCCACACAAATAACAACTAGAACACAAGTGAAATCCTCTTTTACTTAGATTATCCTGAGTTAGAACCGCTTCCTTTGCTAGTAGCCATGAAAAGCAAGCAACCTTATACGAGATTTTCACTTTCCATATAATCTTCCATGGCCAACAACCAACGTGGTTGTTTGACACGTTGAATTCCTTATATGCAGACTTAACAGAAAATTTCCCTTGCCTGACCCTTGCCATATGATGAGATCTTGATTAGAGTCCGGTGAATAGCTCCAGGGTCTTGTAAAACTCAATTGCTCTGTTAAATTCCCAATCGTTTAGAAGTCCTATGAATGTAAGGTTCCAACCTTGATTTGTCCATACCTCATCTAAAGTTGCTTGTTGTTGTTGGTTAAAGGTGTATATGTCAGGAAAGAGTAGCTTCAAAAGGCCTTGGCCTAGCCAGTTGTCTGCCCACAAGGAAATCTTCCTACCATTCCTAACATTAAACTTTGCCTTGTCCCTCACTTTTGGCCACAAGTTCCTAATTGACTTCCATACACTGATACCATATGGACTTTTCACTACTTTGGTTGTCCATTCTTCTTCCATTCCATATTTCTCCCTAACTACCTCTTGCAAATCTCCATAGCCACTTCATCAATAGACTCTAGTTCTGGATTATCCCCCTGTCTTCTTGCTAGTAGTAAGAGAGTTCCATTTAACCAGGTGGAACTTTTTCTTGTCACTGTTGCCTTCCCATAGGAAATTTCTTCTTAATGCATCTATTCTCTTTACTAAATTAATTGGCATTGGAAATAGAGACATCATATAAGTAGGCATGGCATCAAGAACATAGTTTATCAAGATTAGCCTTCCCCCGTAGATAGGTATTAGTTCTTCAAGTTTGCTAGCTTCTTTTCACACGTCTCCAGCACACCATTCCAAATTCCTTTTGACTTGTTCTTGGCTCCAAGCAGCATCCCCAAATAAACAGTAGGTAATTCACCTACCTTTCCTCAAAGAATCTCAGCAAGTCTTTGAATCTCCAAAACCTCATTAACGGGATAAATGAAGCTTTTGTGCCAGTTAATGTGTAGTCTAGAGGTGGCTTCAAAGAGAATGAAGATCACTGTTAGCATTTTCAGTTGTTCTCTATCAGCTTCGCAAAATACCAGAGTGTCATCAACGTACTGCAAGTGGAAGATCCTCATGTTGCTATTAACCTTAGGGTTCACCTTGAATCCACTGATCCAATTATTTGTTTGAGCTCTTTTCAGCATAAAGTTAAGTTCTTTCATAGCAATGATAAATAGAAAAGGGGATCCCCTTGCCTCAAACCCCTCTGTGAAGGGAAGAAGCCAGCTAGTGCTCCATTGATGAGTACAGAAAATCTCCCAGTAGATATGCAGTATTTTATCCAGATTATCCATCTTCCTCCAAAGCCCATTTTTCTTAGAATTTCCAGAAGAAAGTTCCAGTTCTGTATAGACTTTCTCTATGTCCGGCTTGCAAATTAACCCAGGTTCCTTGCTTGTTTTCCTAGAATCAATGCATTCATTTGCAATTAGGACTACATCCATGATCTGTCTTCCCCTAATGAATGCCATATGTTGAGTATCTATCAATTTGTTGACCACTTTCTTGAGCCTGAAATCTCTCAGTTCTTTTGCCCCCACCTTCTTACGAATCAAAGCCACAAAAGTGGCATTGAGGCTCTTTTTAAACATTCCTTAGGGTTCATGAAAATTCTGAAAATCCACATCCCAGCAGTTGATGAAAAAGGCCATTGAGAATCCATCTAGGCCAGGTGCTTTGTCTCAAGCAAATGCCTTCACACTATCCCCAAATCCCCTTTTGAACAAGAGAAGAAATAACTGAGATTTATTATCACTTTATCACCAGCTGTCATTGAAGGATAGTCCAATACCTAAAACAACTCCATTCAAATGACTCCTTTCCCCTTTCACCTCACCCCAATTAATAGCAACTTAAGGAAAATGAAGACAAAGCTTCACAAGACAACCAATTTCTGACCATTCTACATCTTTCTTTGTTTATTGGTCTTCTTATTTTTAATAGCTGAGAAATCTCTGAGGGCCAATTGACGCATGGTCGGAAACTCAGTGAATAACGGGCTCGCCCTCTACCCTTCCCCACTTAAGTACCAGGTTTTAGTTTGCAGCGGTTCCGAACGCTTGACATGCACCTAACACACATCAAGAGCCACACTCTTACCACTGAACCAAAGCCCTGGGGGCGTCTTTGTTTTTTGATCTAACATTTCAGGATAAAAAATGAAGCAAAGAAACAAAGGCAACCTATCCTGAATATTAGCATGCTAATTACACCTAACAAGAGCATCACCTTGCATCAAAGGGATTGTAGAAAAAGAAGTTGATATAATCCTGGTTGTAAGACGTATATGCTTCCAAATTAATTTTCAGAATATCCTAGATTCCTAGTAAAAGCTTAATATTTTTAAAACAAGTCATACCATCAGCAACCAAAAATCATTTTCGATCATACTTCACCATATCTACCATATTTACCTCATTTCTAGGTCACAATAGCTTATGTAAGAAAGTCTATCTCTGTCTTTCCAGCCTTGGGCAACGTAATATTTCAGGTACACTTCCTTGGGGACAGCTGCCACAACACTCGTGACAGCCATTTCAAATGTGATATCAGGTACATAAATGGATATCAGTTTGATTGGCATAGCCAAAAGGTCCTCCTCCCTTCAGCACTCTAGGTATGAGTTGCGCTAAGTGCTTTTTCAGAGGCTTAATTTTTGGTATACACCATCGACAACTTGCTGTTATTGACTACTATTCAACTTAAGGATCAAGTGTAAACCTCTTATTTGGCAGGTCCCCATACAGTAGCTAACAGTCCTTGAAATATGTGCCAGCTTCAAACTGCTATCTTTCCTTTAGTAATCAGATCCCCACATTGTCTAAAAAGTACTTTTGTCCCAATTTATATGACATTAATGTTACAAATGTTTGACACTATATTGTCTTTATTGCTAATTTGACACTGTCATTAAATATTCAAATATTAAACTTTGATTTGATGTTTTCTCTATTGAATTAACTAATCAACCACCATTCTACTATCCCTAATAAATATATATGTCAAATTAATATCTTAAACTCTATACTCAGTTAAATACATCACATAAAAATGAACCAAGAGAGTAGCATAAGCATCTAATTGGTTTCTCTTTTACAACAACAACAACAACAACTACCCAGTATATTCCCACCAGGTGGGGTCTGGGGAGGGTAATATGTAGACGAGCCTTACCCCTACCCGAAAGGGTAGAGAGGCTGTTTCCATTCGACCCTCGACGCATAGGATAAAATGAAAAGCTGCATTAAAACAAAAACAAAAACAAAAACAAAGACAAAATTAGAAACAAAAACAAGACAAAACAAAACAATAAAGCATTAGTAAATCCCGCAGAAATAACGTAAATAATTATGTAAACATAAGAAACATAAATACAGTCGCATGCAATAATAACAAACAGTAACTATCATACTAACAACCATAAGGGGGACATAAGCTAAAACACTAATCATCTATGGGTGACCCTGCTATCCCACACCCAACCCCGGGTGAGGCGTACGAAGAACTCTATGAGACCCTAGCCTACAACCCTGATTCTAGACCTCCAGACTCCCCTATCAAGGGTCATGTCCTCGGAAACCTGCATTCTAGTCATGTCCTGCCTAATCACCTCTCCCCAATGCTTCTTAGGCCTCCCTCTTCCTCGCCGACCGCCAACAATCTCCAGCCGCTCGCAGCTCCTCACCGGGGCATCGGGACCCCTCCTCCGTACATGCCCGAACCACCTCAGCCTCGCTTCCCGCATCTTCTCATCCACCGGGGCCACCCCTACCTTCTGTCGAATAACTTCATTCATAATCCTATCTAGCCTGGTGTGCCCACACATCCACCTAAGCATCCTCATCTCCGCAACCTTCATTCTCTGAACATGGGAGTTCTTCACGGGCCAGCACTCCGCCCCATACAACATCGCAGGTCTAACCACGGCTCTGTAGAATTTCCCCTTGAGTTCGTGTGGAATTTTCTTGTCACACAGGACCCCTGAAGCAAGCCTCCACTTTGACCACCCCGCTCCTATTCGATGGGTGACGTCCCCGTCAATCTCTCCGTCCCCCTGCATCACAGACCCAAGATATCGTACACTATCCCTCTTGGCGATGGCCTGAGAACCAAGCATCACGTCCCTGCCTACCCCACTCGGCTCGTCGCCAAACTTGCACTCCAGGTATTCTGTCTTAGATCTGCTTATTTTGAAACCTTTAGACTCGAGGGTCTGTCTCCATACCTCTAACCTTTCACTAACACCGACCCCCGTCTCGTCTATCAATACTATATCATCAGCAAAAAGAATACACCAAGGCACATCCCCTTGGATATGTCGGGTTAGAGCATCTATCACTAAGGCAAACAACAGGGGGCTCAGCGCCGATCCTTGATGTAGCCCCATTACCACAGGAAAATGGTCTGATTCGCCACCCACCGTCCTAACCCTAGTCTAAGCTCCATTATACATGTCCTTGATTACTCTGATATAGGCTTCCGGCACACTCTTCGCCTCCAAGCACCTCCATAGCACCTCCCTCGAGACCTTGTCATACGCCTTCTCCAAGTCGATAAGCACCATGTGAAGGTCCTCTTCTTATCCCTGAATTGTTCCGCCAGCCGCCTGACTAGGTGAATAGCCTCTGTGGTGAGCGGCCCGGCATGAAACCGAACTGGTTCCCAGATATAGTTGTCGCCTCCCTCACCCGCGCCTCAATCACCCTCTCCCAAACCTTCATCGTGTGGCTTATTAATTTGATACCCCTATAGTTGTTGCAGCACTGGATGTCCCCTTTGTTCTTGTACAAGGGCACCACTGTACTCCACCTCCACTCATCCGGCATCCTTTTAGTCTTGAAGATCGCATTGAACAGCCTAGAGAGCTACTCCCCTCCAGACTTACCCATGCACTTCCAGAACTCCACCGGGATCTCGTCAGGCCCGGTCGCTCGACCCCTACTCATCCTACGCAACGCCCCTAAGACCTCCTCCACCCTAATGCGCCTATAGTACCCAAGGTCTTTATGTTGCTCTAAATGCCCCAACTCTCCTAGCTCTATGCTTCGATCCCCCTCCTCATTAAGAAGGTCCCAAAAGTACGCCTGCCACCTCTGTTTGATTTGAGATTCCCCCATCAGAACTCTACCATCCTCGTCCTTGATACACCTGACTTGGTCTAGATCACGTGCCTTCCTTTCCCTTGCTTTAGCCAACCGGAATAACTTCTTATCCCCACCTCTCTCCCCTAATTCCTCATACATGCGACCGAACGCCGTGTTTTTAGCTTCCGTGACTGCCATCTTAGCTTCTTTTCTCGCCTCCTTGTAGATCAACCTGTTCGCTCTCCGCTCCTCCTCGCTCCTCGCTTGTGCTCCCTGCCAACCTAGCGAACGCCGCCTTCTTCAGCTCCACTTTTCCTTTGACTACCTCGTTCCACCACCAATCACCCTGATGTCTGCCTGAATATCCCTTAGCTACTCCGAGCACGTCCCGTGTTACCCCCCTAACCAAGTTCGCCGTCACTGTCCACATAGTGTCCGCTTCCCCATAACTTCTCCAAGCTCCGCCCTCCACTAATTGGTTGCGAATCTAATTGGTTTACAAACTGAGTTACCCTATCCGTTTCTCACAAATTACTGCAAGTTACTCTTTTTTTTCCTTATGGCCAGCTTGCATACAACTCGACTAATTGCACTCTGTACCTAATTGCACAGAGTACCTAACTGTCCGCCAAGTTTTAGACATATGGGAAGAAATAACCTAGTGTTTATTCAACTAACTGTTAAAGCCATCATTATAGCACGTCCAACATAACCCTAGCAGTGCAGAAAAAGTAGAAACTCGATTACTCTTCACTGACGTAAAATTCGAAGTTGAAATTTTGCATTTCCTAACAAACCATATCACAGACATTAGCTAACAGAGTTGTAATTGCAAAAAAGTGGAAACCTTTTCGTTTTTAAAGCGAGTACGAATATTGCCGAACTCTTTATCGACACGAAGGCGTTCCTGTTCTTTGTTCTGGCAATTACGAATGTCGCTTATGAACACCGACAATCCTCTCATTCCAGATAACGCCATTTCCGTTCAGATCCAGCCGATAAGGTCCTTTCACTCTGTCGTTTCCTTTGATCCGACGGTCCACAAAGAAAGATCGAGGTTCAGATCACGAACGGTATTGGCGGCTCTACGTGTTTTGCAACACGAAATGTATATAGATATATAGATGTGTATGTACAGGTAGACAGAGAAAGAAGGCTGATCTAGAGAGAGAAAGTGGACTGAGAAAATTTGGAAAAGCCGTCGGCCAGTTGGAAGACGACGACGACTTTTAATTTAATTTAATTATTTTTATTGATGATATGACATAAGTCACATAACACTGAAAAGCATCATTTCTTTGAGTTTCTAATTGTTTTTTTTTTTGTGATTCTTTTTAGTAAGAGAATTAATTGACTGTTTGATACTGGATTTTTGAATTTTGTGGGTGGTTTTCTTGTATTTTTAATGACCCAAATTAATACATTTGGACCTAGCAAGTCGATTGGGATAGACAGGCAATATCCACATACACATTTTCTACATCAACTAACAACAAACATATTAAATAATGTTATGAAATAATATAAAAGACAAGAACAATATAGAGAGAATAGGGAGAGCAGTATTCTTATTGATACTTAGGGATTGTTAGGGATGATTTACAATGGTAGAAGACTCCTTTATTTATAGGGAGGTAGTGACTTAGCTACCAAGAATAAAACTCAAGAATCTCTCTAATTATAGACATTCACCTTAAATAGAAGTCTATTTATAACACTCCCCCTTGAATGTCTATTCAACAATGTGTCTCGTTAAAACCTTAAAACCAAAACCCAATGGGAAAAATTAAAGAGAAGGAAAAAGAGTACACATGTTTGAATATGCGCCTATTGGTTGCCTCGTTAAAAACCTCGCAAGGAAAACCCAGTTGGGACAAAACCTTGTAAGGGAAAAAGAGTGCAACGCGCATTAACTCCCCCTGATAAGAACATCAATTTATATCCTTGAGCATTTGCATTCCAATCTTGTGCATCATCTTCAAAACGATCTTTGGTAGATATTTGATAAATAAATCAACCATATTGACTTGAATAAATATTCCGCACCTTGAAATAATCATTCTTGATAGATATGAACATCTTCATATAATGTCGTGGAATGACTCTTCAATATCTCCATAGATGTATTCTCGATGCCATCATGCTTATAGTTATAGCAAGATACATATGTACACAAATTGTACTTAGGATGTGGTACTTCAGGACCAAGAATTGCATATGCTTCAAGCAACTTAAATCTTTCAAGTTAAGTCATGTAAGTCACATAATAGACTTTAGATGCATATCAAGTTTTCACGTTATGCTAAACAAATAAGATATCGAAAACTGATTATACATACCTTTGACTTTTATACTCTCAAGTATTTGAACTACATGTCCAAATCTACATGTCTTTCACATGGAATCAAGTATTTGTCTATACGCTTTAAGCGTATCAAAGACTTTGTCCTTCTGGGACTTAATATGAGCATTTGTAGTGAGAATATAGTCACTTTCTTTGGGTCAGCAAATGCGTATAGCATGCTTTGCAATATGTTGCAATTGAATTATCCATTTTATGAACTTCAGGTTCATATCATGATATTCGGGGATCTACATATACAAATGATAATTCTTCCCATGTAACCTTTTCTCAATTGTTTATCATGTCTCCCCCTCATATTAGAAAAGCTAACTTGTTTCCTCAACTTTGGAAAATCATCTTTGTGCATTATCATGTCAATATACACAGCACATTAATAATAAGATGAAATTATTTGGTTCCTGACCCTGAACCACTTGTGAGGGGAGAATATAATATACTCTCGTATACAACGTATATCAAACTGATATATATAACTTTGTTCTCATAAGAAACAGTTTAGCTATTAAGTGGAAGCACTCAATAATTATCTTGCTAAACCAACTTTGATATAAACCAACTTATCAAGATGAACTATCTTGAGTAGAGAATCTGAAAATTATGCTCGAAGTTAGATTACTGAGCAATTTACCTCGCAAGCACCGGCCAGGCTGCGGGTTAATAACAATTGCGCATGTAACCATTTCATAGATGCATCATATGTGGTATACATGGCAGGTGAATGGGCTCATATTCACCTTTGATATTTCCAGAATTTATGGGCTTCAACCCGAACTCTTTAGTTGGTCAGTTCATTAATGAGAACAAGTGATACAAGAGAATTCGTAAAGAACTTTCTAGTTCTTTAATATTCACCTATGTGAATTTGCACATCATACTTAAAATGAGATGGCTAACACGAATGCCAACTGAATAAATTATCAATATTGGTAAACTTCAAATTTACACCATGACATGTGCACTTATCAATAAACTTCAGGTTTATTATGACATGGGTTTTATACCAATAGATATCCACTTTATTGTGGCATTCTTTCGTTTGTGTAGTACAAACTGGAGAACAAAGCGGGTAGCTTTTCATATACAAATTACCCGCTACAAGTTGTAGTAATAGGAGATATCAAATCCTTCCTTTATTTATAGTCTCAATATAATCAATCGCTTTCGCGTGTACTTTGGAAACTGAATAAGTTTCTTTGAGACTTACTACAGCACAATACTCAATTGTGTTTCTCCAACATAGTAATAATTGGCTCTTCTAGAGCTCTCAATTAATTTTGTACTACCACAGATTCATCAACATCCATGTAGTGAATATCTTTCTTAAAGAGAAAGTTATACCATTATGGTCATGTCAAACTTATATGCAAGATATGTTTCTTGCATTATCGTTGTCCTTTAATAGTCATATTTCCAAAATACTTTGGCGTACAATAGGTACATGACCAACAACCATTCATGCCATATATATAGCCAACAGGCTTGACACCATTAGATGTTTCAACTATAGGGCCAAAAACTTCACGTTTTGCCAGCGAATTCAATTCTGATTGAATTGCTTCTTGCCACTTTGGCCAATCATGTCTTTTTCGATATTCTTCAACAGATTGAGGTTCGAGATCCTCACATTCTTGCATAATGCTAGATGCGACATTATAAGCAAAGACATTATCCACCACTATATCCACTCGATTAATATTTGCCTCAATATTGATTAGATTTATGGATAGTTCCGTATTTTCCAGAGCCTCGGGCTCAATGGATTCTTCATGAATCTCAGAATTTGTTAAATCATGAATTTCCTCATGAGATTCTTTCGTAGTGTCATTTTGATCATTTGCTTTCCTCTTTCTAGGATTTCGATCTTTGGAACCTAATGGTCTGCCACGCTTCAGGCGTGCATTTGACTCATTGAATATGACACTAGATGATTGTCCAACAGGGACATCAATACGGATTGGGACATTTTCCGCGGGGATGTGGGATTTCGTTATCCTTTTCAAGTCCGTAAATGCGTCAGGCATTTGATTTGCTATTCTTTGCAAATGGATAATCTTTTGTACCTCTCTTTCACAAATAGAGGTATGTGGATCAAGATGAGATAGTGATGCATTTTTCCACAAAATTTCCCGTTTGGTTTCACCAACTTCTCCCCCTAACTTTGGGAAAAGTGTCTCATTAAATTGACAGTCTGCAAATCGTGCAAATCTCCTGTCAATGTTTCGAGGTAGCGAATTAATGGAGGGCCATTCAAACTCAATATATATTCCTAACCTTCTTGCGGACCCATTTTGGTGCGGGATGGCGGCGCTATAGGCACATATACTGCGCATCCAAAGATTCTTAAATGGGATATATTAGGTTCATGACCCAAAACCAATTGCAACGAGGAATATTTGTGTCAATTCGTCAGTCAGAGACGAACTAGCATTGCTGCATTCAAATTGGCGTGACCCCAAACCGAAGTGGGCAGCCGACGAACTAGCATTGTTGCATGCAAAATGGCGTGACCCCAAACCGAAGTGGGCAGCCTCGTTTTCATGAGTAAATGAGGTATTCAAGATTATACTCATGTATTGTCTCAATCTGATATCCATTTTGAATGATATCTTTAAAGCTCAACAAGTTCCTCTTAGACTTGGAGGAGAACATTGCATTCTCTAAAATATTGTTCCTTTAGGCAGAGTTATAGTTGCTCTTCAGGAGCCTTCAATCAATTTAATTCCCATGGTTTGACATACAAAAGAAAATATATGAACATGAGAATATACAAATCTGTTTGCTTCATATTTAAACAATATTTTCAAAATCTGCTGAGGTCCGTTGACTAACTAAATCAGATAGTCGATTATATGTTTTCCATAATCGTTTACTTTGCAGTTTGAAAATTTCAGTTTAAGCATTTTCTTAAAACAATCGATTGTTAAACACACACAATCGATTGTTGAACATTGACAATCGATTGTTAAACATAGACAATCGATTATTTGCTATTTAGAAAAATTCCAGATCACACTGTCTTACGACAATCGATTGTTAAACATAGACAATCGATTGTTGAACATTGACAATCGATTGTTGACCATTGACAATCGATTATTTTGCTATTTTGAAAAAATCCAGATCACACTGTTTTAAGACAAACGATTGTTATACATAGACAATCGATTATTTGTTATTTTGAAAAATTCCAGATCACACTGTTTTAAGACAATCGATTGTTAAACATAGACAATCGATTGTTGACTATTTTGAAAAAATTCCAGATCACACTGTCTCACGACAATCGATTGTTAGACATAGACAATCGATTGTTGGACATTGACAATCGATTGTTGAACATTGACAATCGATTGTTTTGCAGTTTTAATGCGAAATATTAGATAATCGACTAACTGTTAGGTTAGTCGATTACCTCTACTTGAAAATAAAAATATTATTGAAATTTGAGCATGTAGAAACATTCTAACGAACTAATACTAACATTATATCATGAACTAACTAATAAGTGAAATAAAATCAAACAATTCCATCTTCCTTCATCAAGGTGATGGTGCAAGAGAATCAAGGCCATTGGCACAGTTTCAAACCTTCATTAAGGTGATGGCGCAAGAAAAACGAGGCCTTAGCATAGTTTCAAACCTTCATCAAGGTGATGGCGCAAGAAAATCAAGGCCTTAGCATAGTTTCAAACCTTCATCAAGGTGATGGCGCAAGAAAATCAAGGCCTTAGCATAGTCTTGGGTGGATGCATTATTTCTGTCTTTGATGGCGTCTCTAGGACCCATTGCATCCAAATGGATTTCAGCATTCAACACCCATGTCATATAGTTCTTGCCCGAAATTTCTAGGGCTACGAACTTTCCTTTTATAATGTCAGACATGAAACAAAATTACATCAAGAGCGTGTTCATACTTACGGGCTCTATTACAATTATCACATTCACTTCAGAGAATGGATCATAATCATCTGTATGTGCTATACACAATCTCATGTCAAATATTACTTTCATAAAGTGAAAGATTATTTTGAGAATCCTTATTGTTCTCATTACAATAATGACGATTATAATTTCGTCTATTGCCACGTCCACATCCATTGATACCTTCACGGTAATAATTTTTGTCTTCTTTCAGACTTATCACATACTGCTACCACATTCTCTAAAGGGAATGGAGCAAATTCAATTGGACGGATTTTGTCTTCTTTCAGAATTATCACATAGTGCTACCACATTCTCTAAAGGGAATGGAGCAAATTCAATTGGACGGATTTTGTCTTTGTTTGTATATGAAATCAAATCATAGAATTTCAAGAATTTGAAAGGGAAAAATAAGTTACTTACCTTTAAGGTATACCAATAAATGTTGTGATATCGAATATACCTCTTGAGTTTCCATCCCGTTGCATTACTTTATGATGATACCATCTCTTCTATTTTCCGTATAGAAATTCTACCGCGTTATCCCGCGAAATAAGGAGACGATTTTACAGCACATGAGAAAAAAATCAACTTGTTTCCTGTACGCAAAATTACTAAGTCCTACAAACCCATATTTCTAATGCTTGCTCCCAGAGTTTAATGACCCCAATTATGAACAAGTTGTGTGTCTTTGATGGAAAGCTGCAGACAAGGAAACAACACATATTATATATTTTAATCGAATATAAAATCGATACTTATCTCTTGAAGCGTGACCCGGATAATGCCCGGAATTAGCGAAATTCGTGGGGGCGAATTTCTCCTTAATCTTCTCAAAGTGTTTCTTGAGACGGTAGAGTCTCGTGCTGATAACGTGTTATGAAATAATATAAAAGACAAGAACAATATAGAGAGAATAGGGAGAGGAGTATTCTTATTGATACTTAGGGATTGTTAGGGATGATTTACAATGGTAGAAGACCCCTTTATTTATAGGGAGGTAGTGACTTAGCTACCAAGAATAAAACTCTAGAATCTCTCTAATTATAGACATTCACCTTAAATAGAAGTCTATTTATAACAAATAATATGTATTTCTCATACATTACTTAATCATACAACAACAATAATATGTCAGTTATTATCTCACATAAAGGGATATGGAAAGATATGCACGCAGATCTTATTCCTACCTTGTGGAGGTAGATAAGTTGTTTTTGATAGACATATTACTTCATCATAATTTTTTTTTTAAAAATCACTTTAATCTTTAGCTACTAAAATCAAATTATTAAATTTAATATAAATATCAAGTCTAGTTTAATATGTAACATCCTAAAGAATTTATATTTAGGATTTAACTATATTCTTTGTCTACATATCTTTTGTACTTCTGACTTATGTAAGAGGAGTAGTAGTAGATGAAGATTATTTTTTTTAAGAAGTAAACTATGGTTTTCTAAGAGCAAGGGGTCGGAACGGGGTTGGTATTTTGGTTGATAAGAACCTCCGGGATTTAGTGGTAGAGGTTAGGAGAGTGAGCGACATGCTGATGAGTATTAAGCTAGTTGTTGATTGATTTACTTTGAACATAATCAGTTCGTGCGCACCCCAGGCAGGCTTGGATGAGGAAGTCCAAAGGCATTTTTGGGAGGATTTGGATGAGATGGTGCACGGTATACCGCACACTGCGAAGCTTTTTATTGGAGGAGATTTCAACGATCACAAGGGAGCGACGCCTGGGGGCTATGATGATGTGCATGGTGGTTTCGATTTTAGAGATAGAAATGGATGGGGAACTTCACTACTGGATTTTTACAATATTTGATTTGGTAACAACAAACTCAAATTTTTCGAAGAAGGTGGAACACTTGGTCATATTTCGGAGCTTGGTGGCCAGGATCCAGATTGACTATCCTTTCTGCAAGAGGTGTGATAAAGGTCTTTGCACGGATTACAAGGTCATCCCGAGTGAGAACCTCACGGCCGTTCACAGGCTCCTAGTCATGGACCTTGAAATCACAAGAAAAAAGAGGAAGATGGCGGTATATGGCCAACTTAGGATCAAGTGGGGAGCCTTGACAAAAGATAAAGCACAAGAGTTGGAGGTTAAGTTGTTGAGTATGGGAGCTTGGAGGAGTAGTGGGGATCCGAGCCTAATATAGACCATGACGATGCAATGCATTAAGGAAGCTGTCAGATAGGTTCTATAGGTCTTGAAGGGTTAAATGGTGGTTGCAACGGAGACTGGTGGTAGAACGGAGGTCCAAAGAAAGGTGAACACCAAGAAAGTGGCGTATATGAAACTAGTGGAAAGCATTGATGAGGATGAGAAGAGGCCGAATAGGAGAGCTGTATAAGTTGGCTAGGAACAAGGCGAAGTTAGCAGTTACGGCGGCTAAGATTGCAACATTTAGTCATTTATATGAAGAACTTGAGGGTAAAGGCGGGGATAAGAGGCTGTTTAGGCTAGCCAAGGTGACAGAGAGAAAGGCACGTGACTTAGACGAAGTAAAGTGCATCAAGGATGAAGAAGATAGAGTTTTGCTAGATGAGGCGCATATCCGTCGGAGATAGTAGACTTACTTCCATAGTATCTTGAATGAGGATGGAAACAGAGACATTGTTCTCGGTGATTTTGGATCTTTCAAAGGTCCTTGTGACTTTAGGTATTGCAGGCAGATTAGAGATAGGGAGGTTATGGGGGCTATGCGTAAGATGAGTAGGGATAGAGCGACCGGGCCATACGAATCATGGTGGAGTTTTTGAATAATGTGGGAAGGGCTGGCTTAGAGTGGCTTACTAGGTTATTTAATGTCATTTTTAGGACAAAAAGATGCCCGAAGAGTGGAGATGGAGCACAATGGTTCCTTTGTACAAGAATAAGGGCGATATTCAAAATTGCAATAACTATCAGGGTATTAAGTTGCTTAGTCATACTATAAAGGTGTGCGAGAGGGTGGTGGAGCTAAGGGTGAGGAGAAGAGTGTCCATTTTTGAAAACCTGTTTGGGTTTATGCCGGGACATTTGACTACGGAAGCAATTCACCTTGTTAGGAGATTGATGGAACAATATAGGGAGAGGAAGATGGACTTGCATATAGTATTCATCGATATATAAAAGGCTTACGATAAAGTCCCGAGAGAGATTCTGTAGAGAAGTTTGGAGGCTAGAGGGGTATCTGTGGCCTACATTAAGGTGATTAAAAATATGTATGAGGGAGCAAAGTCCTACGTGAGGACATTGGGAGGGGTCTCAGACCATTTCCTGGTCATGATGGGGTTGTATCAGGGTCATCACTCAGCCCTTTTTTGTCTGCCCTGGCGATGGACGTACTGACTCACCACACCCAAGGGGATGCGTCGTGGTGCATGTTATTTGCATACGACATTGTTTTGATTGACGAGATGCAAGACGGTGTTAACACGAGGTTAGAGGTGTGAAGACAGATCCTGAAGTCTAAAGGTTTCAAGTGAGCATAACTAAGACAGAATACTTGGAGTGTAAGTTTAGTGGTGCTACTCAGGGAATGGAATGGAAGAGGAGGTGAGGCTGGATTGACAAGTCATCCCTAGGAGTCAAAGTTTTAAGTATCTTGGGTCTATTATACGTGGGGTTTGGAGATTGATGAATATGTCACATATCATATTGGGGCGGGATAGATAAAATGGAGACTTGCTTCCGATGCTGTGTTTGACCAGAAGGTACCAAGAAAACATAAAGATATGTTTTATAGAGAGGTGTCATACCGACTATGTTATTTGGGGCTGAGTGTTGGCCAGTCAAGAGTTTTCACGTCTAGAAGATGAATGTAGCAGAGATGAAGATGTGTGGGCGCACCAAATTAGATGGATTAGGAATAATGTTATTCGGAACAAGGTGGGTGTGGCCCCTATCGAGGACAATATTCGGGGAAGCACGGCTTAGATAGTTTGGACGTGTGAGGAGGAGAAACACAAATGCTCCGGTAAGGAGGTATGAGGTTAATATTTGAGAGCCTTAGGAGAGGTAAAGGTAGGCCGAAGAAGAGTTGCGGTGAGGTGATTAGGCATGACATGGCGCGGCTACAACTGACCGAGGACATGACCCATGATAGGAAGGTGTGAAGGTCGAAGATTAGGATAGTAGGTTAGGTAATCCAGATTATTCATACCAATAGTGTTAGTATGTACTCTCGCATTTGGTTAGTAATAGGCTTATTTGAATACCTATCATTTTTTTTAGCATTTCGATCATCTTACTATCTTGTTATGTATGCTACTTTTACATGATTTTTTGGTGTTGTCTGGTCTTGTTTTCTCGTTATTATTGGTGTACATATGCTTGCCTAAGCCGATGGTCTATTGGAAAGAGTCTCTCTACCTCCACAAGGTAGGGATAAGGTCTACGTGCACAATATCCTTCCCAGACCCCACTATGTGTGATTATGAGGGTGTTTTGATGTGCTTAAACCAGCTTTTAAGCACTTCTTTATTTTTTGAAGTGTTTGGCAACAAAAAAAACTGCTTAAAAAAAGCCAAAAGCAACAAGTTGGCTGACCCCAACTTTTTTTATTTTGGCTTAAAAGCCATTTTAGTTTGACCAATAAAATTACTTTCTTGCCCTTATAAGTTTTTATAATACCAAAATTACCCTCTTCTTTTCTCTTCATCTTTATTTTTATAATACCAAAGTTTTTATATTTTTGTCTTTTTAATAAGAAAAAGTGCTTACCACCACTTGTTTGCTTAACACTTCAGCAACCTTTTTTAAGCTTCAACACTTTTATTCAAACATGTAACTGATTATTTATAAAATAAGCTCCAGCACTTAAAGCTGCTTTTAAGCACTTGTGCTTAAAAGCTATTTTTTTAAGCCAATTCAAACAGACTCTATATTGATATGTTGTTGTTGTTGTCATAAGGACAATGAAAATTAAAAGTTGAACATTATGGTACAAGCTCTAATAGTTTAACTCTATAGTTCTAGATTTAAACATTATAGACTTACTGCGGAACTATATTTAACAGTTAAAAATCTTTAGTTCTAGCATGGTTTGTAGCTTAGCTTATCCGTAATTTCACTTGTGGAATTTTATTTGATTGTTGTTGTTTTATAGCTTAGAGTCCCTAGTGGAAGTTTCCAAATAATATGTATATGAGTTCAACCCTCATCAATTCCTCTTCCCCTTTCTTTATCTCATCGTGTAAATGTAGAGTGATAATAGAGTCAACACTTAATGGAAAAGTGCACTTTTAAACAAATTTTAATTTTTAACCTTTGTGTATATCTGGCTAAATATATTTAACCTTTAATTAAGGGATTGCACTTTTAATCTTGTACTTATAAATCTTCACAAGTTTGAAGAATTATATATTGTTGCACATTTGATTTTCTATGTTATATTAATTTTGTATTACTATTTAATATTTGCGGGGAAAATAGTTATAAAAATAGTTCAGATGTAACATATAGTTAGTTCCTATATAAAGGATCCAAACTCCAAACACCCACATCTTAGCTAGTGTTTGGCCATAGATTGTAAATTTATTTTGAAAATTTTAATTTGGGCGAAGTTTGATTTGAAGATGAAAATATGTTTGGACATACGTTTTCAAAACATATTTTTCAACTTTATTTTAAAAAACATGCATATAATTTCCAATTTAGGGATTTTGGCCCAAATTCAGCTCAATGACTGATTTTGAGATTTGAAATTTGCGATTTGGGATTTGGCTAATATATGGGCAAAATTTATGGCCAAACACGAGTTTTGAAAATAAATCTCAAATTTATTTTGACAAAACTCATGACCAAACGGGGCCTTAATATATTGAAGGTTAAACTTGCATATGCATACATCACAAAGATATATTAAAATTTACTACTAATTGAAGGACCCAAAATGTTATTATCCCACAAATTAGGCTTTAAAGTTATGGACAAACCGATTAATGGTAGTTGGAGACTTAGGAGTTGTACTTTTTACTTTGGTCATAATAATACTTTCCAAAAGTGTCACAAAGGTACTATCATATATTAAGTTTAAACAAAACAGAAATTAAAACAAAGTAAAGGAATTTATAATTAATTTATTTCGAGTCATTAGGTAGATGGGTAAAGTCTAAAGGACTTAAATCATTACATCTTTTATCAATTCTGCCCTCCATGCGAATTTCTCTTTTTGCTGTAGAATTACAAAATTATGTCGAGCTTAAATTTAAAATATATGTTAATTTATTTCCAGAAAAATATTTTGACACATATGAGAATTGACAGATTGGGTTTATGTCAAAACATGTCTACTAACTCTATTTTTGGTCTTCTTTTTTCCAAAAAAATTATCCTAAAACGGAATGCAATTTCAAGTTTTTTTTTTTCTATGTTTGAAATTGCAGCATTCTTGAATTCTATTTCGCGGTATGGTCAGTGGCAGATTTAGGAATGGAACGGTGTTTATTTGCCGAAAAATTATACTGTATATATAAAGTAAAATTTATTTTTATCTCTATATATTAAATTTTGAATATCCTAACACAATCCGAAAGTATAGTTTAGTGGTAGAGGGAATTTAAAATCAACATAAGGTCATGAGTTCAATTTTCACTAGCAACAAAAAATATTTTGAACCCCTTCGTGAAGATCGTGTCTCCGCCGTTGGTATGGTGCAAAACCACGTCACACCATACCTCCACAGTCCAATTTGTTCGTTCGAAAGAGTTTAAAATTTTGTACAATGATAGTATAAAATTATATTCATCTGAGGTAATTTTATTAATAAAAATTGATTAATAAATGAGTATAAACGAAAAGTAATAGAGTATGTTATAATAAGTCATAACATGCTAAAATATCAAAGAGCTCACTTGAATTGTGGGAACAGCTTCATTTAAAAATTTAAAATGACATGATTATTTAAATATGTTAGAAAATATCTGTTTCTTATTGAATTATGTGAATAGTGTTATTTATGCTAAATGTTCAAAAGTGGTAAGCTAAGAAAAGATGAAACATTGAAATTGGAAAAGAAAAGAATATACCTTTTCGTTCTTAAAGCGAGTACGAAGACTGCCCAGTTCTTTGTCAACGCAAAGACGTTCCTGTTCTTTGTTTTGGCAATTACGGATATTGCTGATGAACACAGATAAACCTCTCATACCAGAAAACGCCATTGATCTCAACTCAGATCCTCAGCACCTCCGATCCGATTTCCTAATTTGATCCGACGTCGTTCTACGTGTTCTGAATATCATTCGTAATCGTGATTCGAGAAAATGTATAGATGTATAGGGCTGTGTATGTATAGGTAGAGAGAAATAGAGTTCGATGTAGAGAGAGAAAGATGGGGGAAGGGAGAGAATGTGGAGTGAAGAAATCTGGAAAAGCCGTCGGTCAGTGCCAGCGTAGGAGGACGACTCTTAATTTTATTTTAGTGATTTTGTTGACTCAATACAGTTACCTACAGAAAAACATCATTTCATTTGGACTTTCTATATTTTATTTAATTTCTTCTGGCAAATGAGAATAAATTGATCATTATTGTTTTGTGACAGTGGAGCCTCTCAATGTTACATAGTTTAATATTGCTACATAATTTAAAAGATAATTACATCTAATTATTCATAAATGACACGTATGATGGAGAAAAAATCCAAGTGAGGACGGTATGAGGGGCCTTAACCATTTTCTGGTCATGATGGGGTTGCACCAGGAGTTGGCATTTTTTTTATTTGCCCTGATGACTGACGTGTCACATTCAAGGGGAGGTGTCGTGGTGCATGTTATTTGCATATGATATTGTATTGATTGACTAGAGGCGAGGCTGTGTGAATGCGAAGTTAGAGGTATGAAGGCAGACCCTAGAATATAAAGGTTTCAAGTTGACCAGGACTAAGACCAAATATTTGGAGTAGGGCTGTATTTTGTCCTGGGCTCGTGGGCCTGGGCTCTGGCGGTCCCGGTCTTCGTGGGCTTGATGGGTGAGACCAGCCCGTGACGGGCCTAAGCCCATATTGTCCTGGGCTTAGCGGGCCGGGCCTGCATGGCGAGCTTCTTTTGTAATTTTTTCAAGGTAATATCCTGTGTAGTGGTTCATAGTATATAATATACTAGTATAGAATATATTTATATAGTATACTAGTTATTAGTATAATATATATTTCATTGTATATTGTATTGTAGTAATTAGTATATATTGCATGTTATGTATATATATATTCCCTTATATATTTTCTTGTATGTTATATATATATTCTCTTATATATTTTCTTGTAGTATATATATTGTATCTTATGTATATATATTATAACTTATATTGTTATATATTTTGTTGTAGTATATATATTGTATCTCTTATGTATAATGTATATATATTCTCTTATATATATTGTATCTTATGTATATATGTTATTATTTATATATTTTCTTGTAGTTTAGGTTGTATGTTATGTATATATATTCTCGTATATATTTTTTTGTGGTATATATATATATATAGTAGCTTATAAATAATTCGAAATAAAGACAAAGACTTATTGAGAAAAAAGATATTCAAGGGTATGTCTTATAATTTTTATTACCCAAAATGGCATATCTTTTTTAGTCTTCCTTCCCCCAATGGAATGAGCACAACAAAGTACTAATACCACCATTAAAAGAAAAAAAAACTAAAAGAAGATGTGCCAAAGTACATGTTACATCATAATTTACATTGTATCTCTAACAAATCTCATAAATTCGTTAAGGTTGGGAGGAGGTTGTGTTGGTGGTGGTGAAAAAGAAGCTTCTTCATCACCACTTCCGGGCGAAGCCGAATCCTCCGCAAGTTCCGCTATCATTTCTTCATAAGCTTCATCTATCGGCGGTTGTGATTCTGCAATTCCAAAGTTTCTTCTTCCCGCACGGATCCAATCTCTAAAAAGTACCGATTTTTCCAAGCTATCCCTCATCGCCGCTCTATGATCACCTATTTGCAGTCTTGCTTGACTTAAAGCGCTCTCCAGTGCAACAGTTGAAGCTTGAATTGATAAAATATCCCGAGTCATCCTTGCAAGAACCGGAAAATATTTTTCCCTTGACTTCCACCATTCCAAAAGATCAAAAGAGCCGTCTGGATTCTCCTTTTCAAGTCCCTAAGACAAGCAAACTTGAAGCTCATTTAGATGTGAAGTTTCATCATTATTATCACCTTGAGAACCCCGAAACTCCGTCCAAGATTTAAGAGTTGTTCAGCCCGCAGCTCTTTTAGAAGATTGTGAGCTAGACGAAGTAGGGGTTGAAATATTTGGCCTAGCATGCTCTAAGGCAAGTTGATAAGCATTATTAATTGTTTGAGCATTAATTTTAATTGATGCTTTTGCATCTGAAATGTAGCAACTTCCTCGTTTGAAAGATCTAAAGCCTTATAAATATTTGAATACCCAAAAATGAGGACCTCCTAATTTCATTATAAGATTTGACATTGCAGCAACACCAAAAATAAGAGGGATAGGGAAAAAATATTTTTAAAATTTTGGTTTCATTTCGTTTATAGAAAGTTCGTAAATATCCCCACCCTCGCCAAATTCAACAAACAAATCAGCTAGTGCGGCAATATAAACTAAACAGTTTGAAATAGTATGATAATATTGCCCAGAAAATGCATTTGTAGCAACTTGAAAATGTTCTAAAAAATCTAAAAGAATTTTAACATTCGTCCAATCTTCGGCAGTAAGCATTTCATCATCATCCTCACCACCTACCCGAGAATTAAACGTTGCATTAATATGGTTCTATATTCATGTGCAACTACTAAACTTTCGTACATACAATTCCATCTAGTCGGGCAAGGATTAGGAACCTTTCTTTCTCTAAGGCCATATTCATCACATTTTTTAAAATACTCTCTAAGTCTAGTTCTACGGTTTGAATAAAAAGCCAATTAAGAGTCATTCGAATCTTTTCAATTTCTATGTTTAAAAATTCACATACCATCACCGACAATTAAATGATAAATATGACAAATACATCTAACATGGAAAATATTAGTAAATGCAAGATTTAGTATTTTGTAAGCATGCCAATAGCACTACTGTTACTAGAAGCATTATCCATAGAAATTGCCATTATTTTATCGCTGAAGAAAAAATATCTACAAATATCTGAAACAGTGTTAGCTATAAACTTACATGTGTGACATGAATTAATTATTCTATACGCAATTATACATTTTTGCATTGTCCAGTCCACGTATATCCAATGACTTGTAACAGTTAGATAATCACAATCATTACCACTTCTACCAATATCAATAGTAATAGAAATCGATTAGGTATATAAGTAAATATATAGCGCAAATATTGTTCATATTCATGTTTGAATTTATCGGCCTTAACTGTTGTGCGAGGCCAACCTTTATAAGTAGGATTAAAAACTCATCTAATATAATGAACCCAATTAGGATTAGAAGCAAAAGTATAAGGTAAGCACATAACAGTAATCATCTTTGCTAATTCTGCACGATCTCTATTTGGATCGTAATATAAAATACCTTCGGTGATAGTGTTAATTCCTGGTTGAACTAGATTTGAACCTATACCAGGGTTAACCGCAGAATCTACACTTGTCCCCTCTTGTTGCGCTTTCATTTGAAAAAATCTAGCCTTATCTCTAGGGTGTGTTTTTATGTGCCTAGTCAAACTACCCGTGCCGCTACGGTCTCTAGTAAATTTATGAACCAGTAATTTCCTACAAGTTTTACACTTAGTTTTATTTAGTTCTCTTACTTGAGTAAAAAGATTCCAAACTAATGATGTTTCTTGACGTTTAGCAGGTTGTCTATTAAAAGTTGGAGTTTCTACTGGTGGGTCGGTCGGTGCATTACTTGAGTTATAAAAAGGACTAGTAGGTGTATCACCTAAATCTGGTGCTTGGATTTCATCATTATCATCATCATCCTTATTTTTCTCTAAGATAGGTTCATTAGGATAAAGAGAATTCATAATTTCATCATCTAATCTATCACCTACTGCAACATCATGTAGAAATTCACTATCGGTAAATTGAAAATAAGGGTGATCACTATCAAGGATTATGGGAGGAGGAGGAGGACGTCTAGGTTGACGCTACTTTCAACTTGCTTATCTTTTGTAGGTCGGGGAGCCGGGGGAAGGGTAGTATTATGACCACTACTTTCACCTGTTATACCTTTTCCTTTACCAAATATATTTTCAAAGAAAATGCCATATTGATTATTATTATGCAAACTAAACCACACAAAAATATATTATTAAAACGTAAAATTTGAAACGAGTTTACTGAATTGCCGAACAACTTCTTGAAAATTGAAAATCGTTGAACACTTGAAAACTTCAATTCAACAACTTCACAATTTTTCACGAATTTTTAACAATAAATTAAGCAATTGTAGTAGAAAGATTGAGAGTTATTGATGAATTGGTGTATAAAAATGAAAGAATGATGGGGTATTAATAGTTGAGAAATGGGAAAAAATGTAATTATATAAAGTTTGGGGCTCAATGGCCATTTTGTAAACTTTCAAACGACCATATTTTCAGCCCAAATGGCTATTTTTTAAATATTGCCGTTGCAGATTTTTGAAACAATTTTTTTTTTGAAAAATAGTCGTTGGGCCCGATTAGGCACGCCAGGACCGGCCCTGGCCTGGCTGACGGTCCTGGGCCTAGCGATCCCGGCTCACGGGGCTAATGGCCTCGGACCGGCCCGTCATGGGCCTACATGTAACACCAGGCCCAATACCATCAGGACCGGCCCACCAGGCCCTTAGGCCCGCCAGGACCGCGGGCCCGGTCCGGTTTAGGCCCGGGCCATAGTGCACTCTTAATTTGGAGCGTAAGTTCATTGGTGAGACTCGGGGAGGAGAAAGGGAAGTGAGGCTGGACTCGCAAGTTATCCCAAGGAGAGGAAGTTTTATGTACGTTGGGTCTATAATACAGGGGAATATAGAGATTGATGAAGATGTCACGCATCATATTGAGGTGGGATGGATGTGTTTTGTGTGACAAGAAGGTTCCACCAAAATTTAAAGGTAAGTTCTATAGAGTGACGGTGAGATCGACTATGTTGTATGGGCGGAGTGTTACCCAGTCAAGATCGTCCATGTCCAGGAGAGCATAGATGAGGATGTGTGAGATGGATGTGCGGCACACCAAGTTAGAAATGATTAGGAATGAGGTTATTTGCGTCAAGGTGGGTGTGGCCCCTTAGGTGGTTTGGACATGTGAGGAGGAGGACCACAGACACCCCGATGGGTGTTAGAGGTTGACAATGCAGGGCCTACGGAGAGGTAGAGGTAAGCGGAAGAAGAAGTGGGGAGAGATGATTGGATAAGACATGACGCAAGTTCAGCTAACCGAGGACACGACCCTTGATAGGAAGGTTTGAAGGTCGGGGATTAGAGTAGCAAGTCTAGATTGGTCATACCGGCAGTATTAGTGTGCACTCTCGCATTCTGTTGGTAGTAGGCTTCTATGGTTACCCGTCATTTTCTTTCATTTTAATCATCTTATTATCGTTTTGTTTTTTATGCTGCTATTACATGTTTTTTTGGTGATGCCCCTTTTTGTCTATCTTTTTATTAATGTGGTGCTTATGCTTTCCTGAGCCGGAAATTTATTGAAAACGGTCTATCTATCTTCACGAGGTAGGGGTAAGGTATGCGTATACACTATCCTATAGTGTGAAAAAATACTGAATATGTTGTTGTTGTTATTGTGGTGTTATATAATAATTATTATAAAATAAGACAAGTCATTTACTACAACATATTAAAATATTATTCATTAATAAAATAAATTCTATTACAGTATCACAGTGAAATTAAATCAGATTGATTTTTGTGAGTGAGTTTTTGGGCGATGGCCTGAAAATAAATTGATGCATGTATGATTTGGACGTGGACAGGCTGTAATTTTCTGTTATCCTAAAAGACACCCTTTTTTGAAGTAGTAACAATTGGAGTATTTTCTTGCCCTTTTTTCTGTTGTTTTCTGGTGGGTATGTAGTGGAGGAGAGGATGATGCCTCCATTTAAGGTGAACAGTAAGAAATTTTGAATCTTGTATTTCAAAAGGTATTGAATTAAGTTCACATTTTAGCAAGATTTAAAACAGTAAATGGGAGTTCATGTTGTAACTACTCTCACTATTTTCCTCATGATATGTATAGCTTTCCACTACTCATTACTATTATGATTATAACTTCCATATTTTCATAACCTCTCCCCATGATCTTCCCCTACAACTTCAATTGTTAATGTCATGTTTAAGACAATTATTTTGTAACCTTCATATGTAACAATATAAATAGAGGCATGAAATGTGAGATGAAATAGACTTGAACACTTGATGAAATAAGAAAATTATCTATTCTTCTCTTATTTTACTTTAAAAAAAGGAATATAAAAAAATTATCGCTTCTTCTCTTATTCTACTTATCTTCTTGTTTTATATTGTCACTTTGAGCCACATTTCTTAACACGTTATCATCACGAAGTTGAGCTCTTTTTGTTGTTCAGGTATATTTTTTCGTTGTATATTTTGATTTCATGATTAGTATCTTTAATATGCAGTTTTATAATTTCTCACATCTCTAAATATATGTAAAAATAAAGATTTTGTGTTTCTTTATTTTAAATTATTTGCATTATTTTCATGTGAAAGTTGCTAATTTTTATGTTAATAGAATTAATTGAAAGAAGAATACTTGTTTTATGGTGTTCGACATTTGAAATTGTGTTAAAGTTAGCAGACATTTTTGTTCTAGTTAACATCAAAGATATGCTAATAATTTTTTAAGAAATAGTATTTTTTTCTATGGAATTATCATTTTAGTGTATATAGATCACGAATTTAATGTTATGTCAATTCTTAAGATTCTTTACGCTATTATCCTAATAATTTTTAATTATTTATTTTCTTTGATAGTTTTAACTATGTCTAATTTGTCAAATTTGAGTTTGTAGCACTTGACATTTCTGGAAAAAAATTACATATCATGGGTTCTCGATGTTGAGATTCACTTAGCCGCTAAAGGCCTTGGTGACACCATTACTCAAGGTAATGAGGCATCAAGCCAGGACAAAGCAAAGGCCATGATTTTCCTTCATCATTATTTGGATGAAGGTTTGAAGATTGAATATTTGTCAGTGAAAGATCCACTTGAATTGTGGATTGTCCTGAAGGAAAGGTATGGTCACCTTAATGTTACGATATTTCCAGGGGATCGATATGAGTGGATGCACTTACGGTTGCAAGATTTTAAGATAGTAAGTGAGTATCACTCTGTCGTATTTCGAATAACTTCCCAATTGAAATTATGTGGGGATGTTATGAATGATGAGGATTTGTTGGAAAAGACTTTTATAATTTTTCATGCCTCAAATATGGTATTACAACAGCAATACCTTGAAAAGAGTTTTAAAAAGTATTCTGAATTGATCTCATGCCTTCTGGTGACTGAACAACATAATATCCTTTTGCTGAAAATTCATGAAACCCGTCCAACAGGGTCAGCTCCGCTTCCTGAAGCGATTATGGAAGCTAGATGCGATAAGTCTAGAAAAAACAGAATAATAATCATGGCCCTATGAATGTACGTGGGTATGGAAATGGTTAGAGACGATATAATAGCCATCATCATGGTGGTCATGGAAAACGAGAGAACAATGTGAGTTCTCAAAACAATCCTTCAAGAGGTAAAAGTGGTAACAACCACCACTGTGACATGAAATGTCATTGGAGAATTAAATGTCGTGCACCTGAGCATTTTGTCAGGCTTTATCAAAACTCCATCAAAAGAAAGGCAAATAATGTTGGAGCATCTTTTACTAATGTCCCAATGGAATCTCATTTGACCTTTAAAAATGATTTTGAGACAGGTCCTCCAAACAAAAATTATGATAATGCCGAGGCAAATCTTGGTTTGAATGATGATGATTTTCAAGACCTCGTGATCTTACTCATTTGGAAGTTGAAGACTTCTTTGGAGATCAAAACTAAAGTTTGATCATTTTACTAGGGAGTGAGGAATGAAATTATGTTGTTATTTTTATTTTTAGTATTTTTGTCTCGTTCTAAAGTTATTTTTTATTTTCAAGTAGTACTTAAGTTGTCTTATCTTGTTGTTGGTGTTTTTAGTTTTTCCGTATTTCTCGTGGTGTACTTTTGTTTTTATGAAGAAAATAAAATTCCTCAATTTAAAATTGGATCCAAGATGAGCAATGAAGATTTACGCCTTTTGGATAGTGCTACAACTCACACAATATTAAGAAAAAAAATTTCTCTGATTTGGTTATGAAAAAGGCTTATGTTATTACAATATCTGGTAATACCAAGTTATTTGAGGGCTCTGGAAGAGCGGCCTTATTACTACCTGGAGGAACGATACTAACTATTGATAATGCATTGTACTGCAGTAAGTTTCAAAGAAACTTGTTGAGTTTCAAAGTTATTCACTAAAATGGCTACCATGTTAAGACCTCAAACAAAGGAAATGTTGAATACCTTTATATTACTACAATAAAAGCGGGTAAAAAATATGTGTACGAAAATTACCCGCATTTTCTTTTGGGTTGTACCACACAAATATTGGTGTGGTTGAATCACATGCCATAGTAAACAAAAGGTTTACTATTTAATGTTTTTATCATTTGACATGACTGGTTGGGCCATCCCGGTTCTAACATGATATGCAGCATAATAGAGAATTCAAATGGGCGCACATTGAAAAATAAGAAGATTCTTCAATTTAAATAATTCTCTTGTGCTGCTTATTCTCAAGGAAAATTGGTCATTGAACCATCAGCAGCTAAAGTTGAGATTGAATCCCCTGCATTTCTGGAACGTATACAGAGTGATATATATGGGCCTATACACATTCCTTGTGGACTATTCAAGTATTTTATGATCTTGGTAGACGCATTTACAAGATGTCCACATGTGTGCTTATTGTCAACTCATAATATGGCATTTGCGAGATTGTTGGCCCAAATAATAAGGTTAAGAATACAATTTCCAGATTATGCAATAACACAATCATTTTGATAATGCTGGTGAATTTACATATTAGGCCTTCACTGATTATTATATGGCTACTGGAATAAAATTGAGCATCTGGTTGCTCATGTTCATACTCAAAACGGTCTAGCAGAATCATTGTTTAAACGCCTCCAACTAATAGCTAGACAATTGCTAATGAGCACAAAACTTCCCCTTTCAGTGTAGGGGCATGCTATTTTGCATGCAGCAGAACTTGTGCACCTAAGGCCAACCAGTTATCATAAACTCTCCCCATTACAGTTGGCTTTTGTTCATGAGCCAATATTGCCCATCTAAGAATTTTTGGATGTGCAGTATATGTTCCAATTGCTCCACCACTATGCGCAAAGATGAGTCTCCAAATAAGGTTGGGAGTATATTTTAGTTATGAATCTCCTTCTATTATTAAATATTTAGAGCCTATGACAGGAGATTTGTTTACAGCCAGATTTGTTGATTGTCATTTGATGAATTAGTTTTTCCAACATTATGGGGAGAAAATAAACAACTGAAAACTAGATATATTGGAACATATTATCTCTATCTCATTTGGATCCTCGTACAAATCAATGTGAACAAGAAGTTCAAAAGATTATTTATATGCAAAATATTGCAAATCAATTGGCAAATGCACTTACTAACTTTCCACGGGTTACTAAATCACATATTCCAGCTGTAAATGATCCAATTCGAGCTGGATAGTATGATAATGCAAATGATTCTAGGCCACGCCTTAAACGTGATAGACCAATCGATTCCAACGATAAGAATCCCCGAAAAAGAACAAATGATCAAGTTGATCATAACATGGAGGCAATTGCTCAACAGGAGCATAAATACATAATAATACTTGATAAGACTTCACAGGAGTTTCTAGTACATGAAAATTATGAAAATGAAGAGATCTCAATAAGTTATGTCTCTATGGGAAAAAGGTGAAACCAGAATAATGTTTTTGTTGACAATAATTTTGCATATAGTGTTGTAGATGAAGTAATGCAACAAAATGAGAATCTTGATCCAAAATCTATCGATGAATGTAGACAAAAAAACGATTGACCAAAATAAAAAACGCAAACTCAAACGGAATTGGTTTCACTCGAAAAACGTAAAATTTTCGGACCAATAGCTCGAAGGCTGAAGGTGTCAAGCCAATGGGATACAAATGTATTTTTGTGCAAAAAAATGAGAAAGGTGAAATCGTAAGATATAAAGCACGACATGTGGCACAAGGGTTTTCGGAAAGTCCTGGCGTTGATTATATGGAGACATATTCTCCTGTGGTAGATGCAATTACCTTTAGGTAGGGGTGTACATAAGCCGAGTTGATCCGTATTTTCTCACGTATGGCCCTCGACCTCAATCAATCCAAAAAAACAATCATAAGCCCCTCGAGCATAGGTAAAATAATAGTGCTCAGCTCAAATACCAGTTCAAATATCATTTAAATCTCAAATTTGAGTAAAAATAGCTGAGTTCATTAAACAATGTAATTTAATTAGATTGAGTTCAAGTAATATTTCAAATAGTGAGAAAACAATGATGAAAGTTCACAAAGGATTTCAAATAGTCGGCAATAAGCCCAAGTATGGCAATAAGCCCAAGTCATGGTGAAAACAACAAGTCTTAGTCAAATACGTGGTGAAGTATCAACCAGGATGGACCGAATAACAATCCCCAAGAGTAAATGACTCCGCGCTCGTGATTGAGCGTGCGTCTCATCTCAACATAGCACTATGTTGTACAATACGGGGTTTCAAACCCTTAGGACATCATTTAGTCATTACTCACCTCTAGCCAGCCAAAAGTCTATCTCTCTATGTCCTTGCCTCTCGAATCGACCTCCCCGCGTGTCGAATATGGCCAAAACCACAACGAATACGTTATAACGGGCTAGGGGAACATAACTCAATTGAAAAGACTCAAAAAATATCAAAATTCATGAAATTTGCAAAACCCGAACCCGGGGCCCACTTCTCCAAAGTCAGAAAATTTAACATCATCAGATTCCTTATCTTGCCACGAGTCTATATATACCAAAAACTTCCAAATCCGAGTCCAAATGACCTTTCAAATTCCACTTTGAAATACCAAAATTTCAAGCTCTAGCTTTACTCTCTCTTGATATGTTTCACAAATTTTTATGTTAATTTTACCATTAAATTTTTTATTAAGGTCAAGGAACTCACATCCAATCGCACCTAGTCGAAATCACCTTCAATTCCCGTCCAAAAGCTTTTAAGGCTGTTCGAAAATGGTGGAAAATACCCTTATCTCGCGGATGAAATATTATTTTAAAACCTTTCTGCCCAGGCCTATTTCCGTTCTTGCGACTCAGATAGCGCATTTGCGATTAACGCTTATGCAGATTCTTCAAAATTGTTCCGGACCGCTTCTGCGTAATTTATCTGCATCTGTGAAACTCCTCCAAATGGCCGAAAGCCGCACCTGCAACCCCTTTTTCGCATATGTGGAACCGCATTTGTTGCCCCTTTTATGAAGTTGCGAAAATACCAGATACCAGTAACTTCAGAAATGCACAAGTCCAAAATTCACCCCGATGGCCATCCGAAATCACCCCGAGTCCCTCGAGATATCAACCAAAAGTGCCGGACCATCCTAAAACATCATTCAAACTTGCTCCAATCATCAACACACCACAAACAACATCAAAACCATCAAATTAAATCGGATTCAAGCCTAAGTTCTTCTAAAACTTCCGAAACTCGCACTTGATCAAAAACCCGACCAAAACACTTTCGAATCATCTAAAATTTTGCTCATATATCCAAATTACCTATCTGCAACTCTCAGAATTTCATTCTGACCCTCGGATCAAAATCTCATCTATCAATCGAAAATCGCCAAAATACTAACTCCGCAAATTCAAGCCTAATTCTATAACGGACCTCCAAAATCATTTCCGATCACGCTCCTAAGTCACAAATCATTCCCTCAAGCTAATCGAATCACCAGAAATCACATCCGAGCTCTCTAACTCATAAGTCAACAGCCGATTGATTTTTCTAAACAAACATTCCTTAAAGAGACTAAGTGTCTCATTTCCTACCAAAACCAATCAAAATCAACTCTAACATGCCAAATACCGATAACAAAGCATAAAAAGGCAAAAAATGGGGAAACGAGATAGTAACTCATGAGACTATGGGCCGGGTCATCATATCCTCCCCAACTAAAACAAACATTCGTCCTCGAACGGGTCAAGAAACATACCTGAACCCTCAAACAGGTGAGGATATCTACTCCGTATCTCCCGCTCGGTCTCCCAGGTAGCCTCCTCCATGGGCCTACCTCTCCATTACACCTTCACCGAAGCTATATTCTTTGGCCTCAACTTCCGAACCTGACGACCCAAAATAGCCACTGGCTCCACATCATAGGTCAAATCATCATCCAACTGAACTGTGCTGAAGTCCAAAATATGAGACGGGTCCCCAACATACTTCCGGAGCATAGAACACATGGAATACCGGATGAACGCCCGACAAGATGAGTGGCAAAGCAAACAAATAGGCCACTCTTCAGTCCTCCTAAGTACCTCAAAAGGTCCAATGAACCGCGAAATCAACTTTCCTTTCTTTCAAGACCTCATAACACCCTTCATGGGCGAAACTTTCAGCAAGACCTTTTTACCTACCATGTAAGACACATCTCGAACCTTCTGGTATGCATAGTTCTTCTAACGCGACTGAGCTGTACGAAGTCTCTCCTCGATCAACTTCACCTTCTCTAAGGCATCCTGAAACCAACTCATTCCCCAATAGTCTAGCCTCGCCGGGCTCAAACCAACCAACTGGAGATCTACATTGTCTCCCATACAAGGCCTCATACGGTGCCATGTGAATGCTGGATTGATAGATGTTGTTGTAGGCAAACTCTGCAAGTGGCAAGAACTCATCCCAAGAACGTCCGAAATCAATAACACAGGTACACAACATGTCCTCCAATATCTGAATAGTACGCTCGGACTGTCCGTCCGTCTGAGGATGAAATGTCGTGCTCAACTCCACTTGCGTACCCATTTCTCGCTGAAAAGTTCTCCAAACCTGGGAAGTGAACTGAGTACCTCTATCTGAGATAATAGACACTGGAACACCATGCAACCGGACAATCTCCCGGATAAAAATCCCTTCCAGCCGCTCCGAAAATAGGTAGTACACACCAGAATGAAGTGCGCTGACTTGGTCAGCCGATCCACAATCACCCAAATCGAATCATACTTTTTCGAAGTCCGAGGAAGACCACTCACAAAATTCATAGTAACTCTCTCCCACTTGCACTCGGGAATAATCATCTGCCGAAGCACACCACCCAATCTCTGATGCTCATATTTCACCTGCTGACAGTTGAGATACCGAGATACATAACCCACGATATCTATCTTAATTCTCCTCCTCCAATAGTGCTGCCTCAAATCCTGATACATCTTCACGGCACCCGGATGAATGGAATACCGCGAGCTATGGGCCTCTTCAAGAATCAACTCTCTAAGCCCATCCACATTGGGCACAGAGATCCGGCCCTGCATTCTCAACACACCATCATCACCTATAGTCGCATCTCTAGCATCACCATGCTGAAATCTGACCTTGAGGAAAAGTAAATGCGGATCATCATATTGGCGCTCTCTAATGCGATCATATAAGGAAGACCGAGAAACCACGCAAGCCAGTACCCGACTAGGCTAGAAAATATCTAATCTCACAAACCGATTGGCCAAAGCCTGAACATCAACTACAAAGGGCCTCTGCGCAACTGGAATGTACGACAAGCTCCCAATACTCACTGCCTTTCGGCTCAAGGCATCGGCCACCATATTGAACTTTCTCGAATGGTATAGAATGGTAATATCATAGTCCTTAAGCAACTCCAACCATCTCCGCGCCTCAAATTCAAATCTTTCTGCTTGAACAAATGCTGAAAACTATGATGATTGATGAATACCTCACAACATACGCCATATAAATAGTGCCTCCAAATCTTCAAAGCATGAAGTATAACAGCCAACTCTAAGTCATGAATATGGTAGTTCTTCTCATGGGGCTTCAACTGACGAGAAGCATATGCAATCACTCTACCTCCTGCATCAATACACAGCCAATCCCAACTCTCAAAGCGTTACAATAGATGGTATAAGAACTTGAAGCTGATGGTAGCACCAATACTGGAGCTATGGTCAAAGTTGTCTTGAGCTTCTGAAAGCTCTCCATACACTCGTTCGACCATACAAATGGAGCACCCTTCTGAATCAACTTGGTCAAGGGTGAGGTAATAGATGAAAAACCCTGAACAAATCTATGATAATAACCTACTAAATCGAGGAAGCTACAAATCTCTGTGGTTGAGGACGATCTAGGCCAACTCTGAACCGCCTCTATCTTCTTTGGATCAACCTGAATGCCATCGCTGGACACCACGTGCCCTAAGAAAGCCAATGAACCAAGCCAAAATTCACACTTGGATAACTTTGCATAAAGCTTATCCAAATCTCTGCAATACAACTCACAAATGCTCCGTGTGCTCCTCCTGACTATGCGAGTATACCAGAATATCATCAATGAAAACTATCATAAAAAAATCCAGTTACGGCCAAAATACACTGTTCATCAAATGCATGAATGCTGCTGGGGCATTGGTCAGCCCAAAAGACATAACAAGAAACTCGTAGTGACCATATCTAGTCCTGAAAATAGTCTTTAAAATATCTGAATCCCTGATCTTCAATTGGTGATAACCCGAACGGAGATCAATCTTGAAGAATACCCTCGCTCCCTGAAGCTGGCCGAATAAATCATCAATACGAGGTAGGGGATACTTGTTCTTCATTGCTATTTTGTTCAACTGCATGTAATTAATGCACATCCTTATTGTGCCACCTTCTTCTTCACAAATAGAATAGGTGCACCCCACGGTGACATACTAGGCCGAATGAACCCCTTATCTAGGAGTTGCTAAAGCTTCTTTTTCAACTCTTTTAGATCCAATGGTGCCATACAATACGGCAGAATAGCAATGGGCTGAGTTCTCGGCGCCATATCAATACTAAAATAAATGTCCCTGCCCGGTGCATGCCCGGTAGGTCTGCAGGAAAGGAAACTCCCTCACAACTGGAACAGAATCAATGCTAGGAACCTCAGCTCCGACATCCCTCACAAAGGCTAAATATGACAGACAACCCGTCCCAACCATATGCTGGGCCTTTAGAAAAGAAATCACTCTACTAGGGACATAATTAGTCATACCACGCCACTCGATCTTCGGAACACCCAGCATAGCCAAAGTGACTGTCTTAGCATAACAGTATAGAAGAGAATGACACAGAAATAGCCAATCCATGCCCAGAATAACGTCAAAGTCCACCATGCTCAATAGCAATAAATCAACTCGGGTCTTCAGACACCCAATAGTCATAATACAAGACCGATACACATGGTCTAAATAATAGTATCGCCCACAGGGGTAGATACGTGCACAAGTAAAGCAAGACACGCTTGGGTCGTACCCAAATAATGAGCAAACTATGAAGACACATAAGAATAGGTGGAACCGGGATCAAATATGATAGAGGAATCTCTGGGGCAAACTGAGATAATACCTGTGATAACAGCATCTGATGCAAGGGCATCTGTCCTGTCTGGGATAGCATAAAATCAAGCTCGTCCACCGCCCGATCGGCCTCCACCTCTGGGGATACCCCTAGCTGCCTGAACCCCACCCCTATATGACTAGGCGAGTGCTGAAGAAACTGGTGCAAAAGACGAGGGCTGACCCCACTACTGTGAAGAACTGGCAGCATGGCGAGGACACTGCCTCCACATGTATCCAAACTCTCCACACTCATAATAGCTCCCAGGTTCTGGTGAATGGGACTGAAGGGAACCCCTCGCTTCGGAGTGACTAGCTGATGCACTCGGCACGGAAAAACCCTGAACAGATGGAACACGCGAAGAACTCTGAGCTGGAAGGGCGCTGAGTGAGGACTGGCCCTACTGATACCCCTGTGACCACGACCTATAGATGCCCCATGATACTCGAGACGAGCTAACTGAGGAGGCCTGAAAGAACGACCTCTACCCTGCTGGAACTGGTCTCTAGACGGAGCACCACTGAAACTACCAGAACCTCGAGGCCTCTTGGCCTCCCTCTCCTCTCTATCCTGACTGCGAGCCATCTCAATATCAGGAGCAATATTAACTGCATCCTCAAAGGAAATACCCATAACTCTCTCTCTCTCTCTCTCGGGTCATGAGAATACGAAGGTCATAATTAAGTCCATCCACAAACCTTTTGATTCTCTCCCGATCAGTCAGAACTATCCAGGAGGAATGACGAGACAACTCAGAAAACCTCGCCTCATACTGGGACATAGTCATATCTCATTGTCAAAGCCACTCAAGCTATCTACGTCGCTTCTCTATTATCTGAGATTGCGGTACCCATTTCTCCATGAAGAGAGTGGAGAACTCCTGCCAAGTCAAACGCGCTGCACCTGTAGGCCTGCACCGCTCATATGCCTCCTACCAAGTGAAGGCATCCCCAGTGCACTAAAAGGTGATAAATGCTACACCACTCGAATCCAATATCTCGGCCTTCCGAAGCATACACTTACACTTGTCGAGAAAACCCTGGGCATCCTCGCCCTTAGCACCACTTAATAAAGGAGGATGGAACCTACTGAACCTCTCAAGACAACATTGCCTATCGCATGGCATAGCTGGAACCACAAAGTCCTGAACTGTTGCAACCGGCTGAGCTGGAGGTGCTCCCGGTGTCTGCGATCCCTGCACTACCTACTCAGGTGTGCGAGCAGCGGGGTTCTAGTTGCCTCCCCCGGCTTGAGAAGTAGCTGTTGCGGTAGTGGCTGAAACTGCCTGAGCCAGGCCAGTGCAAACTGATAATATCTGAGCCAAGGCCTCATAAAGACTCAGAATCATAATGGGCATCGCCGATGCCTAAACATGTATTGCTGGAATGTCTACAGCTGGAGCCTGATCCTGAGCTGGGGCAACTGGTGGAGCAACAAGTGCTGCCCTCGCGGCGCTGCCTCTACCACAACCACGATCACGACCTCTGGTTCTCTCAGTGGGTGATACTGGTGGTCGTCCGTCTCGTCCGTTAGCATGATTCCTCGCCATCTGTGAGAGATTAAAATACAGAAGTTTAGTTCTCGGATCAACAAAGTCACACGAGAATAATTTCAAGAATATGAAGTTTTTCCTGAAGGTTCTGCAGCCTCTCGAGGATAAATACATACGTCTCCGCATCGATCCGCGAGAATATACTAAACCTTCTTATGACTCATGAGACCTATGTAACTTAGGCTCTAATACCAACTTCTCACGACCCAATTACCGAATCCGGTCGTGATGGCGCCTTTCGTAAAGACAAAGCCAGCAAACGGGACAACATCACATCTTTTAACAATTACTTAACATGAATAAGTCTCAAACATAAATAACATAACCTTGAGTGCGGAATAAAAGTGATATAACATGGAAACCATCCCAACACAACCCAAAATTGGGGTGTCACAAGACATGAGCTACTACAGAGTCTACTAAAATTCTACAACGTCTGGAACTAGGAACAAAGTCTGAAGATAACATGACTAATAGAACATAAGGGAAAAAGGGGGCTGCGGACGTCAACAACTATCTCATCACTCCTAGTCACCGCATGGTCTGGAAAGAATCAGCGCTCAGGAGCGAACTATGATCTGCTTGTATCTGCACACACGGTGTAGGGAGTAATGTTAGTACGCCGACTCAGTGAGTAATACGAATAAATAATGGTTGAAAGCATGAAATCTCATAAAAGCACAAAAAATTATATCCCATAACAGTAAAATCAGATAAGTAGTAAAACAGTAAAGTATCAAATAATTCTCTTTTTAAAAACAGTTTAAGGCAAATATTTTCACAAGTAAGAAATAATCAGAAACTTTCCCTTCGAACTCAATATCAAACTCTCAGTACAGTATCGGTCCCGCGGGCTCAGTATCATCCACTCAGTACAATATTAGCCCCTCAGGCTCACTCTCAAATCACATAGGTACTCGCACTCACTATGGGGGTGCAGACTCCGTAGGGGCCCCTTACGGCCTAAGCGCCATATCATCATAAACCTTGAAAGCCTTCTTATATCAACATAAGGCTTGAAAGCCTTCTCACATCACATTCGAGGCTTGAAAGCCTCCTCACATAACACTCAAAGCCTTAAAGCCTCCTTACATCACTCAACATATCCTCACGTATGGCCCTCAACCTCAATCAGTCCAAAAAAACAATCATAAGCCCATCGAGCATCAACAAAACAATAGTGCTCAGCTCAAACACCAGTTCAAATGTCATTTAAATCTCAAATTTGAGTAAAAATAGTTGAGTTCGTGAAATAGTGTAATTTAATTGGACCGAGTTCAAGTAATATTTCAAATAGTGAGGAAACAGTGATGAAAGTTTACAAAGAATATTAAATAGTCGGCAATAAGCCCAAGTCATAGTGAAAACAACAAGTCTTAGTCAAATACGCGGTGAAGTATCAATAGGGATGGACCAAGTCACAATCCCCAAGAGTAAATGACGCCAGAGCGCGTGTCTCATCTCAACATATCACTTTGTTGTGCAATCCGGGGTTTAAAACCCTTAGGACATCATTTACAGTCATTACTTACCTCTAGCCGGACAAAAGTTTAGCTCGCTATGCCCTTGCCTCTCGAATCGACCTCCTCGCGCATCGAATCTGGCCAAAACCACAATGAATACGTTACAATAGCCTAAGGGAACATAATCCAGTTGAAAAGAATCAAAAAAATTGAAATTTCACAAAATTTGCAAAACCCGAGACCCGAGCCCACTTCGCCAAAGACAGAAATTTAACATCATCAGATTCCTTATCTCGTCACGAGTCTATATATACTAAAAACTCCCAAATCCGAGCCTAAATGACCCTTCAAATCCCACTTTGAAACACCAAATTTCCAAGCCCTAGATTTACCCTCTCTTGATGAATTTTCACAAATTTCTATGTTAATTCTATCATTAAATCATGTATTATGGTGAGGGAACTCACCTTCAATCACACCTAGTCGAAATCATCTTCAATTCCTGTCCAAAAGCTTTTAAGGTTGTTCAAAAATGGTGGAAAATACCCTTAGCTAGCGGATGAAATGTTATTTTAAAACTCTTCTGCCCAGGACTATTTCCGCTCCTGCGACTAAGATACCGCATTTGCAATTACCGCTTATGCAGAATTCTTCTGCTTCTGCGGATTCTTCAAAACCGCTCCGGACAGCTTCTGCGGTCAAGTCCCGCTTCTATGGACACCACATCTGGGGGATTTATCCGCATCTGCGAAACTCCTCCAAATGGTCGAAAGTCGCACCCTGACCCCTTCTTTGCATCTGTGAACTGTATCTGCGGCCCCTTTTCCACAGATGCAGAATTACCAGATACCAGCAACTTCAAAAATGCACAAGTCCAAAATTCACCCCGATGGCCATCTGAAATCACCCCGAGGCTCCCGGGACCTCTACCAAAAGTGCCAACCCATCCTAAAACATCATTCAAACTTGATCCAATCATCAACACACCACAAACAACACCAAAACCATCAAATTACATTGGATTCAAGCCTAAGTTCTTCTAAAACATCCGAAATACGCAAAAAACCGACTAAAACACTTCCGAATCATCTAAAATTTTGCACACACAACCCAAATTACCTAACGAAGCTACTGCACTTCTCAAAATTCCATTCCTACCCTCGGATCAAAATCTCACCTATCAACCAGAAATCGCCAAAATACTAACTCTACCAATTCAAGCCTAATTCTACACCGGACCTCCAAAAACACTTCCGATCACGCTCCTAAGTTACAAATCATTCCCCGAAGCTAATCAAATCACCAGAAATCATATCCGATCTCTCTAACTCATCAGTCAACATCCGATTGACTTTTCCAAATTAAAACTTCCTTAAAGAGACTAAGTGTTTTATTTCCTACCAAAATCAATCGAAATCAACTCTAAACTGCCAAACACTGATAATGAAGCATAAAGAGTCAGAAAATGGGGAAATGGGACAGTAACTCATAAGACGACGGGTCGGGTCATCAAAAGTGTCAGGTATGTTGATTATTCTATCGCATGTTGATTATGCTGTAGTATAATCGATTACGCTGTCGATTATGCTATCATATTTCGACTATGCTGCAAGAATGTTGTCCACATTTCACATATGCTATAGCATAACTGCACCCATTTTTGACTACGGGGTCTTTTTTGGAAATTTTTATATCCGAACCCACTTTGATAAATAAGATTTGGGGCTTTGTTTGGGACTATTTTTATCCTAAATCTAGAGAGAGGTGAGAGCATATAGAGAGAGAAATGAGAGGTCTAGCTTCATAATCATCCAAATCTTGCTTCAATTTTCAAGAACCAAATAACCCAATCACATGTTCTTCATATAAGAGATTGAAGTTGCTAGAATTTTCGGAATATCGTAGTAATTAAATGAAAGCTGAAGAAAGATATGTATGGATAAAACTCCTTCTTCTTAGAAATTGAGCTCCCATGGTGTCCCCCCATATGTTGTAAGTTCGGAACTTGATTTATGTAGTATTCATTATTTCAAAGGATTTGGGTGTTGCAAGAATATATGTAAAAGATGTACCTCAATATGTTCAATATGCTATTCTTGGTAAATTGGGGATATGTGAAGAATATGCAATGTATGCTAAATTGCCTAGATTTCAAGTCAAGTTTAATTTGAGATTATTATACCAAACTATATGAAATCCTCTATGGGTAGAGATGTTTGAAATAAATCAAAATTAATTTGGGAAATAGAGTATGACCAACGTGCCGAGAACTTGAATTCTAATGGTGCCTGATGATGCCTATGACACGAGAAAATATGAAATAGATTATGAAATGAGCCTTGACTTTACTTTCCGTAAATGACTTCAATAGTAAAGTGCCCTAAAGGATTTATACACAATTTATGCCTTTGATGTGTGTTTTATTTGTCGGTTGGTGTATCCCCTCCTTTTTTGGAGAATTCGTTGTGTTTAAAGTTCCATTGTTAATAAACTTGAGGTGTATGACTTCTGAATTATTGTGTATGCCTAAGATTCAGGATTCCACTCATGTATACTTGACATCTTGAATTGAATGGCTTGTTGTTGAAATTCATATTGATGTGAAATATGTGAAAATAATGTAAAATGTGAGAAAGAAGAGATTGAATTATGAAATGTGGCCTAATGCCAAGTATGAAGTGATAATTGTGTCCCTAAGTGCCTATGAATTTATATATGTGAAATAAAGATTGAAATGAGATGATTAATAAAAAAGAAACAGCGTCTTAGTAAGACAGCCTAGTCGATCGGGCCGTGATCGGACACCACGACGTGCACATAGTGGTATTGTTCGGATATTGAATACTGAAAATTGAGAATGAATTTGTGATTGAGGTATATGTCTCAAGTGAGTCAACCTAGCCGATCGGGTCATGATCGGAGTCCTCTCAAGAAAGCGGTGGTATTATGATTAATAAGAAGGAAACAATGCATTGGCAAGGCGGTCTAGCCGATCGGACAGAGATCGGACTAGCTCAAGAAAGCGGTGATACTATGAATGAATTTCGAAAATGAAAAGGAAAAATGAGATTATAAAATGTATGCCTCGAGTGAGATGACCTAGCCGATCAGGTCGAGATCATACTACACTCATGATAGCGGTGGTATTGGAAACAAATGATGAATAGTGTGGAATGCCCCAAACTATAGATTTTGGAAACATAATGTGAAAATTGTATAATTTTTTTAGTGCCCTACCTAAAACTATGGGAATTATGTGAAAGTCATATGATTCTTCGATTTGATGATGTGGTGGTTGTTAAAGCTTTTGATTGACCTTTATGATTTCTTTATTCCTGTTTGATAGTTCTTTCTAACTAGATGGTGTTTATTTATACATACTAGTGTTATTCGATGGCACTAAACGTACCGTTTGTCGGCGATGATATATCTTTAAGTGGATGTAGGTGATTCTATAACAGGTTGTACTGGTGCAGCCAGTGACACTTCTTCCTTTCAACTGATTTGGTGAGCCCCATTTCATTTCGGGGTCCTGTACGATTGCTTGTCATGTACCCTGTTACCGGAATTTCCATATTACATTACCCTTCTGTTATATTTAGATGCTCCATATATAGGTTGTGGGTAGTGTTAACTATTGGAATAAAAGTAGAAATATGGATGTTTGGCAAGGACTTATAAAACTTGTAATATTTCGATAATTATGATTTAAGTTGCTAATGAAAGTTGTTAATGAGATATTCACTAAGTCTGAGTAGTGGAGTCCATCTCCTATTTAATCGTGGATTGGTTTAGGTAGAATGAAATCTAATAGGCTTGCTCAATCAGGTTTACTTGGTTGAGCACCAGTCGCCTACCTCGATTTTTGGGGCATGACAAATTTGGTATCAGAGCCTAAGGGTTTTAAGTGTCCTAGGATATATCAGAGCCGTGTCTAGTAGATTCCTTATTATCGGTGTGTTGTCGACCACATTTATAAGTTGGAGTCTATTTGGGCATTTAGGAATTTCACCCTTCTTTGATGCTCCAGATTGTACTATATAGCTCAAGATAGGGAGTTGATTTTCTCTCAAGGTTTTATTCTCAAGATTGGTATTTTGATACCATAATCCATGAATTTGAAGCTGTAAGGAGGGATTGATCCCACCATTGAGTCCGAGTGGATTGCCCAAGGACTTGTTTGGAGAATGTGTTAAGCCATAGAGGGATTGATAGAACTTATTGCTAAGGGGAATACCATTATTTCTATTAATGTCACTGCACCACCAGGTCATGTAGTGTATCAGCACGTTTCCAATAATGTTACAAATTTGGAGCCATGGTGCATCAGTAAGGCACTAGCCTGCCAATCTAGAGTTACCAAGTAAGTGACCCATAACGCCACATACTTTTCCTTATTATATACGTACACTTGTACGGGGAGCCTGTATAGATATGGTCTTAACCAGAATTCGAATCACAAAACATTGCATGCACCTGATCTTTGAATGAGACGTATTATTCACAAAATCTCCCGATCACAGTTCTCTTACTTAACACCTCGTATGGAATTGAGATCTATAATTATGTTCCTTAATTGAGTTGTAACACTATTGATACTTCCCACTTGCTTTTCCTAAATTCTCAATAAGGGACTATTCCCGATGAATTTCTTACAAAATTTTTTATTTAAATGGACAAAATCTACTCACTTGTGCCTATGCATGTAGCTTTGTAAACTTTACCTATGTGGTGTTGAGCTCCATGAAAAGTATCCCAGTGTTGCGATCCTTCCCGATTCACTTTTTTTCTCACTGGTGCATATGGCTTCTATGGTTTTAATAGTCACTCTACTCTCTTGTGAGTATCATCATGAAACCTTCTCACTGTCTAGTAACATAAAGGCATATCATAGCACCTATCATATGGGTACATGTCAATCGAAATGGTCACCGTGCGCATTAAGCATTTTTGAAAATTGAGATCCTTACATCTCTCCCATAGGAAGATCTTGTATCGCCACTATGTTATAACTTTCGTGTCCACTTGGGACATCTCGTAGCAAGTAGCTCACTTGGTTCCTAGTATTGCGTTCTCCCCATGATGTAGTCTTGTAATGCAGTTTGGAAGTTAGTATAACATAAGCATGTCAAGCTCATAACAAATGATCATTTTCTTTTTATACCTCCACAACATGTTAATTGTGTCCCTTAGTTAGTGAATTCATTGTGCTAGTTCCCAACGCTCGTTCGATAACCATGAGAGAACATACCCTTCTATGTGTCACTATGACACTTCCTTTCTCAAATCAAAATCCATGGACAATTCATCATGAACATCTGCAAACCTTCCAAGATTATTTTGCACTGTCTCGTTGAGTTTGGCTGTCTTTACACCCCCGACCTCTAGAATCATTGACTATGTCATTGTTATGTGCGAGGAGTTTTGCTACCCTTGATATTCTACCTTTTTGGGTGGGTAGGAGTGTTATTTGTCTTCTCCCCGGAGCATCATGTTGACCATTAGAACCTCTCTAACCAATACATTATTTCATCCCAACATTAAGATGTCCTAGATATATGGTTTCCCTCGTGAAAGTTGAGATTAAATGCCTTCAGGTTTTTGCACATATCATAAGCATATTGATTTGGAAGATAAGTTATTGTATCTTTTCCTCTCTCATATAAGATCAATTATTAGGAAGGGTTAAGCTGTTTGAAGTATGATAATCTCATAAATGTTGAACTGCTTTTCATCCTCATGGGCTTGTGGCATAGATTCCTTGTGTCAGTTAACGATAAGAGTGTAATTCAACTTCATTTTTTTTGAAACCCATATCGCATTCAAGGTGCCATAATATTCTCATTCTTGATAACAAGTTTTTCCCTCCAAGAGGCGACTGGGTCACGTACTTGAATATTCCTCCTAAATGGTTCCTATTTCCAATGTACGTGTTACCTCTATGCCTTAATTGTCTAATAGTTGGTGTCGTCATAATGGTTAACCATATCAGCATCATTAAAATAAATCCTCATGACTTTTCGCATGTAACCTTAGGAAGTACTCTACTCAGCGCATTAATGAATTCCTGGATAACTCCAACCCGATCTTGAACTCTGTTGCTCCTTATTGTATTAAATCTATTGGGTATTGAAGGTTCAAACATGTCAAAGAGTAAGTATCCTCGTGTGGTCCCATATATTTGATAGGGAATTTTATCATCAATTTATGATAGCACATCTTGGTGTAATCGTTGAAGGTCATCAAAGGTTTAGTGTGGGTGTTCGCGTAAGAATTTAGGATTTAGGAGGGACGAACAGATTATTCCCAGTATTTCCCCATGAAGATATTATGTGAGCTGATAATGAAGGTTGCATAAGTGTATATCACAGTAGGCTGCACTAGAAATATGAAGCTTCCCCATACTTGTTTCCCATATATTTTGTGTTTTCACATGGCTATGTCTAAGAAGGTAATTAAAGATCTTTTATGTATCATTTCGATGGAAATTGCTAAAGATGGAGTTAATGGATAGTTGGCTTTTGAAGGTATCTATTTGTCATCCTTGTCAGGTAAGTTTGGGGGTATAGATTGTATCTATGAAAATGTTATGGCAAAATTTGTAAGTATAAGAGGCCACAATGAAGGTCGAGGTGATGTGGAAATAAGGTATTTTCTTTTGATTGTATAGCAGTTGGTTTTATTTTGAAAGGTACATTCTAGGTATTATGATTTAACAATGTGCAGTCCATGTTCAGGCATCATCGTGATAATATGCTGCTTGTAATACTGAGGTTCTTGTTATTGATATATACATTATGGTAATTTTTCGAGTTGTGGATGTGTTTTTAGGATGATTTTGGTGGTTCTCTGGCATGTGGATAAGCCTAGTTACAAAGGAGACTCTGCCGAAATTTCTGAAAAATTTAGGAGTTAGTCAAAATTTAGGGACTTGAGGAAGGTTAAAAGAGATCGATTATATTAAGCGTTTAAGTCGCACTCAACTCCTCATTCGAGGACGAATGATCCTAGGGGAAGGGGGGGATGTAAGGCCCCGGAAAATTTTTGCTAAAGTAAACCATGCATTTGTGGTGCTACGTAGGCTAATTATAATATTTTATGTGCTATTAACACGGTGGACATAAATTGAATTTGGTAAATATGTGTATAAGTCTTATGGTAAGTAATTTGGGCAAGGAAGGGCCTAAGTCCAAGTCAAATTGGAAATGTTCATAATAGGCTAAGATTTCAAATGAGTTCGCACAAGGTTCCACTTTGAACGAGAATATCTAAATATGTATAAGGTTTATGTGATGAACAACCTATCATATGAAAGATCTTTGATAGTTTCCAACGCATCAAACCATTTGTCATTTGGAAATTCCTATACAAAGTTATGATCAAATTAACAAAGCCTCGATTTTCAACCAATTTGCGGTCACAAAATGACTATGCGGACCGCATAAGTAGCATAAGCGTCGCATAGTAATGCAATGGCAGGCATGTTGATTATGTTGTAGCATAATCAATTATGTGGTTGATTATGTTATCGCATTTCGATTATGCTGCAAGAATGTTGTCCACGTTTCAATTATGATATAGCATAATTGCACCACATTTTTGACTTCGGGGGTCATTTTTGAAAAAATTTCATATCCGAACCCACTTTGATAAATAAGCTTTGGGGCTTCATTAGGGACTATTTTTACACTAAATCTAGAGAGAGGTGAGAGCATATAGAGAGAGAAAAGAGAGTACTAGCTTCATAATCATCCAAATCTTGCATCAATCTTCAAGAATCAAATAACCCAATCACAAGTTCTTCATCTAAGAGATTGGAGTTGCTAGAATTTCCGGAATATCGTAGTAATTAAAGGAAAGCTCAAGAAAGATATGTATCGCTAAAACTCCCTCTTCTTAGAAATTGAGCTCCCATGGTGTCCCTGCATATGTTGTAAGTCCGGAACTTGATTTATGTAGTATTCATTATTTTAAAGGATTTGGGCGTTGCAAGAATATATGTGTAAGATGTACCTCGATGTGTTCAATATGCTATTCTATGTAAATTGGGGATATGTGAAGAATGTGAAGTATAAGCTAAATTTCCTATATATCAAATCAGGATTAAATTGATATTGCTATACCAAACTATATGAAATCCTCTATGGGTACAGATGTTTGAAATATATCAAAATGAATTTGGGAAATAGAGTATGGCCAATGTGCCGAGAACTTGAATTATTATTGTACCTGGTGATGTCTATGACACGAGAAAATATGAAATAGATTATGAAATGAGCCTTGACTTCACTTTCCATAAATGACTTCAATAGTAAAGTGCCCTAAATGCTTTATACATAATTATGCTTTTGATTTGTGTTTTATTACCAGTTGGTGTATCCCCTCCTTTTTTGGAGAATTCGTTGTGTTTAAAGTTCCATCGTGAATAAACTTGAGGTGTATGACTGAAATATTATATATGCCCAAGATTCAGGATTCCTCTCATGTGTACTTGACATCTTGAACTGAATGGCTTGTTGTTGAAATTGATATTGATGTGAAAACCATAGCAGGCAGTGTTGGTCGTAGCCAGTGACACATCTTCCTTTCAGCTGATTTGGTGAGCCCCACTTCATTTCGGGGTCCTCTACGATTTCTTGTCATGTACTTTATATTTGAGGTATAGCCGGAGCCCTGTTACCATTATTTCATATTATATTACTCTACAGTTGTGTTTAGAGGCTACGTAGACAAATTGTGGGTGGTGTTTAGTATTGGAATAAAAGTAGAAATATGGATGTTTGGCAAGGATTTATAAAACTTGTAATATTTCGATAATTATGATTTAAGTTGCTAATCGAAGTTGTTAATGAAATATTCACTAAGTCTGAGTAATGGAGTCCATCTCCTATTTAATCACGGATTGGTTTGGGTAGAATGAAATGTAATAGGCTTGCTCAGTTAGGTTTACTCGGTTGAGCGCCGATCGCGCTCCTCGATTTTTGGGGTGTGATATTTGGGATTTATTTGAGTTACTAATTTTTATGGGTTGTAAAACATATTTGACCATTTAAAAGTTCTAATTCCAAGCTTGAATAATACATTAAAATAGAGAACTATTAAAGAGTTTAAATTATATTTATAAATTACATTACAATAATTATTTTTATGTATATAAGATTTGTAAACTTATATACATGTCATTCGGGTTGGTTTGGTTTCGATTTGATTTTTTTAGTTAAAACCAAACCAAACTAATTATGGTCGGATTTTTTTGTAATACCAAACTAAATCAAATCAAACCATAGTCTGATTTTTTTCTCGGTTTGAGTCGGATTATCAGTTTGGTTGTCCTCTACCTTCATGTATCTAATAAATCTGGCAGTCCATGAAAAATTTGATATGCGGTTGATGGATGTTATCACAGCCCACTTATATGGCTTATTGGACAATAAAATTTATATGAAAATCCCTGAAGGATTTAAAGTTCCTGAAGCACATAAAAGTTCAAGAGAAACTTGTTCAATAAAGCTTCAGAAATCCTTATACGGATTGAAGAAATCAAGGAGGATGTCGCCTTAACGAGTATTTGCTAAAGGAACGGTACAAAAATGACTCTATTTGTCCTTGTGTCTTTATTAAGAGGTCTGGATCTTAATTTGTTATCATAGTTGTGTATGTTGATGACTTGAATATCATTGGTACTTCTAAAGAGCTTCCAAAGGCTGTAGAATGTTTAAAAGACGAATTTGAAATGAAAGATCATGGTAAGACAAAATTTTGTCCTGGCCTACAAATTGAGAATGTACCAAATGAAATTTTTATCCATCAATCAACATACATTGAAAATGTTTTAAAGCAATTTTATATAGATAATGCACATCCATTGAGTACTCCAATGGTTGTGAGATCGCTTGACATAAATAAAGATCCATTTCAGCTTCAAGAAAATAATGAAGAGCTCGTTGGTGATAAAACTCCATATCTTAGTGCAATTGGGGCACTAATATATCTTGCTAAGAATACCCGACCAAATATTTCTTGTGCAGTAAGCTTATTAGCAAGATTCATCTCCTCCCCAACAAGAAGACATTGGAATAGTGTTAAGCATATATTTAGATATCTTCGGGGAACTATAGATATGGGATGGTTTTATTCTATTGAATTCAAGTCAGAAATGATTGGCAATGCCGATGCAGGTTATTTGTCTGATCCATATAAAGCCCGATCTCAAACATGCTATTTATTTACATATGGAGGTACAACTATATCATGGCGTTCAATGAAACAAATAATAACTACCACATCTTCAAATCATGTTGAGATAATAGCCATTCATGAAGCTAGTCGGGAATATGTTTGATTGAGATAAATGACTCAACATATTCAGGAAATGTGTGATTTTCTTATGAAAAAAGATAATCCAATTACGTTATATGAAGACAATGGTGCTTGTATTGCTCAATTGAAAGGAGGATACATCAAAGGAGACAGAACAAAACACATTTCGCCAAAGTTTTTTTTCGTTTATGATCTTCAACAAAATGGTGAAATTAATGTTCAACATATTCGTTCATATAAATATTTGACTGATCTGTTCACTAAGTCATTACCAACCTCAACATTTGAAAAGTTAAGACAGAAGATTAGAATGCGCCGTTTTCGAAAAATAAAGTGATATTTTCACGAGGGGGAGTAAGATACGTGTTGTACACTTTTTCCCCTAGCCTGAGTTTTGTCCCACTAGATTTTCCTAATAAGGTTTTTAACGAGGCAGAAAATAAAGCGTATTACAAATATGTGTACTCTTTTTCCTTCACTAAGATTTTTTCCCACAGTTTTTTAATTAAGGTTTTAACGAGGTATACTATCTATTTTTGGACATCCGGGGGGAGGGGGTTGTAAAATCTATAGTTAATGTGGATGTCCACTAAACCCACTATTTTCACCCATGATGTGAATAACCTCCACTACTGATCACTATTATGTAAGGGTGAAAATTTGAGCCCAAACTCATTCAACACGTCCAACCCGCCCAGAAATTAATTGGTTGGCTACAAACATTTTAGCTCATGGGTCAATTTGGGCTGAGTTTAGGTTAACCAATTATTTTAATAGCCCATTCTGACTCATTAAGTAGCCCAAATACAACCCATGAAACTCACCCAAAACAAAGAGATTAGAAATTTGCTTAGTTGCCCCAATTTTACTTTTTTATTTTAATTTTTTTATTTTCTGTTCTTTTATTTTTCTGCACCACCCACCCTATCCTCCACCCGCAAATCCCCTCAATTCGTTTTTACTTTTTTTTTTGTATTTTTAGTTTTTTATTTTTTCCCGCACCACCCATCTACCGGGCCAACCCCCTAATTTTTTTTACTTTTTTTGTATTTTTAATTTTAAGTTTTTCTTTACCACCCATCCACCTTACCTTCCCCGCCGCGCGAACCCTCTCAAAAAAGTTGTTTACTTTTTTCTCAATCTTTTTTTGTTTTTTTGCACTCCCGCCCCTGGTGCAAACCACCCTAAATAAATTTTTACTTTATTTTTTGAATTTTCAATATTTATTTTTTATTTTCTGCACCAGCCACCCATCTTCACCCCTCAAAACATTTTTTTTAAACTTTTTTTTGTATTTTTAAATTTTTGTTTTTTGTTTTTCGTTTTTCTTCACCATCCACCCACCTCGGCAAAATATTTTTTAGCTTACACATTTTAACGGAAAAAGCTTGTTTTTACACAAGATGAGCGTGGTTCTAAAATATGGATCAAGTTGGGCTGGTTGGGTTATGACCCATTGTTTAGTCCATCTTGATCTAGCTCATCTTAGATGCCACACCTCCTTTTTCCTCTATACACCTCCGCAAAAGAGAGCGTAAAGGAGTTTTTCCAATTAAAGGACAATCGGAACGAGATTTGTTTATTATTTATTCAGAGTCGCTACTTGGGAGATTAATGGTGTCCCAAGTCACCGATTTGAATCCCAAACCGAGGAAAAAGATGACTATGTTCACAATCTGCGAACCAGAAATTCGGATAAGGAATTCTGTTAACCCGGGAGAAGGCGTTAGGCATTCCCGGGTTCTGCGGTTCTAGCACGGTCACTCAACCGTTGAATTTAGCTATTGTCTGATTTTATTACATGAAGAGCCTATGTGCAATTTTATGCTTAACTGCTTTGGTTTAATATAATATTTATTTGAGAAAGTGAACGTCGTTTAAAATGTGTTCTCGGATTACACCACATCAAATGAACCCGCAATCCCAGGCACACTTTATTCAATGTTTTAGGATTTGGATTTGGGCCGCATAAAATGTCCACCCGTATTCAGGAATGTAATTTATTAAAGTCGCGCCTAAAAGAGTCTAACGCGTTATTATCTTTTGGGAGGGTCGTGAAATTCGCTAAACGGCCATTCCCGATTATATAAATATCTTTTAAACCTTTATTGAGGGCCCCGCAAATTTGCATTTTTATTGGGTGATGCTCGTCTCATTTTATTTTAAAGAATAAGCCTAAAGCGACTATATTTTCTATTTTGTTTTTGACTCTAGAAGAAAAGAAGATTTCCTAATTGATTATTATTAAAAGTTCGGGCATTAAGTTCAAGTCCGGGTCCAAACAAAAGGACGAACCTTTTAGTTTAAAACCCGCTACCTAACTCAAAATCTGAATTCGAATATCAATTAAAACCTTAAATCGGACTTCCTTGGAAACAGGACCAAATAATGGGCCTAATCCATGGCTTAGCATTTTAGACCTTACTTGCCCAAATAAGAAAAGAACCTCAAATACCTGCACACAGAATCAAATCCGGGCAAACTGCCTGTCAAAGAGCACTGCACTTGTATTTTTTTATCACACTAATAATGTAGGTTACTGATCTGGAATCACAATGTCAACATAAACATACTGCTTAATCTTTGGCTTAGAATTCAGTACCATGTATTTTCCTTAGACAATATGCAAAATCAAATCAACTGAGGCATTATCGAGTTAACAGTTCTTTGCTGGAGTCATACCTCACAATAAGATACGCAATCAAGAAAGTCAAAAGCACAAACTTAGTAAAGAACAAGCTAGAAGGAAAAGACAAAAAAGTATGAAGGCTAACACATAATGAGCTTCAGAATAGAACTGGTGCATTGATATTTAGAAATACAACTTACAGTAGTAGCAAGTGGATTATATAATAAAACCACTATCAATCATATTTCAAAGTTGATTCATTCCAATAATTGCACAAAAACCAACATGAACACAATGCGGCTTAATGTGTATCTAGTTGTAATCCACATAAACAGAAGCGTCATCAGCCAAGTAAAGGGAGAATGTGAAGATGAGAGGAGTTCGGCAATGCAAAATCAGTTACACAGCTTCATTTAAGCCCCAGAATCAAACGAAAATCCAGAAATCATGAAGTAGACGAACACACACTAAAATCCACTTCCGGGTCTTCAGAGAATTCCTTTTCTTTGCTAAAGTCAGTGTATCAAACTAAGAAATCATCATATTTTGAAAGAAACCTTCAGAGAAAACCAGTGTGTGTTCTAGAGTGACCTTTTCGTCAATATTCGTTCTAATCATGCTTCAAATTACTTCAATATCTTCACAAATTATAACCACGAATGAACTCACATGATCCTCTCAAGGTGAAACAAGACAAGATGCTAGCCACAAAGCAACCAAACAATGAGACTAGACGACCTCACCTCGATAGTACCATAAGAACCAGACATAAACACTTCAAATATCAAACACACATCGAACCAGTCATGAACAAACTAATTACTGAACACATCCTTAACAGGGAGTAATCGAGCATGGAGCCGGAAACATGAGCATTCACTTAATCCCCTCAAACATGGTGAACCATAAAGAACAAATATTATCAATAGGGAACTTCAACAGATTCAGCCCAACAATAATGCTTCTATTTTCACTTCTTTTCTTTTCTTTTTTTTAAAAAAAAAAGCAGACTAGAGATGGCACACACACATGAATGAAGTTTCAGCAAAAGAAATCATGAGACACTCTTTCAAATCACGTTATAAACTTGGGGCAGAACATCACAAACGCAACACATATGACTCAAAGGTTGCAACAGAAGAGGGTCTTGCATTTGAATGAACTTGGAGCAAAATGTTAAAGCCTCAGACAGTTGACAAGAGATTTGTTTCCAAACTTAGATGGACAAGATTTTGATTCAACAATCTGAACATCAGAACCTCAAACATTAGAACTTTACTAAGTTGCTAACAGTAAAATGATGAGGATAGCTTCAAACGCTAGATTGCTTTAAGCGCACAAGACGAACTCTAGCATGCTCGAGCTAATCGACTAATGAGCAAAAAAAAAACTCCGACATCCTTCTAATGAGAGCTTATTCAAACAGAAACCAACACTATCATGTTTAGAATCAAAGCAAAACCATGTCTCAAATTCCCAGTCAGAACATGCTTATGCTAACAGAATAAACAGACATAACAGGATAGCTTTGCAAATCATTAAGCAGGCCAGTCGACTTGAAACAACAGTACTGTGACATCTTCAAGAATCCATACCATCTCGATACTCAAACACATACCATTACTGAGAACAGACTCAGTCCACAAAAAAATCGATCATAACACAAACAAATCACCCTGGACTGAATCTCATAGCTAAAAAAAAATACTGAAACGAAACAGAATTGCAAGCACAACAGATGAAGACTGAACCTGAAATTTCGAACTTCTTTTGATAACAAAATCGAAGGCGATTACACAGTTTCGACTCCAAACTTTCAGCAGTACAATAACAGCAGGTCAAGTCTCGGAGCACAGCCAAACCAGTAGCAAAGACGAGCAGCAATCAGAAGTTTGGACAGCGACGAACTCAGCAACTTTTAATCGAACTCCATTTTAAGAACCAAAATCAAGCAAATATGGAAATCTTTGGTGATTTTCTAATTTCTCCTGAAATGAAACTCGAACAAAAATCAAACAAAAACTATTTTTTTGTATTTTTCTTTTCTGAAAATGCATTACCAGATTCAAAAGAAGGAAAGCAAAGAACCCTAGAACCCTTTTTTCCTCTCCGAAATTATCAGACCCCGCTCACGAAATTGGATAAAATCTATTTTGAAGACCCATCCTTGATGAATGTGGGGCTCAGATTGAGTGAAATCAATCCAACGCCTCACACTCATCCAGCATTCGTCTTCCAGACCCTTCCAATCACGTGTTTAAACTCGAATTCGAGCGAGTGGGAGTAGGAGGAATCTTGGCATCAGAAACCGTTAGCAACAGCAAGAGAAGAGATAGAATGACGCGTGGGTTAGGGCTTGATGCACACTCGCGTGAATTTTGGCGATTTTTGGGACGAAATTTGGGGCTGGGCTCGCGTGTTCTTCAGAGAAGGACAGTTGATTAGGGATTTGGCTCATCCGTTATTGTTGTGTTTAATTGTGGGGCGGGTCGGGTCACTAAACGGGTTGGGCAGGTGGATTAGGGGTTTTTGGGCCTGGAGTTGGGAGAATCAAATTGAGCCCAAAGCTGGGCAGCCCTTTTTCCTCTTCTTTCTTCTTTATTTCAAATCTCTTTAGATAATTCTCTTTTTTTATTGCCCTTTTTCTATTTTGTAATTTTTGCTGATTTATACAGGTTGCCAAAAATAAAAATAGAAATTAAAATAAACTAATTAGTGCGTACAATTACTTCAAAACTATTTTGCGACAATTAAAACAGTTGAAACAATAAAAATGCTAAAATGACCTATTATTTTGCGATTTTTCATGCTTTGTTCTAAAACAAATGAATCCCCTATTTAATCCTAATATATGAAATTAGATCCTAAATGCAAATGCGTATTTTTGTAGTTTTCATATGGATTAAGATGCACAAATAAGATGCAAACAATTATCAGAAAAATGACACAAAAATGCCCAAAAATTGTAAAGAATAAAGAAAATTATTTTGTTTGAATTTTATGGGAATGATTCATATATAGGGCAAAAACCATGTGCTCAAAAATTACACTTTGGGTTCGAATGGACAATGACCAATTTATTGACCTAACTCATCTTGACCCGTCTACCCATTTGCCATCCTTACTATTATAATTGTAATTCCCACACCTCCATACCTTCTCCCCATGATCTTCCCATATGATCTCAATTGTTAATGTTATGTTTAAGACAATCATTTTATAACCTTCATATTTAATAGTATAATAGAGGCATAAAATATAAGATGGAATACACTTGAATACTTGATGAAATAAGAAAGTTATCTCTTCTTCTATAATCCTACGTATCTTCATGTTTTATATTATTATTTTGAGCTACAATTCTTAACCGTTCACAAGTTTTAAATTATTTTTTCTACTATGTATAGGAAAAAAGAGGAGGATTTGACACGACTTGTCGCTGGTCACCAACGAGCCTGCTTTGTAAAATCATAACCAATAAGAATTTAATTGGGGCGGATCTAGGATTTAAAGGTGGCTTGTGCCAAAATTTCCTTTAATATATACCTTGTAATAGCTAATATATAGTTTATTCGGAAAATTTGTCCGGTTCATTTTTCTAGTTTATTCGGGCAATTTATGAAGCACTTTATTTGCAAAATAAAAAATACATCAATTTTTTAGACTCTACTTATGAAATTTTACTGGGTATATATGTTATTATTGTCTTATGAAAATTACATCTCTGACATCAAGAAGCAAATATAATTAGTATTTTAAAGAAAGAATCATACATTTATTATTAATAATACAAGTAAAATCAATATTTTCACTAGGGAACAGTTTTTTTTGTATGCTAAAATAAATTTACACAAGTAAAAATAAGATCTTTAATAAGGGAATTCCACCAATCGAAATAAGAATAATTTAAAACAAATACCTTCAGTAAATAAATTTTACCCCACAATTAAATGCAGAGTTAGATAAACTTTAAGATCTCAAGACTTAAAATCATAAATCTAATGCTTGCGAAATATTCATCATAATTTAATAGTAAAGAGATTTAAATTGTATTTAACAATTATACAATAATACAAATATATATGTTATAATAAAAAAATAAATTATAAATTAATTTTAACCCTAGTTTTTTTATTTTGAAAGAAGAAAACTAAGAGTATGTTTGGAAAGTCACCCTGTAATTTGAATTGGTGTAATTACTAGTGTAGTAATTACACAGCCTAGTAATTACTCAATTGCGTAATTACGACAACCTGTTTGCTTGTCATAGTGTAATTACACTTGGTTGCACAAGTGTAATTACAAAGGTAGATTAAATTTTAAATTAAGTAATTATCAAAACTAAAAGTTAATAGAGAAAATTACAGCCCATGTCACTTGGCCTAATAGCCCAACAAAAAATGGCACATATTTGAAGCTCTTACCTTATATAGCCTATGTTGTACATAACTTGAAAGAAACTTTTTAGTCTTTAGCCCACTATTAAAGACATACTTTTAGGATTTTTATTATTTTCTTCTTTCTTCATTCCCTTCTCTCTCATCGCCTATCTCTTCTTTCTCTTTATCCCTCATCCTCTACCCAATCAAAGGCCGCCACAATCACCATTCAGAAAAAAATAATTTGCGTGGAAGGAGTTTCTGTTGTTGTTGTTGTTACTTCGTCATCATCTTAATTTTCTTAATCCTCTTATTAATTGTTGTTGGTGCCATTCTATATCTCTTGTTTGATCTCAAACTCCCTATTGTTTGAATTATTATACAACAAAAATGTTGCAAAAGTAAGAGATGGATTAAAGAACAAAAGTTTGAAGGTTTATGCTGATGTTGGAACTGGTTATGGAATTGGATTTAGTGGTTGGAAAAGTCAAACAACTGTGTATATGGATATACAGAATTCATCCTCTAACCCAAATAGCTCCCAAACTTGATTTTGAAAGATCTGAAGGATTTGCACCAACAAACAACCACTAATTTTGGAGGATTTTGAAGTTTGAAGTTCTGAAAAATCATAACAATATAGCAGGTTGTACCGACACTGTATAATAGTGTATAATTGTGTATATGGATATACACACACCTCTTATACACTATTATATATGTTTATACAAATTATACACTATTGTATAATTGTGTACAAATATGTATATTTGTGTATAATGTTGTATAAATATATATTTTTTTAGTATATATGGATGTATATACATTGTTAGCGTGTAAGAGGTCTCTACAGAAATTTGACACTTCCTTCTCTTCTTCTCTTTCGTTTGGATGGATTCTACAATTTATTTACCAAGTTTTTATTTTTCTTTTATCCTGTTGGAAGTGTTTGAATTTCTTACCTTCAGATAATATGTATTATTCAGGATTTTTGAGTTGCGCTGTGGTTGATTTGCGAGGGAGCAAAATAAGCTGTCTTTCGGAAATTAGATTATTATTTTTTGGGCTATAGATTTGCAAAGTGATATCTAGGCTATTATGTTACAAGTCAGGTGTGTGAGTTGTATTTATGTGAAATTATCCCAAGTTAATATAATAAATATATGGCTATAAATTTTTATAAGTATAAATAATATTATATTTAGTATTTGATGTATATTTTTTGTGTATACATTATACGTAATCATATATTTATAACTAATATTGTAAAAATAATTTATATATATATATATATATATTTTAAATTAATAATATTTAGTTTAGATACTTGAAAAAACTAAAAATATACGATTTTTTTGTAAGAATGTCATGGAATTCATATTTGATAAAATAAATTAATATTTATAAATATAATAAATATTCTTCAAATGCTTGACAAAACTAATCTATTAATTATAATTAAAAAATTGAAAACATGCAACGTGAGCAAATACTACTAAAATAAATAAATTGGAACCATAAATATAATAAATTTTAAAATAAAAAAAAATTATTTAGCATATGCCAAATTCCAGTATAATAATAGTAAGTTTCACTATAACTTTAGATTAGGAAACATAAGTTTATAGCCACATTCAACAATGAAATTTCACTTTAGTTGCGCCACCCATTATATGACAAGTTTGTTAATGACTCATTATTTATAATATTAGAAGGTGTAGTTTCAAAATATAGAACAATAAAATTTAAGTAATTACATGGAATAACAAAAAGTAAAGGAACGGAAATAAAAGATAAATAATGTACAAAGAAAAATATATTTTTAAATTTTAAAAGAAATTAAAAAGTAAAAATAAATTAAAATAATAGAAATAAAAAGTAATAGAATAGAGGAAAAATATAAAAATAATAAACGGCAAGCAAGAAATTAAGAGGTAGCCAAAAAGGAAAATGACTGGGATGAAAGAGATAAAAAGCACAACGAAAAGGGAAAGTCAGATAAGGTTCAAGATAAATTTGAACTTGAACTTTACACAAGAGAATAACTTTCAGAAAGGTCTACCAGTCATGACACCTTTATCTATTTTGCGAATGCGGGTAGCAAAATCATATATTTAACCTAGTTTAAAAAAAATCTACATAAATATATGATAATTTTACCAACCGAGTTGGTGCCATACCATCCCCACCCTTAAGGACGGGTCCACCCCCGGTTACACAAATTCATCCAATAAATCCCTTATAATGTGACTACATCTTTAGCTACCACCTCTTTGGCTCATTTCCACTAGCAAAAGTTGGGAGCTTTCGCAATTTCACCTAGATTACTTATCATGCATGCTCAGAAGTACCATACCACAAACGCGAGCTTGCGTGTACCTCGACTAATACAGAGTCATCTTAACTCTTTCTATGTTTCCAACGTGATTATTGCACTTGCTCAAACTAAAAGATTTCTTCCATGACAATGACCATGAATCATGATTGACTCAAGTTCTGAACTCAATTTCCGAATTGATGAGCCCTTCTGGTGGTTCTCCTGGGTACCAAAATGGGCTCTTTACAAGAAAGAATTCTGTCCATATAAGTAGCTGAGCTTGTAATTGCAGTAGTTCTAAAGCCATGTTAGCAGCTGAACTGGAACTGGGCCAAAGACACTACTAACACGAATTCATGGATAAATAGACTATAACATTTGATCTTATTCTTAGTCCATTAGGCATTTGCCTAGCCATCCAAGCAAAATGCAGGTCCAGCTTAACACACAACATTAACCTTAAATCTCATGATGAATTGACATTTATAGGAAAGCTCATAAAAAAAGACAGCCTAGTAGACGAAGCATCACACGTTCATGCAGGGTTGAGGCAAGGGCGCACCTAAGACGGTGTGATGTAGGCATCCTACCTTGATACAAGCATGAGTGACTGATTTCACATCTTGAACCCGTGACCTATAGGTCATACGGAGACAACTTTACCATTGCTCCAAGGTTCCCTTTCTAAAGGCTCATAATACCATTCAAAATTATTAAGGGAAAACTAGCAACATACACTAAGAGAAATAGCCAGAGTAGCATACAATATTTTCAACAGGCTTCTAGCATGCCACTGCTGGATCTTAACAGGCTGACATTTGGTGCTGCTATTCAAGAAATGAGAATCTGATTTTGATGAAATAACATTCTGCGGAGCTCGGAAAGCTTTGCATGCCAAACTATTTTTTCTGTTCTAATACAGGTGTTGGGTGAGAATTTAATGAAAAAACTATCTAATTGAATGATCCTATAAAATTGAGCAACATAGGAATATCTGAAAGAAAAAATTTCATTCTTTTGCAACACATTCTCCTATTGCACTCCACTCACCTTAGCCCACTCCACAAACTGCATCCCACCATAAATATTGTTAGCAAAGCGAACACCCACTGTGAAGGCCATCGTAACAGGTGGGACACGTTTTGCCACAGGTGATGCTTCAACTAAGCGCTCCAGCCCATTTATAATTTGGTATCGAGTATTTGAGGAAACAGCAAGAAAGAAACCTGGATGAGAACGGAAAAAGGAAAAGGAAAAGAGTCATTCAAGCAAAAGGTAAAGAAAGGCTACAAGACATGCAGACTTGACCGCAAAAAACACTTTGGAATAATTGTAATACTATCATATCAAAGGAATTGAAGTTAATAAGCAGAGAAATTATGTCTATATTCGGAATTGCATCCTGTGGTCCATTTTAAAAACCTTTTTAATTTTTTCTCTTTTAAACTATATGATGGAGGTAAAATTTTCAAGTCTCACTCCAAAATTTATCTATTAGTTGGTCATGTATTCTTCACAATAATGGACAACTACACAGAAACTAGAGCCTCAAATCTTCATAAGCACAACGGTTATCAATTAAAGAACCCTAACTAATGAATAACACCACATAGAATCTAATTCCTTTTTCTTTTTATTTTAATTATTTAATTATACTAGTTTTTTTGAAACACATTTCTTGTAAATCTTATTCTTTTAAATAATCCACTACAGTTTACTTGCTTGAAATGGGTCAATACCCAATCAACCTAGCTCTAATCAGAAAAGAGAAGACCTCTTCAGCATAACAAGTTCTTCTATTTTATGAGATTTTGGAAAAAATGCATTATAGTATGGAACGTAGAGATCCTTCCGAAAAACCATGTAACAAACTCACAATCCAATCCATAATCTCAGCATTAGTCTACTTTGCCAGTAACAAAGATCGGCACTTTTTTCTTAAACCCAGTACGCACTAGCCAAAGTAGTACCAAATAGATTTGCAATTAGTATAAAAATGAAAATTGTAAAAATGAGAGAAGAAAAGGGGAAATGTTTCAGCCAGCAAGCTTTTGAAAATCAATAATCAGTAGAAAAGCACAGGATTTACAGATAGAGCTCTAAGCAGAAATAATGATGGTCTTCCCTGTTTTACATAGGAATGGTGTAATCCAACTTCTAGCATGCATTACAAATAGCACATTTTGCTATTTGGAGTTTGCCCCTTTGTGTTATAAATGTTTGGCTACATATATTCAAGGTACAATCAAAGCAGTTTAACATACCCCAAAGTGCAGCACTTTTTATTAAAGGAGGGACAGGTATGTCCTCTTCTGACTTCGTGATGCTCCTGTTGCACACATAAAGGATATCAGAAGTGAACTCATTATGAGAATGCAACACATACCCTTTAGCTGAATAGAAGGGCAGCTGATTTCATGGCAATTGACATGTAAATGTGAAAGGATACAAATCAATTCAGAAACAGCACATAAAGAAAACCTCAATAACTGTAGATTTAAAGGGGCTGGCTGAGAGTTCACTCCGGGATACCATAGCATGTCGGGTAAGGGGGGGGGGGGGGATACTGGACGTAACCACTCCCTTGGTTGGGGGCATTCTTATTACTTTTTCAATATGAAAACGAAAAAAAGGAAAATTCAAAGGGGGTGCGCATTGACAGTTCAAGTGAATTAGAGTGTGGAGAGTGTTTCACAAACATACCTCTTAGCAGTCATTATCAAATTTGCAATGCCCTGCCCAATGAGGCCACACCCAAATCCAACTGAGCCATACAAGAATCCCTGGAAGTCAAGAAAGGGAAATAGGTTACAACACTAAAATTTAACTGCTTCAAGAACTATAGAATGTCTCAATACTTGGACAATAATGAAACAAATGGAACCAAAATAACAGATTGTGAATCAGGACTTGAAACGGACTCCCACTGAAACAAATTCTAATCCAAAATCTATAATCTGTATATCCTGAAAGTACCAAAGAGCAGCCCGGGAGCTTAGTGCTCCCGCTATGCGCGGGGTCCGGGGAGGGCCGGACCACAAAGGTTGTATGCAGTCTTACTTTGCAATTCTGCAAGAGGCTGTTTCCATGGCTCGGACCCTTGACCTTCTGGTCACATGGCAGCAACTTTACCAGTTACGCCAAGGCTCCCCTTCATATCCTGAAAGTACCAAGATCATCTAAAAGATAGCAAAGAAGTTCAATCACATGTTATACCTTGTAAAAGTATGTCGCAATACGCTGCTGCAATGTGAATTTACAGCCTGGCCTCTCAGCTTCAAAAACGCTGCACAAAATGGATATTCAGAAATCAGAACCAGCAACACTTCTATTATCAGCTATCATAACATCATGAAGATAGACCATCAAACCAAACAGACAAAAGAACAGAGGATGCCCTGATTGTGTTCTTCCCAATTTTCACATAGATTCTCGCACCCTTCTGTAAGCATCAAATCATTTGTCTTAAGCTAAGCAAACAAGAGAACTTTCAATAAATCAAAGTTCTAGCAGGCAATTAAGGCAGCCAATACCTTTTACGGAGAATGCCGTTATACCATAACCAGGTCCATTTCTACGAAAAGCTTGGTCACTTTCATAACATGTTTTAGTCCAAAAATGGCGAAGCTTGCCACAGTAATCCTAATAATCAGCAGAAGTAACATACTTAAAAGAAGGAATCAGCCGCTGAAGGCCAACAGGATACATGTTTTTTAAAAAGGAGAAAAAAAAACCTCGAGAATATAAGGGTGATTAGACACAGACCTGGCTAACTAATAAGAGATATTGGCCCTTGACCTAGGCTGTCCATGCAAATAAAACATATGGGCTTGTGCCTTAATATCTAACCCACAAAAGTTTTAATTTTTAGGCACATAAAAATATCTAAACATTCTCAAAGTCTCTTATTGAAGTATGGAGAAACTCGTGGTGTTATGAGTATGGTTTGGTCAAAAACTATCTCAAAAAGGTGTAGTCTTAGTCGATGCTTCTTCACTGACGATGACAGAGTATCTGGATAACGATTTCCTGATTTCATAATTTAATCAACTAAAGTGAAAGTCTAATATCCCGTCATGTTGTGTAGTCCGCTTCTGTGGCATTAAAATCTTCAATCTTGTCACAGCTTGCCAGCTCAGCTGGATCTACTAAAGAAGACGCGTAAGGATTCTATTATCCAAGTCAATCACCACTCTCTTACTGTCTTACATCCACCAGATCTTAAATGACCTTTATACGACACAAAATCCTATCGGAGAATCTCGAACCAATTTACCCTTTCCATTAGTAGGTAGTTAAGTCAAGTCTAAAACTTTCTTAATCTGATCCCCGAATAGCAACATACTGTTAGAATCCAAAGAAAATATTTCAATCTTTACTCTTTGTTGGGATCCTACATATCAAAGCCTCCGCTGAACAGATTATGTTAGTAGATTTGATGGGCTCCAAAGAGGTAAACATATTTTCTCTCCGCAGAGACATTCATTTCTAGATTGCATAGACCCCATTGTACACTCTTCAGTTTCAGTTTCAACGTACCAATGGCAAAATGCATCCACAAAGTTTTGACACCTCGCGATTAAGACAGGAACGGAATGAAGAATAAATCAGAAGCGATCAATTGGATACAACAAGGAGATATATACATTCTAAACTTAACTGGTTGATTTAAAATGTTTTTACCATTGTATTGATAGTACAATTCATCTCACTTAAAAGTTTGTCCATTAGTTTGTAACCATTGCTTTTCTATTTGAAACCATGTGCGAAAACACAAAAATGAACTCCAGATAATTCACAGAATGTGGATAAGGATTATATGACCTCATGGGCGAAGCCACAAGGTCATAAGGGTGGTCACAATTACACTATGTATATAGCTACTGTTAGATATGTAAATAGTAGAACCCTAATCCAAAGTGTATTTGGAGTATGTTAGGTTATGTGTATTATATATAGGGCTCATTGTATCATGTTTAATATCAAGAGTTATATTTTTCTCCCGTGCTTTCTCACATGGTATCAGAGCTACAGTGAGAATATTATAGCTGTGCGTCACTCCAGCTACTTCCGGAAAGAAAGACCTCGTCGCCGTGCAATTTTTCGGCGACTTAAGAGGCTGTCCGTAACTACCACCTTTTTTGTTGGTGTTGTGCAAAATCCGAGACCACCATGAGGTTCGGAAGAGAATTCCGACCAACCCCAGAAAAAATCACCGGAAAAGAACCACACGTGCGCCCCCACGCGCCGCCAACACCTTCGGCGCGTGGCACCACTTCCGGCCATTTTTTCCAGTGACTCCTTCAGGACAGTTTGCTCGCCCTTTAATCCGACCCTACCCATCCTTTTTTCGTTCGATTCCGACAACTTTGAGTTTTTTACGGCGACTTTATTGACTTTTCCGGCAGCTACAGTACTTTCCGGCCAGAATTTCTTCAGGACAGTCTGCTCACCCTTGAATTCCGAGCCTATCCGTATTTTTATTTTTCAATTCCGACAACTTTATATTTTTCCGGCAGCTACAGTACTTTTTCCGGCGATACAGTGTTCCAGTTTTCCGGCAGCTCCAGTTTTCAGTTCTCTGTTTCAGTTTCAGCGAGTTTTCAATTGATAATCCAAAGATGTCTTTGGGACTAGATGCTTTCGGGTCTAGAAACCCGGGTTCTGGCAGTTTCGATATTATGATTACTTCAGAACCTTTAATGGGAGGTTCAAACTACCTAGCTTGGGCTTCGTCTGTCGAGTTGTCGTGTAAAGGTCAAGGTGTTCAGGATCATCTAACCAAGGAGTCTAGTGACGGAGATGAAAAAGCCAAAGCACATTGGGAGAAGATCGATGCTCAATTATGCAGTATTTTGTGGCGATCTATTGATTCCAAGTTGATGCCCTTGTTTCGTCCATTCCAAACATGTTATTTGGTTTGGGAAAAGGCTCGTACTTTATACACTAATGACATATCTCGTTTCTATGATGTGATATCGCGGATGACAAATTTAAAGAAACAGGAATTAGATATGTCTACTTACTTGGGTCAAGTGCAGGCAGTTATGGAGGAATTTGAGACGTTGATGCCAGTTTCTGCTAGCGTTGCAAAGCAGCAAGAGCAACGACAAAAGATGTTTCTAGTTCTTACTCTTGCTGGGCTTCCTAATGATCTTGACTCAGTACGCGATCAGATTTTGGCTAGTCCGACTGTCCCCACAGTTGATGAATTATTCTCTCGCTTACTCCGCCTTGCTGCAGCGCCAAGTCACCCAGTGAGCTCATCACAGACACTTGATTCCTCTATCCTCGTCTCCCAATCCGTGGACAATCGGGCTTCTCATACTATGGAGTATAGACGAGGAGGAGGTCGTTTTGGAAGATCTAGACCCAAGTGTTCTTATTATTATAAACTTGGTCACACTCGTGACGTGTGCCATTCTTTACATGGTCGACCAACAAAAAATGCTTATGTTGCTCAGACCGAGACTACAGGTAACCAGGGATTTTCTGTATCTGAAAGGGAGTATAATGAGTTCCTTAAATATCGAGCAAGTAAGCAAACGTCTCCACAAGTAGCCACTGTTGCTCAGCCTGATACTTCTGTTGCTGGTAATTCTTTTGCTTGTGTTTCCCAGTCTAGTCCTCTTGAACAATGGGTTGTGGACTCAGCTGCTTCTGATCATATCTCTGGTAACAAATCCCTTTTGTCAAATATTGCGTATTCACAATTTCTTTCCAACGTTACTTTAGCTAATGGGTCTCAAACTAAAGCAAAAGGAGTTGGACAAGCAAATCTTCTATCCTCTATCACTCTAGATTCCGTTCTTTATGTCCCTGGCTGTCTTTTTAATCTTGCATCTGTTAGTCGTTTGACTCGTGCCCTCCATTGCGGAATATATTTTATTGATGACTCTTTTATTATGCAGGACCGCAGTACGGGACAGACGATTGGAACAGGACTTGAATCAGACGGACTCTACTACCTTAACTCACTAACATCCTCTAAGGCCTGTCTAGTTGCAGATCCTCCAGACCTACTTCACAGTCGTTTAGGACATCCTAGCTTGTCCAAGCTTCAGAGGATGGTGCCTCGTTTGTCCAGTTTATCCACATTAGAGTGTGAGTCATGTCAGCTCGGGAAACATACCCGCGCCTCCTTTCCTCGTAGTATTGAGAGTCGTGCAGAGTCTATTTTTTGTTTAGTTCATTCGGATAGATGGGGTCCTAGTAGAGTATGTTCAACCTTAGGATTTCGTTATTTTGTTAGTTTAATTGATGATCATTCAAGATGTACTTGGATTTTCTTAATGAAAGATCGTTCTGAGTTGTTTTCTATATTCCGGAATTTTTGTGCTGAAATTAAAAATCAATTTGGTGTTTCTATCGCACTCTTCGCAGTGATAATGCCTTAGAATATTTATCCTCTCAATTTCAGCAGTTTATGTCTTCTCATGGAATTATTCATCAGACCTCTTGTCCTTATACCCCTCAGCAAAATGGGGTTGCAGAGAGAAAGAATAGGCACATTATTGAGACTGCTCGCACACTTCTCGTTGAATCTCATGTTCCGCTGCGTTTTTGAGGCGATGCAGTTCTCACATCTTGTTATTTGGTTAATCAGATGCCTTCATCTCCCATCCAGAATCAGATTCCGCATGAGGTATTGTTTCCCCAGTCACCCTTATACCCTGTTCCCCCTCGTGTTTTTGGGAACACTTGTTTCGTTCATAACTTAGCTCCTGGAAAAGATAAGTTAGCTCCTCGTGCTCTCAAGTGTGTCTTCCTTGGTTATTCTCGTGCTCAGAAGGGCTACCGTTGTTATTCACCTGATCTTCGTAGGTACCTTATGTCAGCCGATGTCACACTTTTTGAGTCTAAACCTTTCTTTACCTCTTCTGACCATTCTGACCATCTTGCTATATCTGAGGTTTTACCTATACCGGCCTTTAGGGAGTCTACTATATCTCCTCCTTCACCTTCCGCTACAGAAGTCTTACCCATTCCAAACGTTGGAACATCTACTGTGGCTCCTCCTAGACTCCCTGCACAAGACACTCCACTCTTGACATATCATCGTCGTCCTCGCCCAGCATCCGGCCCGGTTGATTCACGTCCTGCACCTGACCCTGCTCCTTCTGCGGCTTGTCTCTTCCGATTGCACTTCGGAAAGGTATACGGAACACCCTTAGTCCTAATCCCCATTATATCGGTTTAAGTTATCATCGTTTCTCATCACCCTATTATGCTTTTCTATCTTCTTTGTCCTCTGTTTCCATCCCTAAGTCTACAGGTGAAGCATTGTCTCATCCAGGGTGGCGACAGGCTATGACTGACGAGATGTCTGCTTTACATACGAGTGGTACTTGGGAGCTCGTCACTCTTCCTTCAGGTAAATCTACTGTTGGTTGTCGTTGGGTGTATGCAGTCAAGGTTGGTCCAGATGGTAAGGTTGATCGTCTTAAGGCTCGTCTTGTGGCCAAGGAATATACTCAGATATTTGAGCTTGATTACAGTGATACCTTCTCTCCCGTGGCTAAGATAGCATCAGTCCGCCTTTTTCTCTCTATGGCTGCTGTTCGCCATTGGCCCCTGTATCAGCTGGACATTAAAAATGCATGTTTACACGATGACCTTGAGGATGAAGTTTATATGGAGCAACCACCTGGGTTTGTTGCTCAGGGGGAGTCTCGTGGCCTTGTATGTCAATTGCGCCGGTCACTTTATGGTCTAAAGCAGTCTCCTCGAGCCTGATTTGGTAAGTTTAGCACTGTTATCCAGGACTTTGGCATGACTCGGAGTGAAGCTGATCACTCTGTATTCTATCGGCATTTTGATTCACGTCTCTGTATTTATCTAGTGGTCTATGTTGACGACATTGTTATTACCGGCAATGACCAGGATGGTATTACTAAATTGAAGCAACATCTCTTTCAACACTTTCAGACTAAGGATCTGGGCACACTAAAGTATTTTCTGGGTATTGAGGTCGCACAGTCTAGCTGAGGTATTGTGATCTCACAACGGAAGTATGCCTTAGATATTCTTGAGGAGACAGGAATGACAGGTTGTAAACCTGTTGACACTCCAATGGATCCGAATTCTAAGCTTCTTCCAGGACAGGGGGAGCCTCTTAACGATCCTGCAAGATATAGGCGGTTAGTTGGTAAAATAAATTATCTTACAGTGACAAGACCTGACATTTCCTTTCCTGTGAGTGTTGTGAGCCAGTTTATGGGTTCGCCATGTGATAGTCATTGGGATGCAATTGTTCGCATTCTTCGGTATATAAAATCAACTCCAGGTAAAGGTTTATTGTTTGAGGATCGAGGCCATGAGCAGATTGTTGGATACTCCGATGCTGATTGGGCAGGATCGCCTTCTGACAGACGTTCTACTTCTGGATATTGTGTCTTAGTAGGAGGAAATTTGGTATCTTGGAAAAGCAAGAAACAGAATGTGGTTGCTCGGTCTAGTGCAGAAGCAGAATATCGAGCAATGGCTATGGCGACATGTGAGCTAGTTTGGGTCAAACAGTTGCTCAAAGAACTGAAATTTGGTGATGTTAGTCAGATGGGACTTGTGTGTGATAATCAAGCTGCTCTTCATATTGCATCAAATCCAGTGTTCCATGAGAGAACTAAGCACATTGAGATTGACTGTCACTTCGTCAGAGAAAAGATACTCTCGGGAGATATTGCTACAAAGTTTGTAAAGTCAAATGATCAGCTTGCAGACATTTTCACCAAGTCCCTCACTGGTCCTCGTATTAACTACATATGTAACAAGCTCGGTACATATGATTTATATGCACCAGCTTGAGGGGGAGTGTTAGATATGTAAATAGTAGAACCCTAATCCAAAGTGTATTAGGAGTAGGTTAGGTTATGTGTATTATATATAGGGCTCATTGTATCATGTTTAATATCAAGAGTTATATTTTTCTCCCGTGCTTTCTCACAGCTACAATATTACGTTCTAGAGTAATATAATACATATTGAACACTCTTTGTCGGAAATTTTCACTTCTTTTAAATTTGAATACCCTTGGAGAAATTCTTAGCTTCTCCGCTGGTTATGACCATGGTGCATCTGCATGAGAGAATTTCATGAACGAGAATTATTCTCTGTATCTAGCCTACTGAACTATCTCTCAGAAGAATGTCGAAGCTGTTACTCTGACACAATTAGTGTAGGCACTAGATGTTATGCAACATCCCAAATCATGAGATCAGAAAGTACAAAAATTGGAATTCTACCTGCTTGGGAGAGCTCCACAAGCATGTCGAAAGCGTCCGAAAGAGCTGCTTGAAACGGACTGCTTGCCTATTCGGACATAAGGAGCCAACATGCTTACCAATGCAACGTCAACAACAATTCCAACTAAAAGATCTGCAGCATACAACTCAAACTCTGCCCAGAAATCCTTTCCCCTTTTCTGAACCTCTGCAAATGTTGCACAACAAGAGTCGATAACAATCTGCAATACATCAGATTAGGTATAAACTGCCACTGTCAAATCAGGTTTAAGCACTTTAATATTCAAAACTGTTAGCTACCAGTTCTTAAACTAAAGTACAAATTTACCCGTCAATTAAACTGTTTATTAATCCATTTGGGACAACCAACATACCAACTTACAACCAATATATTTCCTCAGCTTCGAATTCTTTTTTTTTAAGTATCTTAAAAGCATGCATAGCCCTTTGGTTCTCACGGATTATTGTCCCTAGAGAACTACTTACAATTTCATCCAATAGTAACATAGAGTTGCTTCAACTGGTCAAAAAATTGTCCGTAGAACTTAATAAAAGATACTAACATATTCCATAATCACTTATTACAAGCTTTGCACTTGAGTCATGCACACCTCACAGTGGCTACTTAGTACCCTAAATGATACAATGCAAGTCAAGCACATATCACAATCACTGAGCTTAAAGAATGAAATATTTGTGGCAAGTTTGTCAATCTGATACCAATCACCAAACCTCCGCATGACATTAGTGATTAGCCATAACAAAGTACAAGTACAAGTACAAGTACAGCCATCCCATCTTTAACTTTTATATTTTGACAAGTAAAATAAAAAATAGCTCCCAGATTAAGTCAAAACTAACCTCTGTTCCGACTTTAAACAAAAATGACGGATCAGCAAGCATTCGATTTCTCAGCATTGAGCAATGTCTCATCAAAAATCCCAGCGGCCAAGCTGAACCCTGCATGTCAAATACCATGTCAAAATGGATTAAAGTTATATATACTGAAAGTGTAAAAATAATGTTACACTATCAATGTAGTTTAACCTGCAATAGTACTTTACTTAACATGTTTACCAGGTTATCAATTAATGTTCATTATAGAGATTACCTGCAATTACTTAATAAGTGATATGATTGTGTAAAAAAAAAAAAAGTACAGTCACTGTACACAACTTAAACTCTTTCAGAATGCACCCAATATATCTATATCAGATGAAGTTGAACATTCAGCACCAAAAGATTACATTTTTTGCACCTGCAAATCCAAGTAACGACTAAGAATCAAACTCCGAAGCCCTGTAGTCTTAGCAGCTTCCAACATATCACTAGGCAAACTCGCCCCTCGCTTTTCGGCCTCTCTGATCATCTCATCGAATTTCACAATCGGCCCAAACTCTTCCTCATCGTAATCACCATCATCTCCACCTCCACCGCCACTGCCGCCAGCGTTGTCAGGTGGATATCCTCCTTTTCCGTTACCACCGTCACCTCCATCAGCTGTTCTGATGATGGAGTCTTGTCCGGTACATTTGATTATGAAAATTTGATCATCTTTTGCAATTGAATGATTTAAAGATAGGAACTTTGATGAATTCGAGAGTCTCAAAAGATTGAATTTGGGAATTTGCGTGTTGTTCGAGTTGGATGGAGAAATCGAATGATTTGATATATGGAAAAGTGATGATTGAAGCAGGGCCATTGTCTGATGAAATTGCGAATGTCACTTTGTAGTTTCAGAGCGAGGAATGAATGTAGAGTGTTTTGTAGTAGTACAGAGTAGGAATAGAACAGCGTACGAGGAAATGGCTTTAACATTGCAGCCCTAAGTTCGATATTGACGTTTGTTGTCGGATTGTGCGGGCAACTAATTATGGGGTTGGCTTATGTCGACCTTCTCTGCATGACGTGTTGCATGCATATTGGCAGAACACGTAAACCCCGCCCACAAACTTAAAATTGTTTATTAATTCCTCTAAAAATTCTCCACAAAAATAAAAATGATTGATACCCCTAATTTGTCATTGCAAATGTAATCTTTTGTTTAACTTATTTTGCAATATTCTTTCGTTTTGGGAATTTTAAAAAATTGTTGTCTAACAAGTCTAAGACAAGAGGGGTTTGCTCTGATGGTAAGCAACCCCACGTCCAACCGAGAGGTTGTGAGTTCGTCTGCATACCCAGACTCCACTAAATGGGATTATACTAGGTTGTTGTTGTTGTTGTCGTCTAACAAGTCAATTCAAATTTGCAACCAAATTTAATATGCCCTTCTAAAATTTGAAATGCAACCAGTTAGTACAAACAAGTTTAAGAGTTCCCACAAATTGAAAATAATGAACATAAAGCACTATATATACTTCTTTTAGGAAATAATTGGTCCCATCGCAATAAAGTGTTTGGACCTCGATTTTATGGCCACAATTAACACATACGCTTGTGCAAATTTGAAAAATAAAACATGAATACCTTCATCATGTCACTTTACAGAACTCTTCATGAAGCTGTACATGTATAAGGGAGAATTTGGACATCATAGTCCTATTGTATTGTTCCAAGGGAAGGAACAAATATTTACCAAGAATCAGCTGAGTTCTATGTTTGTACAAGATTCATTATGTTCAACAAGAGAGCACCAGCTTCTGCGATCAGGCATTCACCATTCTAAAATTGGACAAAAGTAGTTCTTTTGTCCAAGCGTGAGGGTTGTATGTTATGTAACAAACTCAATTTGGTCCCTCTGAGGGAAATATAAGGTGCTTGTGCCTCCAATCATCACGGGATGAATCTTTTCCAAACATGTAACCCAAAATTTTCTGGGGCCGTGGATAAATATTTCAAGAGGCCATTCCTTCAGGTGTATGGATGTCCAACCTTAGTGTTTTCATCATAAAATCAAAACAAAGAGGAACTTTTACGGTGTCTTGAGCTTCTCGTTTGCTCTATGGACGATCTTGGGGTTGGACCTGTGCTTTCAACCACATCTGCTTGAGTGTCTGACGATTGGGGAAGCAGCTTGCATCCAATCTTTCGGGCAAGAAAGCGCGGGGAACTGAGGTAACTGTGCGACTTTGTGACCTTTATCATCTCTTGTTTGATTTTGCTGAATTCTTCTTCAAGTTCACCAACCCTGGACTTCATCCTTTCTAAGTCCACCTTTAGACCCTGGTTCTCACGCACGACTGTGACCCATCCATCTCTCTGTACAATTTGACATGTCATGTCATTGGGGCCAGTGACAGTGACAGGAGCTGCAGGGGCACTTTCTGTGTCCAAGACATGGAGGCAGCCAGCTAGAGCTGTTCTCAGCTGCAATTGCTCGAAGAACAGGACTTGGAGAACTACTCGAAGAGGCAACCTGTCATTCTGGGATGCATGTGCACAAGCATCAATAGAGAGCTTCTGAAAGTCGATTATGTTGCAAAGCTGCTCTTTTTCTTTATCTGAGAGCCAAGGATGCGCCTATACAATTTCATTTTAATCCATTAAGAATCTCGTTCAGAACTTCCAAAAGGTTTGAATATTACAAGGTTTCACATTGAGAGTTAAAATCAATTTAGCTCTAGATCATCAATGAGGTAAATAACAAGCACAGTGAAAAGATATACACGTCTTAAGACTACACAAACAGAAAACTAAGCTAGAAAATCAGTCAGCATAAAAAAGATTAAGAAGCTTTACTTGATGCAATATGCGTTTGACTAGAGCTCTGTCCTCAGATATGAAAGACTGTTTAATTGGAATAGTGCATTTTCAGACAATAGGTCTCTAGGACACGTAATGAAACACTAAAGCACAGCCATCCATGGAATAGAATAAAAGGACTAACCATTATGCGGCAGTAAATTAGCAGGTAAATAAACTAATCACAAACAATCAGCTATATCATCATTAGCACAAAGTGTGGCAGCGACTGAATCAAACCTTAAAGTATATATCTATAGCTCTGTATAGCCCATCATGCAGAGATCTTGAAGATTCTGGGAGAGCTTCAGCAAGTGAACGAATTTTTCCAGGCTTTAGGTTCACATCAGATGCAACTTCTGCAATATAGTTGTCTACCAGCTTTGCCACTCTCCTTAAAGGGTCAGATGATGGTGATGTTCCTATCTCAAATGAAGATGGAGCAGGTGTTGTGGCGATCCCAGGTTCAGAAGATATAAAATGATGAATCATTCGTTCAACACAGTCAGTGTGATATAATGTATCAGAATCTGAGTAGGAAGGTATCAGCAAACCATCAAGGGATGCTAGGTCCAATTGCATTCCTATTCTCCTCTCCAGCGAGTCCTGGCATGTGTGGTTCACACCAAGAATCAACGCAACTCGCAGAAGTCCCAACAAGAAGCGGCAAAAAGATTTTCCCTTCAATTCAGGAAGCAGTTTCACAACACTTTCTAGAAGAACTTTCTGATCAACGGCAGCGGGTGTCATACTAAAACTAGCAACTGTTCTGGTTTTATCACTTTGCCCACTCTGCCACCGGCCAAGTCCTGGAAGGTACTTTCTACAGTAGTACATCATAGCACCTGCTAAATTTTCATGTCTAATACCTCTGGCTTCCATTGTTTGAATTAGTCTCTGAAATAATGGTACAGAAAGATATGAGATGTCTTCGAACCACCAGTCAGATTCAATGGTTTGGATTCTAGCACCAGTGTTAATTCCATTCCACAATATACTACCTCCAGGGCTCTGTAAGCTGCCATACATCAACATAGGCCATCCAAATAAACTAGGATCTGTGCAGACCATCACAGAGAGTGCAGTCAAGCATTTACTAATGATCTCCAGCTTATCTGCTCTTGGAATGACAGGATCACAAGTTTGGAGAGCCAATATGCAATCTTTCCAATTCCTTATAGTATTCTTATGAAAGTAAGCATCTGCCTTCAACAGTAAATTATCTTCTCCGTACTCCTCCGTCATCTCCAAGTAGTCTGCTGCACAATAAATCAATACTATGTTCCTTGGGGTATAATCAACTCGAATACTGTAGCAGAATTTAACTGCGACCAGAAATATGTCACTCCCGCCAGGGAAGTCTTCCAAAGTTGTCGTCAGCAAATTCACTTCATGCGGACCTTGAGCTGCTTCTAGTATTTTGGCAATCCTCCCACATCTTGACATAAGTGGAAACTGTAGACGGAGCATTTTTCGGCTGTTAGGCACGACTTGGTGTAGAGAAGTTAAATTTGAATTAAAAAGGTGAGTCGGGGAATCCATATAAATTCAGCAATACTTGATCATGATAGGATTCAGAACAAGAAACAGCATTAAGACAAACTAGTAATGATTAGGAAGAAAAATCAAAGCAAGCATATTGACAATCACCCTTGAGAAGAGTACAGTTACTTTGTAGAATTGACACTATAGTCATCTTCTACATATCACTGATTGCACACACCAGTTCTAAACTAGGGCTTGCATCACTCTGTGAATTCTGAAAAATCCTATTAGATGAAACTAAGTTGCCACAAACATTAGCATTCCAGTTTATTTCGGCTCCAAAGTTCCGTCATTTTCTAAATCACTGCAACAAAACTAGCTGATTGGTGAGAAAAAGTGAAGCTCGTTAGTGACTTTGTCAGTTGAACATCCACTGCTTGGGAGAAGCAAGAATTAGGAAGGAAGAAATACTGAAATTCAATTAGAATAAGCCACCGGCAAGAATTGGAAAGGGCATGATGAGAATTTTGAGTACTCATCAAAAAGAAGGCAAGAATTGAAGAGGGCATGATGAATAAGAATAGAATGGAATGAATAAGGTATTAGAAACTACTCTTTTTTTCCAACTTAAAAAAATTCTCTATTTTATTACTTAGTGGTATTTCCGAAGTAAAACACTGTTTCAGGATATTATCCAAATAAGCATAATCAGTCTCTGCTGTAATTGAGCGCCCTCCCTTCAAGCATAAATAGTCCAGGGAAATGACTCACATGAGCAAAACCCGTCTGTATTCATCCAATTAAGATTCATCCCCTCAATGCTTTTCTTTTTTGTATTTTTTTTTTTCTGGATTGTGAATGAATAGAGAGGATTCATATAGCTGAACCTATCTAATTTGGGGCTGAGGTTACACAAGTAAACGAAGTTGGGTATTTAAGTGGAGAAGGATAGAGAGGCGGGCCCATAATACACCGAGTTTCATAGATGAAAGATTTCTCAGACATTTAAAAAAAAGGAGATAATTAACCAATTCATGTATCTCTTTCTCTCAACTAACAGATATCAAAAGGAATTATCAAAGAATTCAGATATTTTCAGATGCTGGAAATGATCATTTCCAAACAGTATCAATTATCATGACTAAGCTACATATAATTCCACCATTCAGACAGTATGCCAACCTGTTCGAAATAAAACACTAATATATAATCCATGACGATTATGACACTTGACAGATTATCATTACTATACAAGAATTACTCTCACGCCCCATAATATCTTTCCAAGATATCCATTAAATCATTCTAAAAAAAAGCATATCCGTTAAATCATAAGACAGTGCTAGGATTATTATTAGTAAACAAGAATTAACTGTAAGCACCGTATCAACTCTGCTATCATGTCCATTGAACCTTACCCAAGACAAAGTATTCAAAACTCATATGGTGATGGCTATTCCATATTAAATACACCAACATAGTTAGTTATAGTTCAAAAAGCGATGGTCCAGAGAAAATGTGGATTCGGTAGGCAAATATTTTAAAGGAAGTTCATTTAAATTAATTTATAACATAAACAGTATAAAAGTGCATCTCCTATAGCTTTCATAGTAGCATGGTCTACCAGATGTAATTGCTAGCTTTTTCTTGAAAGTTCCAAATTAGGGATTGCATACAATGTTAGGGACAATTCAAAAGGTAAAATGAGACAATCTTTTTAGTCACGGACTATGTTGCTCGTCCTTAATTTTAAAGATTTAAAGAAGAATGACTACCTTGTGAAGGTGGAAATTTACTCCATCCACTACCAAGGTAACATCACTGACCAAACTTGCATTGCAAAACCTGTCACAAGCATCAAACTATGAATCAACGGAAAAAACACAGCTAAATAATTCAAACTTATCCAAATCTACAATCAAACTATTATCATGTTTTTTATGCTGAAAGGTGAATGAGACTCCAATCAGAACTATAACCCAGCCAGGGAATCTCCTGCTACTGAAATAATATTTCAACTAGATTAGCCATAAACATACATATCTATACTGGCATGTCAACATAAAAGCAAGAGCTTAATAAAATTCAACTCTTCAATAATATCTATGTCGGATGCATAATTATTCATTTTTTATGATGGTAGCGTCCGGCCAGTTTGTGCGCCCGTCGACTATTCCACGAGGTACCTTCTACCTCCCCCAGTACAGGTATTGCATACCTCTGCCCACCAAACCTTAGGCAAATAGGAATTAGGACGAAATCACCTAGTGTCTTTTGCTCCGCGAGACCTCAATGTTCTCCTACCACTTCGTAGATCACTAGGCCACACCCTTGAGTGCCGGATAAAAAAGTCTTCATTGTAGCCCATATAAATGAAAACTCAGGTATTTATTAATCTAAAGAGAGGTTAAAGAACACAAATTTACAACCAAAATAGGTTCTTGTTTATACCACACAAAGAATGTTGATGTAGACTAACATACCAGTCATTTCCCTCACGGTAGAACCCAGTAACCTTCCCAGCAGGTGCCATCACAAGATCCAAACTCCACAACACACCTCTCCTTATTCACCCTTTCACTCAGTTTCTACTTTCCCAACACAAATTCTCCTGAATTCAATTGGAAAAAACATATGATACCATAGGATATTAGCATTTAATTACCAAAATTAAACAAACCCCATCAACGGAAAAAAGCAAACCACCAAACATGGGAACCACATAAGAGAATTCCAATGAGTCAAACCTTGATTGGTGTCACAAGAATCTACTCAATTAATTACACACATAAAAAGCAATCATTGGCTCCCCCTTCTCTTACAGCTAGGCTTCTTCTCCCTCCCCCCCCACCCCCCCCCCCCCCCAAAAAAAAAAACAAAGTTACCCTTCACTCTTCTTGTGTTTCTAAAAAAGAGGCCCAAGTTCACTGCTCACAACAACCCCAACAAAGAAAACAGCACAGCAAACGCAACAAGTATGGTTCATAATATACAATACACTTTACTTTTCTATGCTGTATACTATATTTTTATATACTTGTGGCCTATGTGTAAAGAGAACCCACAAAACCAAACAAGCAACAGAAAGATTCTTCCTTTCAGAAAAGACCAATTACAATATTGACTTGGGCTTTTGACTAGTAGTAGCTTTTTTCATTTACGTGTATTTGTATTTATATAACCCCTCACACACTACATGTTAACTACTAAACGTACAACCCCCATCCCCCTCCACCCTAAGTGGGCTTTAAAGGCCGGCGACGAAGGGAAATGGAGACAAGCGGACATGGTTAATGATGGGAGAGAAGGGGAATATAATGGTTGGATTTTTGGTTCACGCCTTTTGTCGAACAGGTGGAGTGCGAATTGGTTTTGATCGAGAAAACAGGGAGGATCCAATGAGAATGTGGCTTTGGGTTCTGTGATGGCTCTTTTTTGTGGTCCGCTTAATTGGGTGACACGTGAAAATGGCGTTACTACAATCATTTATTTTTCAAATGCGTTTCGTGCCTTTATTTACTTGATGCTTTGCTTTGTGTACAAGAGAGAGAAAAGAGAATTTAGGACATTAAATTAAGCATTGATTAACTAAATACATTAATAAAACGAGTAAGAGAAAAGTACAAAAGATGTGAGTTATTTAGGGAGCACAATATAGGATAATAACTTTTATTTACTCCAAACTTATTATAGGCTGTGATACATACATTAAGTATTTACTTCGATACGGAGTTAAAATAGGAAATTTTGCGGGAGTTATACATTGTGCTGCTTAGCTGAGATCCATCCGTTAATTAGTTGAGATTTAAGAGTTTTAGAAATGTTTACTTAAATCTCCGCCTTTTAAATTAGAAGTCCTTTTAATTACAAATTGACCCTTTAATTTTGTTATTTTATACTAATCGAGTCCTACCAAGGATTGTACTGGGATGGCATATATAGTAGAATTATCCAACTGTAATCCTTAGGTTATTTCCATGGTCTTATGCTTTATATAGGCTGTAATTATCCCCTTTTGGGTTATGAATAAAAAAGCCTCTTTACTTTTGCCCTAATTTATCCTGTATTCCTTTTTTCTCTTCTTTTTCCAATTCCGTCACTGTTTCATTGCCCCGCGTATCATATTTATTACTCTCTAAGTTCACTTTTACTGTTCACAACATACTTTGCAAGTCCCATAAAACATATAATAAATAAATGTATATTTTATCATAATATTCATAATAGTAATAGTATTTTGAGAAGTCTTTGGAAATGATTTGTAATATAAGCAATTAATGATAAGAGTAAAACAAGAAAAAAAAATATGGTCTACCCTTGATTTGCTAAAACCGATACATAAAAAGAAAAATATATTTTTAGTATAAAAAACAAGTAAAAATAAACGAATGGAGTAAAAAAAATAATACACTATGTATTTAATGGTTTAGTGTCAAGAACATATTTTGTCTGAACTAATGCAAGAAAGAACTGTTGTTTGTTGCATTATTGTGTTATACATTGCATTCATATCAAATCTTTCTCTTATGAAGTACGAATATTTTGTATGCATTCAGCCCAAGTAATAGTTCATATGTTTTGTTTATTACTCCTTTCGGTGATAATAAGTGATCAATTTATTGGTAAAAAATAAATGTCCATTTATATAATCAATAAAAATTGTAATTTGTTTTTTTTAAATTACTCTTATGTATGTATCCCTAAAAGGTCATTTACTCCTCTCATTTGAGAAGAGAAGTAAGTGCTACTATAATTATGGTGCAACATTTAATGAATGCTAGTTTAGTCATACTAACTATTTTAGTCTAAAATTTATTATTTTCTTAATGAGCCCAAAGCAAATTGATCATTTATCAAGGAGAGGAGGAAGTAAAATTTTAAGCAAAAAGAAAAAAAAATTAAAAATTCTAAAGCTCACAGGGATTTCTAGGATTGTCGCTCTTATTCAAAGGTAGAGGCACTATTACAATATCATTTATAGAGATTGAATAACTTGAAAGCATTAAATTGCATGGATCCAACTAATCAAGAAACGGCAAGAGTAGCTTTGTCAACACAAAATGGGAGAAAGAAAATAAACTTGATTTTTATAGACAAATTACGGGGGAAAAAAAGGAAAAAAGGAAGGTTTATGCAATATTTCATATAACAAACGAGGAGATTTTATTACATATTAAAAGGTAACAAGAAATATATATGTGTTGATGACCCATTTATCACTAGATTTCTTAGTAAAAGTGCAAAGATTATATCTATGTTAGGATTATTTTCCCCAATCTCTCTTTTACTATCTTGTTTGAAACAGGCTAAATTATTTAAAATGAGCTAATATGTTTGGTATAATTGTTGTTATAAAATATTCTATTTTAGGTGAATGTCCATATTTAGAGAGATTATAGGGTTTACTTCTTGGTGCTAAGTCACCACCTCCCTATAAATAAAGGGGTTCTATTCCATTGTAAACCATCCCAAAGTATCAATAAGAATACTCCTCTCTTTACTTTTCTCTCTATTGTTCTTATTCTTGTATTATTGTTCTTGTTCTTATATTATTTCATAACACGTTATCAGCACGAGACTCTACCGTCTCAAGAATCCTCTTGAGAAAATTAAGGTATTTCCCTTTTTCCGAATTTGGTTTTAATTATGTCTGATATTATGAAAAGAAAGTTCGTTGCCCTTGAAATTTCGGGCAAGAACTATATGACATGGGTGTTGGATGCTGAAATCCACTTAGATGCTATGGGTCTTGGAGACGCCATTAAAGACAGAGATAAAGCATCCACCAAAGACTGTGCTAAGGCCTTGATTTTCTTGCTACATCACCTTGATGAAGGTTTGAAAATTGAATATCTCACAGTCAAAGATCCACTCATCTTGTGGAAAGGCTTAAAGGAGAGATATGACAACCTGAAGTTGGTCACTTTGCCACAAGCACGATATGATTGGGCTCATCTGAGGCTCCAAGACTTTAAGTCTGTTTCTGAATATAATTCTGCAATGTTCAGAATTACTTCTAAATTGAAACTCTGTGGAGATAATATCTCTGATTATGATATGCTTGAAAAAACGTTAACAACGTTTCATGCCTCCAATATGGTACTGCAACAACAGTACAGAGAGAAAGGTTTCAAAAAGTACTCTGAACTGATTTCTCTTCTCCTTGTGGCTGAGCGAAACAATGACCTGCTCATGAGAAATCACGAAAATCGACCCACTGGGTCTACACCATTGCCTGAAGCAGATAAGGTGTATTCTCATTATGCCAAGCATGGAAAAGACTATGGCTTTAATCATGGTCGTGGTCGTAATCGGGGTCATGGCCGCGGACGTAGACAAGGAAGAAATTTCCCTGATGTCTGTCACCCCCCAAAGAGATATAACCACCAAAAGCAGAAACGGGATTATGAGGATCCAAAGGCAAATAGTTCAGAAACTATATGTTATCGTTGCGGTGGAAAAGGGCACTGGTCAAAAGCTTGCCGTGTACCAAGACATTTGGTTGATCTTTATCAAGCATCTCTAAAGAATAAAGGCCCTGAAACAAATTTTGTCTCTGACGACAATTTTGACATCACCCACCTGGATGTGGCAGACTTTTTGAGCAACCCGAGGGGAAAATAGACCACTTAATCGGTGATGGATCCGTGATGAAGGAAGATGGAATTGTTTGATTTTATTTTACTTATTTGTATTAGTTAGTGAATAAACTAATAGTCATTAGTATCAGCTCGTATTAGTTAGTTTATGATATAATGTTAGTATTAGTTCTTTAGAATGTTTCAATGTGCTTAAATTTCAAAGATATTTTTATTTTTCAGTAGAGTTAATCGATTAACCTAACAGTTAGTCGATTATCTAATATTTCGCATTAAAACTGGACTTTTCCGTAAGCTAAGTTAGTCGACTATCTGATTTAGTTAGTCGACTAACCTGATGACTGTTTACTAAGTTAGTCGACTATCAACTTAGTTAGTCGACTAACTAATATTTCGCATTAAAACTGGACTTTTCCGCAAGGCAAGATAGTCGACTATCTGATTTAGTTAGTCGACTAACCTAATGACTGCTTCCCAAGATAGTCGACTATCAACTAAGTTAATCGACTAACCTCAGCAGATTTTGAAAATAATGTTTAAATGTGAAACAAACGGATTGAATTTGTTTATTCTCATGTTCGTGTATTTCTTTTGTATGTCAAACCATGGGAAAGCAAATATGGATATCTCACAAAGCAAGCTTGGATCAACATCCAACTGTAAAAATATTTGTTTAGTTGATTCATGTACTACACATACGATACTCAAAGAAAAGAAATATTTCTCTCAACTAAGTATGTGTAAGACAGATGTTACTACAATCTCTGGTAGTAGTAAATTGATTGAAGGCTCAGGAAGAGCAACTATAACTCTGCCTAGAGGAACAATATTTATCATAGAGAATGCAATGTTCTCCTCCAAGTCTAAGAGAAACTTGTTGAGTTTTAAAGATATACGCCGGAATGGCTATCATATTGAGATAATAGATGAGAATAATCTTGAATATCTCATCATTACAAAGAATGTCTCTGGCCAAAAGAGGGTTATTGAGAAATTCCCGTCTTTATCTTGTGACCTGTATTGGACAAAAATTAGTGCAATTGAGGCACATTCAACAGTAAACCAAAAGGTTACTGATTCCAATACTTTTGTACTTTGGCATGATCGATTGGGACACCCTGGATCAATCATGATGAGACGGATTATAGAAAGCTTATATGGGCATCCGTTAAAGAATTTCAAGATTCTTTTAAATAATGAATTTTCTTGCACTTCTTGTTATCAAGGCACGTTAATTATTAGACCATCACCAACAAAGGTTGGGACTGAGTCACCTACGTTTTTGGAACGTATACAAGGGGACATTTGTGGACCTATTCACCCACCTAGTGGGTCCTTTAGATATTTTATGGTCTTAATAGACGCATCTTGTAGATGGTCTCATGTGTGCCTGTTGTCATCACGCAACCTTGCGTTTGCAAAACTAATGGCACAAATAATTCGACTACGAGCACAATTTCCTGATAATCCAATCAAGTCTATTAGACTGGATAATGCTGCTGAGTTTTCATCCCAAGCATTTAATGATTATTGCTTATCAATTGGGATAAAAGTGGAACATTCTGTAGCTCATGTTCACACTCAAAACGGTCTTGCAGAATCTTTAATTAAATGCCTGCAGTTGATTGCAAGACCATTACTCATGAAAACGAGGCTGCCCACTTCGGTATGGGGTCACGCCATTTTGCATGCAGCAATGCTAATTCGTCTCAGACCGACGAATTATCACAAATATTCCCCGTTGCAATTGGTTTTGGGTCATGAACCCAATATATCCCATTTAAGAATCTTTGGATGCGCAGTATATGTGCCTATAGCACCGCCATACCGCACCAAAATGGGTCCGCAAAGAAGGTTAGGAATATATGTTGGGTTTGAATCGCCCTCCATTATTCGCTACCTCGAAACATTGACAGAGGATTTGTTCACTGCACGATTTGCAGACTGTCAATTTGATGAGACACTTTTCCCAAAATTAGGGGGAGAAGTTGGTGAAACCAAACGGGAAATTTTGTGGAAAAATGCATCATTATCTCATCTTGATCCACATACCTCTATTTGTGAAAAAGAGGTGCAAAAGATTATCCATTTGCAAAGAATAGCAAATCAAATGCCTGACGCATTTACGGACTTGAAAAGGATAACAAAATCCCACATCCCCGCAGAGAATGTTCCAATCCGTATTGATGTCCCTGTTGGACAATCATCTAGTGTCATATCCAATGAGTCGAATGCACGCCTGAAGCGTGGCAGGCCATTAGGTTTCAAAGATCGAAATCCTAGAAAGAGGAAAGCAAACAATCAAAATGACACTACGAAAGAATCTCATGAGGAAATTCATGATTTAATAAATTCTGAGATTCATGAAGAATCCATTGAGCCCGAGACTCAAGAAAATAAAGAACTATCAATGAATCCAATCGATATTGAGGCAAATTTTAATCGAGTGGATATAGTGGTGGATTATGTCTTTGCTTTTAATGTCGCATCTAGCATTATGCAAGAAAGTGAGGATCTTGAACCTCAATCTGTTGGAGAATGTCGAAAAAGACATGATTGGCCAAAATGGCAAGAAGCAATCCAATCAGAATTGAATTCACTGGCAAAACGTGAAGTTTTTGGCCCTATAGTTGAAACACCTAATGGTGTTAAGCCTGTTGGCTATAAATGGGTCTTTGTACGCAAGAGAAATGAGAAAAACAAGGTACAAAGATATAAGGCACGCCTTGTTGCACAAGGATTTTCTCAAAGGCCTGGTGTCGATTATGAAGAGACATATTCGCCTGTAATGGATGCCATAACTTTTCGTTATCTCATTAGTTTTGCTGTCCTTGAAAAGCTTGACATGCATTTAATGGATGTGGTTACTGCCTATCTTTATGGCTCACTGGATAATGAGATATACATGAAAATTCCCGATGGACTCAAAATGCCAAACGCTCATAATTCAAAGTCCCGGGAAATGTTTTCAATCAAATTGCAAAAATCCTTGTATGGTCTAAAGCAATCAGGACGAATGTGGTATAATCGTCTTAGTGAGTATTTATTAAAAGAAGGCTATATAAATGATGCCATTTGCCCGTGTGTTTTTATAAAGAAAACAACATCGGAATTTGTTGTACTTGCCGCATATGTCGATGACATAAACCTTATTGGAACCCCCATAGAACTCCAAAAGGCAATTGATTATCTAAAGAATGAATTCGAGATGAAAGATCTCGGAAAGACAAAATTATGTCTTGGTTTGCAAATTGAATATTTGGCAAAGGGAATTTTTGTTCATCAATCTACCTATATAGAAAAGGTACTGAAACGGTTTTACATGGATGGAGCATATCCTTTAAGTACTCCGATGGTTGTTCGATCACTTGATGTGAATAAAGATCCATTCCGACCGCAAGAAAGGAATGAAGAGCTACTTGGTCCTGAAGTACCATATCTTAGTGCAATTGGCGCACTAATGTATCTTGCAAATACCACAAGGCCTGACATAACCTTTTCAGTTAATGTCTTAGCAAGGTATAGCTCGGCTCCCACAAGGAGACATTGGAATGGGATCAAACATATATTGCGGTACCTAAAAGGGACTACCGATATGGGCTTATTTTATAGCAATAATTACAGTCCTGATCTTGTTGGTTATGCTGATGCTGGATATTTATCTGACCCACACAAGGCTCGATCTCAAACGGGTTATGTGTTTACCTGTGGAGGCACCGCCATATCTTGGCGATCGACTAAATAATCAATTGTGGCTACTTCATCTAATCATGCCGAGATAATCGCTATTCATGAAGCAAGTCGGGAGTATGTGTGGTTGAGGTCTATAATACATCATATTCAAGACAAATGTGGTTTGAAGTGTAACAAACTACCCACGACTTTGTATGAAGACAATGCAGCATGTATAGCTCAATTGAAGGGAGGATTCATAAAAGGAGATAGAACAAAGCATATTTCACCAAAGTTATTTTTCACACATGATCTTCAAAAGAATGGTGATATCAATGTGTAACAGATTCGATCAAGCGATAATATGGCTGATTTGTTCACATAATCTCTACCAACGTCAACCTTCAAGAAGCTGGTTCACAAGATCGGAATGCGAAGACTCAAGGATATGAATTGATGCTCTTTTCAGGGGGAGTTAATGCGCGTTGCACTCTTTTTCCTTTACAAGGTTTTGTCCCAATTGGTTTTCCTTGCAAGGTTTTTGACGAGGCAACCAATAGGCGCATATTCAAACATGTGTACTCTTTTTCCTTTTCTTTAATTTTTTCCCATTGGGTTTTGTTTTAGTTAAGGTTTTAACGAGGCACATTATTGAATAGACATTCAAGGGGGAGTGTTATAAAATATTCTATTTTAGGTGAATGTCCATATTTAGAGAGATTCTAGGGTTTACTTCTTGGAGGCTAAGTCACCACCTCCCTATAAATAAAGGGGTTCTATTCCATTGTAAACCATCCCAAAGTATCAATAAGAATACTCCTCTCTCTATTGTTCTTGTTCTTGTATTATTGTTCTTGTTCTTATATTATTTCATAACAATTGTCAAATAGTTATGGGATTTTTCATACCTATACCATATGTCAAACCTTATTACCTTCATTATTTCAGGATTGTGTTAACCATCCATATTATCCACTAAAAAATGGGTTGGATAATTAACTTTTTAAAAACGGGTCAAATATGGATAAGAACCATATTATCCATTTAGAAAATGGATATCCAATGAGTAACCAATGGATCTAATTTTTACATTTGTGAAGCCTCAAATTTGGGATTTCTCAAGTTAGAGAGACTAAGAATTCTCGCAAAAGTGATCATATACAAGAAGTAATGGATAATATGGGTAACTCATATTATCCGCCGGTCAACCCTTTCTATCTGTATTAAATATGGGTCATGATCTCTTTTTCATTATGTGTTTTCAACCCGAGCCATGTCCGACCCGACCCGACCGCTTGCCACTCATATTCTTGCGCAAAACAATGATGGTGAACGATCGAAATAACTATTGGGATTTTTTTCTATCTATACCATATTCAAACCTTATTACCAAAAATGTTCATAATTTGTTATTTACCCGTGTTGTCTAAACTTTTACTACAAATTATATACCAATCCAAAAATAGGTAGATTTTACCATTAAAAACACGCTAAAATGAAGGCACCAAATCTGTTGTGATTATGTCAACAGTAAATACGAAATTTGAAACGGAAAGAGATCTCATAGTTGAAAAATCTGTTCTTCCATATATTTTTCACCATTGATAGCCATTAAAAAGCTTGAAAGCTTTGAATTCAAAATTGGATTTTTAAAAATCATTATTTATTTTGATTGGGTGATGTTGTAAATAATTCAGAGTATGTTTAAGAGCTTATATCTCAATTTTGAGGGGTTTTGGTGAAGATTAGACTTGGTTTTAATTGAATTTCACATTGAAACTCGTCGAAGAAGAAGAAGACATATTTCAAGAAATTGTAGATAAGTTGTAGAAATGTAGATAAATTGTAGATAATTTGTAGATAAACTGTAGATTGGGAAGACTAAAACTTCTACAAGTATTCTACAATTATGTCGAAAAATGCCAATTATGCTATAATTGAAACGGGAACTGGGATATTAAAATTCAATGTATTCAGTTTGTAGATATCTTGTAGATAAAATTTCTTCAAACAAACTACAAATCAATTTAAGTATTGTATAAAAATGTATTGTTTTTAAGAGTATCTACAAAATTACTATATTTATACTACAATTAAACTACAATATTGTGTCAAACAAATATTGACAACAAAATTTGTTCTTCATCTACAAAATTTCTATATAAAAACTACAAATAAACTACAATTGCACCCACACTGTCAACTTTATTGTCTTCCACGAGAAAATCATTTCCTTTACAATTGCACAACCCAACTACTCCTTTATCACGAGAAAATCATTTTTCATTGATGGCAAAAGCAGTGATACCAAATGATAGAAACTTGATCAGAAGTTGCAGCCGCAACAAGCACCTTGCTATCCCAATCAATTGTAGGAGACTAATTTACTTGGGCAGACATCACGAGTGGCTTGTTCATTTTGATTCATTCTCTAATTGTTACAGCATCAACGGCAATGCCCTTCAATCAGCATTGTTTTTTTTTCATGATTTAGGAGTTGAAGACATAGATGGAAGTGAATGCAAATCGTGGGGGATACAACTGAAGGTAATTAAGTGGAGAAGAAATTGATGGTAATTGTGGGTGAAAAGAGATTGTATGAGAATGGGGGAAAAACTGAAGGTAAATCGAGGGGGGGGAGGGAATTAACTGAAGGTAAATCGTGGGGGGTGGGGGGTGGGGGAGGGAGGAGAGAGAGGCGAATAAACGAAAAAGTGAAAATGTGGTCCTAAAATCACACCTACAATAAATGAAGGAATAATTATACCATTAATTTGAATTATGGTATATAAATGATAATTTGCTGTGATTAAATGTAATTAATACAATCCTTAAACAATGAAGATAATAAGGTTTTGGTATATGGTATAGATGTAAAAATTTCTTTTTTTTTTTAAACTATTTTACCACCCCTATGCAAGAAGAAATATATTAGCTGCCACCCAGGAGGGCGGAGCTAGATAGGCAGAAGGGGTTCAATCATTGAACCTCCTTCGTTCAAAAAATATAGCATGTATATAAGGTTTAATTATTTTTTATGTACATATAATATTAGATATTAAATCCAACTTTTTCGTGTGTTCACTTTTTTTAATTTTGAATCTCCTTAGTGAAAACGTTACTTCCGCCAGTGCCACCTAAATAAATGGAGTTATCTTATAGTGTTATAAATGTATTATATTATGGATGTTCATTTAGTACTACGTTGTAAATAAGCTTCCTGAAGAAGCTTATCCATATGGGACTCAACCGTAAATATATTTATCTATTTAGTACTCTATTGGAAATAAGCTTCCTGGAGAAGCTTATCACTCGGTACCCGGTTATGGATAAATATTACCTTCGGTAGAAGATTATCCATACCGGGTATAATAAGCTTATCCTTTCAGTATCCGATTATGGATAAATATTACCCCCGATAGAAAATTATCCATACCGGGTATAATAAGCTTATCCTTTTAGTACTCCGTTATGGATAATCATTACCCCTAGTAGAAGATTATCTATACTGGGTATAATGAACTTATCCATTCAGTACTTCGTTATGGATAAACATTACTATCAGTAAAAGATTATCCATATCTGGTATTGTAGCAGCTTACACAGCAACTTGTGTAGTAGCTTACACAACAGCTTGCAGTAGTAGCTTACACAGCAACTTGCAGACTTGCAGTAGCAACTTACACAGCAGCTTGCAGTAACAGCTTACACAGCAGCTTCCTTTCTTCTATAAATAGAAGTGATTTCAGTTCATTATGTACATCAGTTTGAATTCGAATAATATATCAGTCTCTCTCTATACTTATCTTTACTTTATAGTCTTTATTTTATAACACGTTATCAGCACGAGACTCTGCCATCTCGGGCAAATATTTTGAAAGTATATAAGGCAAGAACTTTCTTTTCTTAAATAATGTCAAATCTTTCTAAACTTGAATTTGTAGGCCTGGATATATAGAGCAAAAGCTACATGTCTTGGGTGCTTGATGCTGAAATACATCTTGATGCGATGGGTCTGGCAGACACCATCAAAGACCAAAATCAGGCATCAAACCAAGACCGTGCCACAGCAATGATATTCCTACGCCATCACCTTCACGAGGGCCTTAAAATGGAATATCTTACTATTAAAGATACAGTCATACAGTGGAATAATTTAACAGATAGATATGACCACCTGAAGATGGTCGTTCTTCCACATGCACGATATGATTGGACCCATATAAGGATACAAGATTTTAAATCTATCAGTGAGTATAATTCTGCTATGTTCAGAATCATTTCTCAGTTGAAATTATGTGGTGATAATATTAGTGATCATGATATGTTGGAGAAAACTTTCACCACTTTCCATGCCTCGAATATGCTCCTGCAGCAGCAATATCGAGAGATGGGATTTAAAAAGTATTCTGAACTTATCTCACATCTTTTTATAATCGAGCAACATAATAGGCTATTAATGAAAAATCAGGAAAGTCGGCGTACTAGTTCTTGTCCATTCTCTGAAGTGAATGAGACGAACTTCCACCAAGCTAAACGTGGAAGAGTTCGTGGCCCCAGTCGTGGTCATGGCCATGGTCGTGGAAGAAATCCCTATCATGATAATAATAATGCACCAAAGAACCCTCCTCGCCACCAGCAGTGGAAAAGGAAGGAACAAAAGCATGAAGCGGTGCAAGCACCAAATGCAGAGAGTGCATGCTATAGATGTGGAGGAAACGGGCAACGATCACGTACATGTCGTACGCCAAAGCACCTGGTTGAGCTTTATCAAGCCTCCCATAAAGAAGATAGAAAAAAAATGCTGAAGAAAATTTTATTTCTGAAGATAATTTAGACTTCATGCATTTAGATGTAGCTGATTACTTTGCACTCCCAGAAGGAGAAACAAGTCATGTAATCGGTAGTGAATCTGTAGAAATATAAATATTTTAATTTTTGTTGTTTGTAATAGATAGTATAGTTATGTAATTGTTGTACATAAATAAAAGTTATGTTTTGATAATGACATTTACTATAATATATTTTATTTATGTTATTTTGAAGAATATGGATAATCCTCAAATTATGTTTGGATCAAAGAAAAATCATGAAGATATTTGTGTTGTTGATAGTGGAACAACTCATGTCATATTGAGGGATCAGAAATACTTTTCTTATTTGCATAAGGAAAAAGCAAATGTTTCAACAATTTTTAGTAGCATAAGTTTGATTGAAGGCTCCGGAAGAGCCATTATCTTTTTGTCTAAGGGAACAAAACTTATTATAGACAATGCATTATTCTCCTCCAAGTCCCGAAGAAACTTGTTGAGTTTTATAAATATCCGTCGAAATGGGTATCATGTTGAGACAATAGATGAAATGAATATGGAATATTTTTGTATTACAAAGAATATTTCTGGCCAGAAATGCATTGTAGAAAAGTTACCAACTTTATCTTCTGGCTTATACTATTCAAAAAATTAGTACAGTTGAAGCACACTCTATCATAAACCAGAAGTTTACGAATTCAAATACTTTTGTGCTATGGCATAGCCGTTTGGGCCATCCTGGATCAATAATGATGAGACGAATTACTGAAAATTCGAGTAGTCTTCCATTAAAGAACCTGAAGATTCTTACAAATGATAAATTTTCTTGTGATGCTTGTTACCAAAGCAAAATGATCACTAGACCATCACTAATGAAAGTCGGCATTGAATACCCTGCCTTTTTAGAGCGTATACATGGGGATATATGTGGACCTATTCACCCACCAAGTGGATTGTTTAGATATTTATGGTCATAATAGATGTATCTTCAAGATGGTCTCATGTGTGCCTACTATCATCTCGCAACCTGCCGTTTGCAAAGCTATTAGCCCAAATAATTTGATTAAGAGCACAATTCCCAGATTATCCTATAAAGGCTATTTGCCTCGATAATGCTGGAGAATTCTCATCTCAAGCTTTTGATAATTGTTGTTTATCAGTTGAGATAAAAGTTGAACACCCTGTAGCTTATGTTGATACTCAAAATGGCCTTGCAAAGTCATTTATTAAACGCCTGCAATTGATAGCAAGACCACTACTTATGAAAACAAAATTACCCACTACTGTTTGGGGCCATGCTATCTTGCATACATCATCACTTATTCGTCTCAGACCGACACATTATAATAAATATTCTCCGTCACAATTAGTTTTTGGTCATGAACCTTATATTGCCCATTTACTAATTTTCAAATGTGGTGTATATATGCCAGTAGCACCACCACAGCGCAGTAAGATGAGACCAAAGAGAAGGATATGAATATATGTTGGGTTTGAATCACCCTCTATTATTCTCTATCTTGAACCATTGATATGAGATTTATTTACTGCTTGATTTGCAGATTGTCGGTTTGATGAAACAAATTTCCCACAATTAGTGGGAGAGAAAAAGGAAATCAGAAGAGAAATTGTGTGGAAAGTTTCATCATTATCTCACTTTGATCCATATACCCCTATATGTAATTAGGAGGTCCAGAAGATCATCTATTTACAGAATATAGCAAATCAAATGCCAGACGCATTTACTAATTTGAAAAGAATAACTAAGTCACATATCCCAGCGTGAATGTGCCTATCCAAATTGATGTCCCAATAGAACCATCTACTAGCATAAGAGCTGGTGAACCTAAAACATGCCTGAAGCATGGTAGGCCTTTGGGTTCTAAGGATCGAAATCCTCGAAAAAGAAAATCGATAAATGATCAAAACGATACTATGAAGGGATCTCCTGAAGAAACCCAAGATCTGATTAGCTCTAAGATTCCTGAAGAAATCAATGAACCCGAAGTACATGCGAGTGAAGAACTTTTAATAAGTCCGACCGGTGATGCGATTAATTTAAATTGATATGAAATAGTGGTGGATAATATTTTTGCATATAATGTTGCACTTAATATTATGCAAGATAGTGAGGATCTCGAACTTCGATCTGTCAAAGAATGTCGATGAAGATCTGATTGGCCAAAATGGCAAGAGGTAATTCAGTTGAAATTAAAGTCACTTGCTAAAAGAGAGGTCTTTGGACCTGTAGTCCAAACACCTGCTGGTATAAAACCAGTTGGTCATAAATGGGGTTTTGTGCGAAAAAAGGAATGACAAAAATGAAGTTGAAAGATACAAAGCTCGCCTTGTTGCACAAGGATTCTCACAACGACCTGGAGTCGATTTTGATGAAACATATTCACCGGTTATGGATGCCATAACATTTCGTATCTCATCAGTTTAGCACTACAAGAAAATCTTGAAATACATCTAATGGATGTAGTTACAGCTTATTTGTACGGTGCACTTGATAATGAAATTTATATAAAAATTCCCGAAGGATTTAAAATGCCTGAAGTAAAATCTCAAGAAATGTATTCAATCAAATTACAAAGACCTGTGTACGGTTTAAAACAATCCGGGCGCATATGGTACAATCGCCTTAGTGAATATTTGCTTAAAGAAGGTTACATAAATGATATTATTTGTCCATGTATTTTTATAAAGAAAATGACATCAAAAATTTTTATACTTGCTGTTTATGCTGATGACATAAATCTTGTTGGAACTCGAGAAGAGCTCCAAAAGGCAATTGAATATCTTAAGAAAGAATTTGAGATGAAAGATCTTGGAAAGACAAAACTTTGTCTTGGTCTGCAAATTGAACATTTAGCAGACGGTATCTTTATCTATTAATCTGCCTATACAGAAAGGGTCTTAAAATGCTTTTACATGGACAAAGCGCACCCATTGAGTACATCAATGGTTGTTCGATCACTTGAAGTGAATAAGGATTTGTTCTGACCTCCAGAAGAGGAAGAGGATCTCCTTGGTCTCGAAGTACCCTATCTCAGTGCAATTGGTGCACTAATGTATCTTGCTAATACTACAAGGCCTGACACATCATTTTCTGTTAATTTACTAGCAAGATATAGCTCTTCTCCTACTCAGAGACATTGGAACAGGATTAAACATATATTGCGATATTTAAAGGGAACTCTTGATATGAGTTTGGTTTATGCTAACAAAGATAGTGCAGATCTTGTTGGTTATGCAGATAAAGGTTATTTATCTGATCCCCATAAATCTCGATCTCAAACCGGGTACGTATTTACGTATGGAGGTACTGTCATATCATGGCACTCCACAAAGCAATCTATTGTTGCTACTTCTTCATATCACGATGAGATATAGTTATTCATGAAGCAAGCAGTGAATGCTTATGGTTGAGATCAATAATTTATTTTATTCGAGAAAAATGTGGTTTGGAATGTGAAAAAAGACCCACAATTTTATACGAAGACAACATTGTATGCATAGCCCAATTAAAGGGAAGATTTATAAAGGGAGATAGAACGAATCACATTTCACCAAAATTATTCTACATACACGACCTTCAGAAAAATGGTGACATTGATGTGCAACAAATCCGTTGAAGTGATACTCCGGCAGATTTATTCACTAAATCTTTGCCAACTTCAACTTTTGAGAAGATGGTGTACAAGATTGGAATGCAGAGACTCAAATATTTGAAACAAGATTTTTATCAGGGGAGTAAAATACGCGATGCACTCTTTTTTCCTTACTAAGGTTTTTCCCATGGGGTTTTCCTTATAATGTTTTTAATGAGGCACCAAGCAATGCGTATTACTAAACATGTGTACTCTTTTTCCTTCACTAAAATTTTTTTTCCACGTGATTTTTCCTAGTAAGGTTTTAATGAGGCACATTATCTTTTAATGAATATCCAAAGGGTAGTGTTATAAATATATTATATTATAGATGTTCATTTAGTAATCCGTTGTAAGTAAACTTCTGAAGAAGCTTATCGATATGGGACTCCACCGTAAAAATGTTTATCTTTTTAGTACTCTATTGGAAATAAGCTTCCTGGAGAAGCTTATCACTTCGATACCTGGTTATGGATAAATATTATCTCCGATAGAAGATTATCCATACCGGGTATAATAATCTTATCCTTTCAGTATCCGGTTATGGATAAATATTACCCCCGGTAGAAGATTATCCATACCGGGTATAATAAGCTTATCCTTTCAGTACTCCGTTATGGATAATCATTACCCCTAGTAGAAGATTATCTATACTGGGCATAATGAACTTATCTATTCAGTACTCCGTTATGGATAAACATTACTATCAGTAAAAAATTATTCATATCTGGTATTGTAGCAGCTTATACAGCAGCTCGTGTAGTAGCTTACACAGCAGCTTGCAGTAGCAGCTTACACAACAACTTCCTTTCTTCTATAAATAGAAGTGGTTTCAGTTCATTTGTACATCAATTTGAATACGAATAATATATCAGTCTCTCTCTATACTTGTCTTCACTTTATAGTTTTTATTTTATAACATATAGCACGTTTTCCCCCTTTTTCGATTTCACATAAGTGTGTGTATTATTTGAGAAGAGTCAACAAGGATAAGGAACTTATAATAACCAAAAATTATTTGTTTGTTAAAATAAGGTATATATATATATATATATATATATATAGTACATGAAAAGAGGAGAAACTTCAAGATGTGCATGTAATAGAAATATTCGCATCGTTTAGGTAAGAGAGAATATTTGGTTGGTTAAATAAAGAAATCCAAAATCTTTCATTCGAAAATATTGATCTAAAGAATATTTTGCATGTATGATTCCAAAATTTTCGCCTAATCTAATCACACTCTTTGATTAAATCATTTTCATTAATCAGGATCAATTTAGTTATCACATTATGTTTTTTTTAACTAATATCTTTATTTTTTTTGCATTAAAGTGATTAATATATAATTTATTGCTCGATAAATACTTGTTTATTTCATCGTTTTAATATAAGGGTGAACGACACAAATAGCCACTAAAAGCGGTGACTTTTATTATAAAGCCATTGTTTTCAATGTATTTAGACTTTAACCACTCCTTTAATAAACTTATACATGACTGGACGAAAATACCCTTTTGCTCATGTCCTTAAATTCAGGACTACATGTCCTTAACTTTTGAACTTGAAACTCTAAGTTTAGTACTTCAAGACTACATGTCCTTAACTTTTTAACCTGTAACTCTAAGTTCAGGACTTCAGGACTACAAGTCCTTAACTTTTGAACTTGGAACTCTAAGTTCAAGACTTCAAGGTAATATGTCCTTAACTTTTGAACTTGAAACTTAAACTTCAAGATCAAGCGTCCTTAACTTTTGAACTTGTTAATCAAAGTTAATGACCTATTGTCCTTAACTTTTGAACTTGCTTGTCATTAGCTTTTGGACGTGTAAGTCAAAGTTAAGGACTTATTGTCCTTAACTTTTGAACTTGTAATTGTAAGTTAAGGACCGCTTGTCCTTAACTTTTTAATGTGTAACTGTAAGTTAGAGATTGTTTGTCCTTAACTTTTGAAATTGGAACTAAAAATAAATGACCTATTGTCCTTAACTTTTGAACTTGTAACTGTAAGTTAATGACCTATTGTCCTTAACTTTTGAACTTGTAACTGTAAGTTAATGACCTATTGTCCTTAACTTTTGAACTTGTAACTGTAAGTTAATGACCTATTGTCCTTAACTTTTGAACGTGTAACTGTAAGTTAAGGACTGTCTGTCCTTAACTTTTGATGATTTCGGACTTGGGCGTATGCTCGGATCGGGTTTTGGATAAGCCAGGAGCATTTTAGCGACTATTGTAGGAGATAGCATTTTAGAAGAAATTGCATCAGTTTGGCTTAAAATGCATTTCAGTGTTATTAATGCCCATTTGGGATTCTGAGATTGGGAGTACCTCTGTATGGTGATTCTGGATTTGGGAGCGCGATCGGAAGTGAGTTCGGAGGTTCGTAGGTCATTTTTGAAGTCATTTGGCTAAATGTAGAAATTTGAAGGTATTTGAGAAAATTCGACCGAAAGTGGAAATTTTGATATTTGGGGTCAGAACGCGATTCCGAAAGTGGGGAAAGTTCGTAATGTCGAATGTGACTTGTATACAAAATTTGAAGTCATTCCGGAATGCTTTTGGTAAGGTTTGAGACACTTAGTCTCTTTTAAGGAAGTTTAAGTTGGAAAAGTCAACCGGATATTGACTTATGTGTTAGAGGGGTCAAAATGCGAATTTTATGGTTCGGATAGCTTTTTTAGGTGATTTGCGACTTAGGAGTGTGTCCGGAATACTTTTGTGATGACCGGTGTAGAATTTAGCTTGAATTGGCAAAGTTAGTACTTTGGCGAATTCCGGTTGATACGCGAAATTTTGATTCGGGGGTCGGAATGGAATTTCGAAGTTGTCGTAGCTTCGTTATATCATTTTGGACTTGTCTACAAAATTTGAGGTTATTCAGACTAGTTTTGACGTATTTTGGCATCACATGTGAAATTTGAAAGAATTCTTGGATTTAAGGCTCAAATCATTGATTTTGATATTATTTTGGCGATTTGATCGCTCGAGCAAGTTCGTGTGATGTTTTAGAGTCAGTGTGCATATTTGGTTTGGAGCCCCGAGGGCTCGGGAGTGTCCTGGAGGTGTCTCGGAGTGATTCTGGACCTAGAAAAAGATGCAGAAATTGCAGAAAAATTCTGCTGTGAACAGTGCAAGTGAACAGTGCTCGATGCGTGAACAATGCCCCTAAAATTTCTGGACAGATTATTATTTTTCTGAAAAATTTTTGGACCAAGGGAGCTCGTGTGAGGCGATTTTTCGAGAGATTTTCAAGAAAAATATTGGGGTAAGTGTTCTTGACTCAATTCGGTGGTATAACTCGAATCTATTGCAAGTTTTGGTATTTAGTTTGAGAATTTTGTTAAAAAGGGTAGAAAACCCTCTTGGATAGAAATGACGATTTGATGGGTCAAATGAACTCTGATTTTTGTGAAATTGATATGTATAGACTCGTGGCGAGATAAGAAATATTTTGATGTAAAAATTTATGGATTTAGAGACATGGGCTCGAGGCTCGGTTTTGTAAATTTCGTGATTTTCGATATTTTTTGAGTCGTTTCGATTGGGTTATATTTCCTTAGCATATTGTGATGTATTTTCTCTAAATTTGGATAGATTCGATGCGTGTGGGGGCTGTTTTAGGGGCAAAGGCATCGCAGGCTAGAGATTTTACCAATTCAAGGAGAGTAATACTTGTAAATGATATCCTGAGGGTTTGAAACCCCGGATTTGCACATCATAGTGTTGTATTGAGGTGACTTGCACGACAAATATGAGCGTGGGGTAGAGCACCGTTGGGGACTGTGACTTGGACCGTCCCAGTTGTTTATTTTACCGCGAATTTGACTGAAATTATTAGTTATCATCTTAATTTGGGCTGATTGCATTGTTTGGGCTTCGTGCCAACTATGTGAATCCTTCGGGGATTGAGATTACCATTTTTAGCATATGTTGCATATCATTTGATTCTAGTCCAAGATTTTAATATTGTTTTGCTAACTCAGCCATGCTTCTAAGTTTTGAAAACTCAAACGATATTTTAAATGTTAATTCGGACTGAGACTACTATTTTATAAATGCCCAAGGGGCTAATGATATTTTCTGAAATATTATGGGTGGCTCGTGCTGCGCGCCGCAGCAGGAACTTGAAACAGTGGTAACAATGGCACTCTGTGATGTGACTTGAAACATTATGGTTGGCTTGGGCTGCGCGCCGCAGCAGAAACTTGAAATAGTGGTAACAATGGCACTATATGATATAAATTGATCAGGTAACATTGGCTGACCGGTCAGGTAACATTGACTGACCACTATATTGCGCTTGGACTTGTAGGAGCCCTTCCGGAGTCTGTACACACCCCCAGTGAGAGCCGTCAATGTTAAATGATTATGGGTGGCTCGGGCTGTACGCCGCAGCGGGTACTGGAATGTACCATAATATGCATTGCATTGCATCCATGCCTTTATTCCTATTTGTACTACTTGTCATGACATTCAGCACTCCCATTTATTGGCATCCATGCTACTTCTTGTACTGTTTACTAGATACCCTAGTGTTATTTGTTAATGGAGTATTGTGTCCGAGAGGCTGATGTTGTACTTTGTGAGTTGGGAGTGAGCCCATGGGGCTAATACTGTACGGAGAGGTTGATATTGAGCCCGAGTGGCAGATTTCTGATTATTCCCTACTTATTGAAGTTATTTTCGCAACTGTTGAAAAGGAATATTTTTAAAAGAGGTTTTTATTGAGCCTAGATGTTTTCCAAAGGATCTTCAATATTTTATTGTTTCTCCTCAGAAAGGGTTGTAATGTCCTATATAGCATGATGGAGTGCCTTACGTGATTTCTTACTTTCAACTATTATTTACTCTTATTACCGCTGAGTTGGAAGAACTCACTTTACTCCCTGCACCTCGCGTTCAGTTGCAGGTATTGTTCACCCGGTAGTGGGTTATTAGCGGTCTGAGGGAATACTATCGTAGCTGAGCAAGGTGACCGTCAGCGTTCACGGTACCGTAATTCTCCATTGATTCTAAATTCCATTATGTATATTGCTGGTCTTGTATTAGTATTTAGATTCTTTAGATGCTCGTGACTTATGACACCCCAATTTGGGTTGTGTTGGGTTGTATTCCGCGAAATCATTTTATTTAATTATCTTGAAACTGTTTAATTCATGTATATATATATGGTTGAAAAGGTTGTTTAAACTGGTTGGTTGGCCTTGTCTTCACGAGAGGCTCCATCAAGACCGGGTTGGATTTGGGTCGTGACAATTTTAGGCTAGAAGCTTAGTAATTAGATGAAGGAATTAAGAGGAAATGAAGTTAGGATTACTTACCCGAAGAACTATATAGAAGGAATAGTTGAAAATTGTCTATGGAGAGCTTTGGGGATGAGCTCATGTGAAATAATTGGAAATATCCCGAAAGGATTCTGTTTTAAGCTGAAGAAATCGTTGGGCAAAAATGCCCATTTACGTTCGCGTGGGACGGACTCGTTCGTGAAGGGTAACTGGGTTCAAAGCTTCGCGATCGTGAAGGGGGCAACGCGAACGCATAGAACAAAGGGAGTGGGGGTCTTGTACGCGAACGCAACATAGAGCTCGTGAACGCGGAGAGGAGAGTACCTGGGCTTCGCGAACGCGACGCGAACGCGATGAAGGAGCAGCCCAAAGGTATGCGAACGCAGCCTATTGCTGCGATCGCCATGAACATAATGGGTCTGCAACCGTTTTTAAAAACCTTATGTGTTTTTAAGTTCTAAAACATCCCGAACCAACCCCAAAATCACTCCTGAGCCCTCGGGGCTCCCAACCAAACACACACACTAAGTCAATAACATCCCACGAACTTGCTCGAGTGATCAAATAGCTAAAATAGCATCAAAATCAAAGAATCAACATCCAAAACTCATGATTTCATTTCAAAGTTCATCAACCTTCAAGTTTAGATATCTAGGTCCGAAACACGTCAAACGACATCCGATTTCGACCAAATTTTACAGGAAGCTCTTAAACCACATATATGACCAGTATAGGGCGTCAGAACCAAAATACGAGCCCGATACCATTACCTTTTGATCAAATTTTTATTTTTATTTTCCTTAAATATTTTCAGAAAATAATTCACGGAAAAATTCTTTTCTCGAGCCTGGGACCTCGAATTTCAATTCTGGGAATACTTCCGAGTCTCATATTTTCCTACGGACTCTCTGTGACTATCACATCTCGGGTCTGTTTACCCAAAATGTTGACCAAATTCAACTATATCAATATTATTATCAAAATTTATAGTTTTTAACACAAAATTTATATATTTCCACATAAAAACTTTCCGTCTCCGCGCCCGGTACGCACACATATCGAGGCAACCAAATAGAGGTTTTCAAGGCCTCGAAAGCATAGAGAAAGGGAGAATTATGGTTATGGCCCTTTGGGTCGTCACATCCTCCACCTCTAAAACAACCGTTCATCCTCGAACGGACAAAAGAAAGAAGTACCTAAGTCGGGGAATAGATGGGGATAACGGCTCTGCAAATGAGACTCGGACTCTTAGGTCGGATCATCAGGAGGCTAACCTCTCCACTGAACACGCACTGAAGGAAAACTCCTCGATCTCAACTGGCAAACTTGCCGATCTAAAATAGCCACCGGCTCCTCCTCGTATGACAGATCCTTGTCCAATTGGATAGTGCTGAAATCTAACACGTGGGCGAGATCGCCGTGATACCTCCGAAGCATGGATACATGAAATATTGGATGCACGGATGACAAGCTAGGCGGCAAGGCAAGTCTATAAGCCGCCTTCCCCACGCGATCGAGTATCTCAAATGGGCCAATTAACCTAGGACTAAGCTTACCCTTCTTCCCGGATCTCATCACGCCCTTCATAGGCGATACACGGAGCAACACTCGCTCACCAACCATGAAAGCAACATCACTGACCTTGCGATCTGTGTAACTCTTCTGCCTGGACTGAGTTGTACGAAGTTTATCTTGAATAATCCGGACCTTATCCAAGGCCTGCTGTACCAAATCAGTACCCAACAATTGAGCCTCTCCCGACTCATATCATCCGACTGGAGACCGACATAATCTACCATGCAATGCCTCATACGGAGCCATCTGAATGCTGGACTGGTAGCTATTGTTGTAAGCAAATTCTGCTAACAGCAAAAACTGGTCCCACGAGCCTTAAAAATCCATAACACCGGCTCGGAGCATATCCTCATGAATCTGAAGAGTCCTTTCGGACTGACTGTCCGTCTATGGATGAAAGGTTGTACTCAGCTAAACCTGGGTGCCCAACTCATGCTGCACCAATCTTCAAAAATGCGAGATAAATTGCGGACTCAGATCTGAAATGATAGATATAGGCACCCCATGAAGGCGAACGATCTCCCTGATATAAATCTCAGCTAATCTCTCGGACGAAAAATGTGGTGGCAACTAAAACAAAATGCGCTAACTTGATCAGCCTATCAACAATAATTCATATAGTATCAAACTTCTTCCGAGTCATCGAAAGGCCAGAAATGAAATCCATGGCAATCTTCTCCCACTTCTACTCGGGAAGCTCAATTCTCTGAAACAATCCACTGGGCATCCGATGCTCGTACTTAACCTACTGAGAGTTCAGACAAGAGGCCACGTATGCCACAATGTCCTTCTTCACTCTATGCCAGCAATAATGCTGCTTAAAATCCCGATACATCTTCGCGGTGCTCGAATGAATAGAATATCGATAATTGTGGGCCTCCGCTATGATCAACTCCCGAATACCATCAATATTAGGCACATAAACTCGCCCCTACAATCGCAATACACCATCATCTCCCAAGGTCATTTTCCTGGCACCTCCCCGCTACACCGTGTATCTCAGGACACACAAATGGGGATCATCAAACTGCCACTCCCGAATACACCCCATCAACGGCGAACGAGCAACCGTGCAAGCTAACACCCTGATAGGCTCAGAAATATCCAATCTCACAAATCGATTGGCCAAGGCCTGAACATCCAATGCAAGTGGTCTCTTGCTGACCGGAATATAGGCAAGACTACCCATGCTGGAAAACTTCCTACTCAATGCATATGCCACCACATTGGCCTTCCCTGGATGGTATAAGATAGAAACATCATAGTCTTCCAATAACTAAAACCACCTCCGCTGCCTCAAATTCGACTATTTTTGTTTGAACAAGTACTGAAGGCTCTTGTGATTCGTGTACACCTCATATGTCACAACATATAAATGATTCCTCCAGATCTTCAAGGCATGAACAATGGATTCCAACTCTAGGTCATGAAAAGAATAATTCTTCTCGTGGGTCTTCAACTGCCTCGAAGCATATGCTATGACTCTGCCATTCTACATCAGCACTGCGCCAAGCCCGATACGAGATGCATCACAATAAACAATATAGGGCCCTTATCCCGTGGGAAAAACCAATACCGGTGCGGTAGTCAGGGCTTCATTGGATAAAAACTCCTCCACGAACTGTCTGTAGTAACCTGCCAACCCCAAGAAACTTTGAATATCCTTAGCTCGAGGCCAGTTCTTGACTACCTCAATCTTCTTTGGGTCCACCTGAATACCCTTTGTTGAACAATGTGACCCAGGAATGCAATAGAACTCAACCCAAAACTCACACTTCGAGAACTTGGCGTACAACTGACTATCCTTCAGAGTCTGAAGAACCACTTTGAGGTGCTGCTCATGCTCCTCCTAACTGCGAGAGCATATCAAAATTTCATCAATGAATACAATCATAAACAATTCCAAATAGGGCCTGAACACTCGGTTTATCAACTCCATAAATGTTGCCGGGGCATTGGTCAACCCAAACGACATGACAAAAACTCATAATGCTCATACCGAGTGCGAGATGTTTTCTTAGGGACATCAGACGCCCTAATCCTCAATTGATGATAACTAGACCTCAAATATGTCCTTGAAAACACCTTGGCGCCCTGAAGCTGATCGAACCATATCTTAAATTCTCGGCAGTGAATACTTGTTCACAATTATCACCTCGTTCAACTGCCGGTAATCAATGCACATCCTCATAGACCCATCCTTTTTCTTTACAAATAACACTAGTGCACCCCAAGGCGATACACTGGGTCTAGTGAAACCCTTATCAAGCAAATCCTGAAGCTGCTCATTTAACTCTTTCAACTCTGGCGGGGCCATGCAATACGGAGAAATGGAAATAGGCTGAGTGCCCGGCGCCAGATCAATACAGAAATCGATATCCCTGTCAGGCGGCATGCCCGACAGTTTTGAAAGGAAAACCTCGGGTAAACTCCCAAACGATAGGAACAGAACAAATGGAAGGAACCTCAATGTTGGAGTCGCGATCATATGCCAAATGAGCTAAACACCCCTTCTTAACCATGCGTCGATCCTTCACATACGATATAACACTGCGGTTCAAATGATCTAAAGTCCCTGTTCACTCTAAATGGGAAAATCTGGAAAATCCAAGGTCACGGTCTAGGTGTGACAATCCAAAATAGATTGATACGAGGACAACCAATCCACCCCAATATGATGTCGAAGTCCACCATATCCAAGAGCAATAAGTCAACATGGGTCTTAAGACACTCAAATACTACTACACAGGAACGATGCACTCGATCAACCACTATAGAATCACCCACCGGTGTGGACACATATACAAGAATACCCAAGGCCTCGCTAGCACAACCAAATAGGGTGCAAAATAGGATGACACATATGAATACGTAGATCCGGGGTCAAATGGAACTGAAGCATCTCTAATACAAATCGGAATGGTATTTGTGATGTCTGCATCCGAAGACTCCACCTCCAAAGTGGCTGCTGGCTGACCCCTACCTATGGCAGTCTGAACTCCACCTCCAAGACCTCTACCCCTGCCTCTAGCCGGCTGGGTAGGCTGTGGGGCAGCTGGTGCCTGAACCATAGGATAAAGATCCTGCTGTTCAGAACCACGTGAAACTCGAGGGCAAAGTCTGACAATGTGCCTCGGATCACCACAAACATGGAAAAACCTCGACTGATGCGGTTGAGTACTCCTCAACTATGTGCCTGAACTATGTGTTGCAGACCTTTCCTTCTTTGCGATCGCATAAGCTCTCATGCGATTGCATAGAGCCTTTTGAGCTGGGCCTCATTTTCCTTCAATGCGATCGCACTACCCCTTATGCGATCGCATAGCTCTGCCTCCTCATTATCTGCGTTCACAACCCTCCCCCTGCGTTCGCACTGAGTAACCTGTGCTAATGTCTCAGTGCCCAATTCCTTATACGCGATCGCAGAGCCTCTACTGCGATCGCATAGGACCAGTCCCTCCTCTCCTGCGATCGCATTCCCATCCATGTGTTCGCATAGGCCATTTTCCTGGGCTTCATATTTTGTTCTACGCGATCGCATCTCATTTCGTGCGATCGCAATGAAGAAATACCTGGGCAGATATTTATTTCAAAAACGAGGTTTCTTTCATTTTACAAAAACTCAAGCTAAAGAGCTTGGTTTTGGGCAATTTTTTGAGGGATTTTCAGAGGTAAAGATTGGGTAATGATTCCTTACTCCCCTATGACTAAAATCCATTAATCTAATTGTGAATTCAACCTTTAATTTCGGATTTTTAAATGAAAATTAGGGTAAAGTTCTTAGACCTAATTGTGAGAATTTGAAGGGACATTTGACCTCAGATTTGGGAGATATTGATATGGCTAGACTCATGAGAGTATGGGGTTTCTGAAAATGTAAAAATTATTCGATTCCGAGACATTGGCCTGAGGGGCATTTTGATCATTTTACCTATTTTCGCGCCTTAGCTTTAACTTTAATTGTGGAATTAGTTACTTGCGATGTTATTTACAATATGTAATTGGGTTTGAATAGATTTGGGCCACTCAGAGTCGGGTACTCATGGCAAGGGCATCGTTTCTTAGCGATTTTGTATCGGTTCGAGGTAAGTGGCTTGTCTAACTTTGTGTGGGGGGCCTCTTCCCTTAGGATATCTTGGTTGTTTAGAATGCCTTGTGCGCGAGGTGACGAGCGTGTACTTGTGCTAATTGTTGGAAATTCACCTTACTTAACTTATTTAGATTGTGTTCTTCACGTATTTAACTGTTATAAATGCAAATTTCACTTGTTTTAGCTTAGGGAAAGCAAGTTAGATAGCTTACTTGTTCTATTTGACTAAATTGCAATATCTGCTCTTCATGAAGCATGCTAGACTTTGGATTCTACCTGTTTTCTTTACTTAGCATTTGTACATTATTGAATTGTTGTGATGTGTTTACGATTAGGACTACGAGTTCGATTTGTGGGAGTCCTCTGATATTGGTATGATGGACTACGGGTTCAATTCCCGAGAGATCCTCTGATATTGGTATGGTGGACTACGGATTTGATTCCCGGGAGATCTTCTGATATTGGTATAATGAACTACGGGTTCAATTTCCGGGAGATCCTATATTATTGGTATGATGGACTACGGATTCAATTTCCGAGAGATTCTCTGATATTGGTATGATGGACTACGGTTTCGATTCCCGAGAGATCCTCAAACATGAGCTCCATATGACATCCTCATATTGATTGATACTTGGTTGTGTTGTTTTCTTTACGTAGCTTAATTGTCGTTGACTTGCAGCTTCTATCCTATTTTATTGTTGCTTTCCTGCTTATTTTCTGCCTTACATTGTTCATTACTGTTGTTATATTTATTCTCAGGGCCGTGACCTTCTTCATCACTACTCAACCGATGTTAGGCTTGGCACTTACTGAGTACCATTGTGGAGTACTCATGCCTCTTCTGCGCATGTTTTTCATGTGCAGATCCAGGTACTTCTGGTCGAACGTACTATCAGTGATCCAGGAGCTATACTCGGAGACTTGAGGTATGCATCTGCCGCGTCCGTAGATCCGGAGAGTCTCCCTCTTATTCTGCCTATAGTTAGCTAGTTGATGTTCTGTCCTCTTGTATTAGACTATCTCGTGTTTAGAGCATTGTATGTTGTCTATAGCCTGTGTTTGCCCGTGGGTTTCCGGGTCTTGGAGGTTGTTCCAGTATTTTCTGTAGAAGTGTATGTGCCAGGCGGTACTCCATACATTTTCTTATGTTATTCTGTATTTGTTTATTGTTTTCGTAAAGGTTGTTAAATTCTGCAATGTGTTAGGCTTACCTAGTCGTGAAGACTGGGTACCGTCATGACAGGTTCACGATTGGTGAACTAGGGTCGTGACATGATCTTTCTTGGTTTGATCTTCGTGACCCACCTGGAAAAAGGTCCATTTTTGTGGTTTTCTTATTTTTCTTTTTTCTTTTTGTGGTGTTATTTCAATTCTTTTTGATTTTTCTATTAAGTCGTCTACTTTTGAGATTTCAGTCTTTATTTCTTTTTCTTTAATAATTTTATCTAGCTTTTTATTAATTTATAAAAGTAATATTATTAAGGTGTTACTTTATTTTATTATTGTTTTTCAGCCTTTCCTTGAGAAATATAATTAGTTAGTCCTTCTCGATTGGGTTGAATTCTTGTTGTAAATTTTAATGCTTCTTCATATACTGGATCTAATTCTAGTTGTATATCACTAATGAAAAGGCGATTTCTTTTATCGTGTCTATCTTTTCTTTTAGGGTGCTTATCTCACTTTTTAAAACTTTTACTTGTTCGGTTATTTTTTCTACTAATCTGGTAGTTTGTAATTTTAATTCTTTAGCCTTTTCTATAATAGTTTTAATTAAATTTTCTATTTCCTTTTTAGTAGATATTTTTTCTATATTAAACTTACTGTTCAAGAGTTGTATTTTTCTGTCTATTGCTAGTTCTTGTGATTTTATAAAGTCTAGATTTTGTTTTAGTTTTTATAAATTTAGCAATGTCTTTCTATACTCTATGTGATTCGTAATACTTTCTATAGTAATATATATTATATGGTGATGAAAACTTATAAATTTAGCGAAATAATGTTGTTTCATAAACTTTTAGGTCCAAAAATTTTCTAGCTTTGATACCAGATAAATGAAAAAATGGAAAAGGGTATAAACTAATTACAGAGATAAAAGGAATTATGGTGGAATGAGTTTCGATTCAATAGCAGTACTTAACTTAGACACGTAAAAATGGGTTATTCGTGAAATCAGAAGCAATTGATCGAGAAAAGACAAAAGAGTAATAATGTGGAGGACAACATGTGAGAACCAGACATGACATAAAGAAAGATGTATAGAAAGTAAAGTTGAAATTTTTAAGTGGAAGAAAAACGTGGCAAACCACTAAAGGAAATATTGGTATATATGTGTGTATGTGGGAGTGTGTATAATCTTGTATAACTATGTATATACCGGTGTATAAGAATGTAAAAAAGTGAAATTAAATTTTTGTAAGTTTTCTTACCTTTTCTCGAGCTGAACAACCTCCTTTATTTGTTTTAATTTATTCTCTGTTTTGGGTTAAACTCTATTAGTGGCACTATTGAAGGAAAAAAATAAAAAAATTAAAATCGAGCATGATCTGAGTATGGGAAGGAATTACCATCTGTTATACTTTTGACAAGGTAAAAAGCTGGAAAATTTATTTTTATATTTATATTTGAATGTATTTTGCTAATTATTTAATCGAGTTCTTCTACTTTTATATTCATATACTATATATTTAATAATTATTTAATTGAAACCCCATAAATTCTCTGCCTCTGACAAAGCGAAAAAAGGTACCAATTCTTTTTTTTTTTCTCTTTTTATATTTGAACATATTTTTATTAATTGTCTCATAAAGTTGATAGTAAAACACTGATTTTGGTAGAAGATAAATACAGACGCTCTCCTCAACCATAGGATTGTTGAATAGCATTGACCACAATAACCGTTGGGTTTTTCGGATTTGGGGCTATTATTTTTGGGCTATAGATTTGCAAAGTTATATCTGAGCTACTCAATTGCAATGTGTGTATAAGTTGTACTTGTGTGCAATTCTCCCAAAATGAAAACACATGCTTTCGTTAAAGAACCTATTACTATTTTTAATAATTATACTAAATGAGAAGAAAAAAATTAAACGATTGAGATATTTGGGTTAATGGTAACGCATTAGCGACATTATTTTTCATATCCTATCACTAATCCCATACATAATATTCCTAGTATACCAATGATACTTCATATCATAATCTCTATTATCTATTTAGCAAAAGAATCTCGAGTCGTTTATTGCTTGAACCCTTTAGGAGCTTTCTACTATTTAAGTGTTGCTTTCAAAAGTATTATATGGCATCGTAGCTAGGATATCCAATATTTTAACGGCAGTGTAAGAGCCCTAAATTTCCTTCTTTTTTTCCAATGGTGGCATCCATCAATTTGGACGCACCTCAACTATTCAACCACGCCAACGTCCTTCCTATGAGCTCTTGCCTTCAAAGCAGCTATATTTACTCCAACCAACGGCCCTGTCCTCAAAAGTCATTACACATTTGCAGCAAGACTCGCCCTCGAATGAATTCATTTGGAGACTCGGCATTTGCTTAAGTTATCTGTAAAATTCTGCATCCTCAGGCATTGATTCACAAATGGTATGTTTCTAGGAGCATGTTCATAGTTGATGTACTCGATATTTCAGGAGCATAGTAATACAGTGCAAAAACAGGTTAAAGTCTACAATAATAGTCACGTCCAATAGGAGAAGCCACAAACCATAAGCTTCTCGCTTCATTAATTACTTGAAACCAAACACAAATGACAAAACATCTATGGCACCTATTCGATCTAATTTCCAGGCAAGTTACTACAAATGTTCTTAGCCCATAAGAGAAGGGACATCAAATGAATAAATAGCAATAAATTGGAAAATTTTATAGCCCCAACAGCAGGTCGATCAAAATGATACAAGATGCTTCCATACACAGGAATAAATAATATCAATTAATAACAATTATTAAAAGAACAGGACAGCTTTTCCTTTGTCTAATACCCAATAACTGTCGTAGACAAGGCTCTAGCACATACCCCAACCTATGACACAATTTTGTAATGAATTTGATGTCACAAAATAGAATACATGATTGCTTACAGAAGAGAGGTACTTTAGATGTTGCAACACGTGAATGACGAAAAAATTACGTGTATGAGAGACGACCTGTGTAGATTTTTACTGAGGAGAATCGTATGAAGAAAACGAAAGACCTGCCAACGAGTAGCAAACCATCAATTGGCAGTTGTTTTAGACATGGCCTGCTTGACAGCCTCAGCATATGTCCTGTGTTGGTATGTGAGGGTGGATTCAAGCAAGTCCCATAGGGAAGTCTTCGGGTTCCAACCTGGTCATCACATTTAACAGTCAGATTATTCTTGAGCTTTACAAGTATTAAATTGTCAGTGGGCGAAGAAACAGATCAATACCAAGCTGCCTGCTGATTATGGTCATGTCTGGGATTCTCTTGTCACTGTCATCATACCCCTCACCATAGAATTCTTTAGAACTTACATCAATGGTGGGTGTTTCAATAGAAGACTCTCCACTCACCTTTGAGTAGACCTGGTATTATTCAGAGAAAGAGCTGAGAAAAATCAGCATGATTTGGACAATATGCTGCATTTAGGACCAGAGTAGTTGCCACCAGTCCACAAGAGGGTAGCTAAAAGACAAAATGAACACTTAATTCACCTGAGTCATCATTTCAGCCAGCTGCCTGACAGTAACTTCATTGTTCGGATTACCAACATTAAAGATATGACCATTGGCCCTTGCAGGATTTTCCTGAGGAGATATACTTGAATCAATATAGATCGTAATGTATTTCAGTAAACAAAAGAAAGGGTAAGGAGGTCAAACTCACGATCATTAGAAGAACAGCTTCAATAGCATCTTTTATATAAATGAATGTCCTTTGTGATTCTCCCCCATCCACAAGTTTCAAAGGTTCACGTCTTAAAAGGTTCTGAGAAAAGGAAACACGAGATGATGGAATCATAAGACTAACAAATGAACATCAGATACAGGTTAAAAGCCAACCAAAAGGGAAGTATACATACGTTACTAAAGCAAGCCAATACTCTTGGAACACCTTCACTAGGACCATCAATGCCAGGAATGAAATCCATCCTAGGACCAATCCAGTTAAAGGGCCTCACAATGGTGAATTCCAAGCCATTTTCAGCACCCTCAGCTGTAAATATAACACATGAGATACATATATATGATAAGGGAATATGAAACAGCCACATATATGCATAATGTTACATACCATAGACCAGCCTCTCAATCAATTGCTTTGCACATGCGTAGGACCATCTCTGCTTCTCAATTGATCCAAATATGCAAGGGGAGGTATCTTCCTTAAGCACATAGTAAGCAGGATCCTAGAAAATGACAAAGAGTTAGAACATTTCCACAACAAACGATGGAAAAGAAAATGGTAAATAATGCCAATTCTCGACGTTTACTAAATTATGATTCAAATTAAGAGGTAACTAATGTAGCTTCAAAGGATAACAAGCAAAAGACTACTTCAACTATATAAAGTCAAACGTGCTAAACTGGATAAGGAGAAGAAGACATAGACTTCAACTTGCTTCATCTTGCTTAGACTAGACTTCAACACGGGTTGCCGAAGGAGAAGAAAGAAGACATAGAAACAAAAGCAACAAGGCAAATGTTTAGAACGTGTTAGGATATCTAGAGGTTTCCATCTTAATTGAAACATGTTTGCCAGAAAAGAAGAATCACATAAAGTAAATTTAACATTATTTATATCTTACAGCATGAAGAACTCCCATGTTCAGAAAATGAAGGTTGCGGAGATGAGGATGCTTAGGTGGATGTGTGGGCACACCAGGCTAGATAAGATTAAGAATGAAGTTATTCGACAGAAGGTAGGGGTGGCCCCGGTGGACGAGAAGATGCGGGAAGCGAGGCTGAGGTGGTTCGGGCATGTATGGAGGAGGGGTCCCGATGCCCCGGTGAGGAGCTGCGAGCGGCTGGAGATTGTTGGTGGTCGGCGAGGGAGAGGGAGGCCTAAGAAGCATTGGAGAGAGGTGATTAGGCAGGACATGACCAGAATGCAGGTTACCGAGGACATGACCCTTGATAGGGGAGTCTGGAGGTCTAGAATCAGGGTTGTAGGCTAAGGGCTCATAGAATTCTTCGTACGCCTCTCTCAGGGCTAGGTGTGGGATAGTAGGGTTACCCATAGATGATTATTGTTTTAGCTTATGTCCCCTTATGGTTGTTAGTATGGTAGTTACTGCTTGTTATTATTGCATGCGACTGTATTTATGTTTCTTATGTTTTCATAATTATTTACGTTATTTCTGCGGGATTACTTATGCTTTACTATTTTGTTTTGTCTTGCTTTTGTTTCTAATTTTGTCTTGGTTTTAATGCAGCTTTTCATTTTATCCTATGCGCTGAGGGTCGACTGGAAACAGCCTCTCTGCCCTTTCGGGTAGGGGTAAGGCTCGTCTACATATTACCCTCCCCAGACCCCACTTGGTGGGAATATACTGGGTAGTTGTTGTTGTTGTTGTTATATCTTACAGCATTATTTGCAATATTAAGACCATATTCAGCATACACAAATATTTGATATTTAAAGGATATAGCACGAACTTCATGATATGACACGCGAAACACAAAGAAAATAACAGATCAAGGTTTCGCACCAGTTTTGCATTAAACTGAAAATACAACACAGTGGAAGCAAAGTCTCACCTGCCGCAATGCGCTGTCTTTGGGTAAAAATGAACCTATGGTTTTCCCATAAACTTCACAAGTTGAAAAGTGAATGAGACGCTTTCCATTTTCTGAGCAGTACTTAACCTGCATTAATCATTCACATCAACTTCAACTGAAAAAGTGAAATCATTTCCGACAATTGACAACCATCAAAATCTAAACTATCAATTTCATCTACCAATATAAAGTTAATAATCCAGGATTAATACCACTGGTAGAGCATCAATGAAATTGCTGTAAATTGTGTCAAGTGGTCGAGTGTTGTAATCTGCTGGAGTACAGATCGCAGCAAGATTTATGGTCTACAGCACACCAAAAAAACAAAAAGTCAGCAATAGTGAAAGACTTGCACGGATCAATATTAAAATTCCAGGGAAAAGCATCTGAAAACGTACAGATGCATGAATTAACCAAAACCCACATAAAATTAGACAAAGCTATTAAATTAAATAGTCCAAATATATAAATAAACACTACATTAGGTACACAAAAAACCAAAAGACTGCTACGTTTTAGGAATCCCCGGATATTCTCTCTAGACAATAGTCAGAGGTCGATCCATAATGTAACCTATGGGTCACGGAACCCATATAGCTTAGTAGCTTTTCCTCAGACTCTATAAACATATTAAGAAATCTACTAGTAAATCTTTATGAATATTTGACTGTGACAAATTATTATTGTATATTATTATTACCTCAAATCCTAAAATGAAGGATCAAGTTAGATCCAAGACTAATCTCGAATCCACAATATAAATCCATAAAAAATGCGTAATAAAATTGGAAACTCCGAATACCTATAGTAAGAAGTTAAAAAGACATCATAATGACGCAACAACCAAAAAGAGCGATAATGAGATCAACTCATAGTGGCAATTTCGTAATAAAACGGAAAACCTGATCCTATTGTTCAAATAAGGGAAAATAACCAAGCGCAGATTAATATTGTGAGAAAATGCGCGATAATTACCAGATCCGCCATCTTGATGAGGCCTTCAAGGCGAGAATCATTCTTGATATTAATTCGGTGGAACTGAATACGATCGGCCCAAGGGAGAGTTGCCGGTTCAAGCAAATGCTTAATTTTGTCACTGTAAACGTCGACGGCGAATACCTTGTGAGGAGTCTCCGACATTAGTTTCTCGCATAAGTGGGACCCAATAAATCCACCGGCACCAATCATACATATTGTAATTGGCTTTATTGGATTACCGTCCAGATCTACTCTCCCTGCCATTTTGACAAAAACTTCACTTTCTCTATCTATAATTTCTGGAAGTTATTCGTTGATTGTTCTTTCAGTTTCTCTCTCTCTGTATTTGACGTGAATGGATATGGAGGATTGGGGGAAATGAAGACGGTGAAGAAGAAAGGTATATCTATACTATATTTAAAGCTAGAAAAAGGAGGGAGGAGAGCTTTCTCATAGTCTGTGGCTGTGACCCGACTGTATTTATTTCCTAGTCAGTGTTATTTCTACGCTCGAGAACAACACGTTTACATTACGCGCTACACGATTGGGCAATGTTTGTAAGAGAGAGTTATTTTGGTGGAACTGGATTTTCCTCCGATCCCTAAACGATTATTGGAATGGTTAATTAGTTGGGAAAAAAGTTGGTTAGTTAAATGGAAAGTTAACAGTTTGAATTGTAAATTGTCTATAATTTATAAAAAAAAAGGACCTTCCTGTTATTTAAAATTTATACTTCACACAAATGAAAAAATGGAAGTAGTTCTCCCTTAACCAAAAATAATATTTTGGTCAAAGCTAGAATTTAAGATAAGAAAATCGGATTACTAATAATTAAGAGACCAACAAAGAATAATAGGCTTTCAGAAAATTAGAGTAAAGCATTTAACAAATTTGTATTTCAGTATGTTGTTGATGATATTTCATGTCCCTACAAATGATGAGACTTCTTCCTTTTATAGTTGATCATAGGTAAAGGAATGAAACATCAGCTTTAATGATACAATTATGAGTAATAAATGATATTAAATAAGTCGTTACACAATCATTCCTATTAAATACCAATTCTCTAACATATCAAGTATTTAATATTGAATTTGGATTCGTTTCTATCTTCAGATCCTTATCTTCAATGCCTTTTGATCCGTTGGCATTAAATGACTTGAATTGGTACGAGACTCGTGTCTAAACTCCTTCTCGTGCCTGTTTAAATTTCTCTTCCCGTATCTGTCATCTCCCGTGCCTTTTACTCAATTGGTACGCTTTGACTATTTGACCAATCCACGTGTCATGCCACGTCATCTTTAATTTAAATTCAGTTTTTCCCAATATAAATAGTCCTCCCACTTTCTATTTATTTATCAATTAAATAATTGGGAAGTGGATCTTCATAAAAAGGGAATTTTTACCATAATTAATGCATATGACAGTACAGGCGTCTCGTTTGTCTTTTTCACTTAATGTTCTGTCCATGTGTCATTTTTTGACTGACTCTGCCATTTTGCACCTTTTTCAAGGCTTCTTTACTCCACTATTCACGAAGTGATAGTTGCCTTTATTATAGGATTTCCATCATTACACTTCTAAGTTTGATGGTAGTCATCGTAACTTACTTAACATTTTTCTTCTTTTGTCTTCTTCTTCACAAATCTTTAGCAAATACTCTATTCTTTACTTTTGCTCTCTTTCGATCCAACTTTGTTCAACAATGGCATCTCCAAACCCTAACCCCAAAAGAGTTTCCTGTTAGACATAGAAGAGGCAGAGTGGAAGACTTCGAACAGGGTTAGAATCTACTCGAGGTGGCTCTTCTGGTTCCTCTTCTAGGAGTTTTATTCCAAAAATGACTTCCTCTTAAGGTAAAAAAATCTCTGATTCTTCTCGAGAACCTTTAGTGAATGAAATCGTTCCCGGTGATTTATCTTTTATGTGTGATGGACAATCTCTTGACAAACAATTTGCTGGTTTAGAAAAAGCCGATACTTATCCTACTTTAATGGGCCGAGCTTACAATCCCTACCATTAGAAAAGATTCTTACTGGAAAAATAGTCTATGAATGTCTATTCCTGCCCCAAATCATAGAATCTCTTCCTTTAGGATTGGGTATTCTTTTGTTTATACTTACCCTTTTACTTTGGGTTTTAATCCTCCGATTGACCCGGCCATTCTCAATTTTTCCGTTATTTTAATATTTGTTTGGCCAAAGTTGGTCCTCTAGTGTGGAGGGCAGTGGGTTATTTAAGATTTCTATCAACCAAAGCCAACGTCAACTTCACCTTTTCTCACCTCATCCATTTATACCATCCTAATTTAATACGCCATGGGGTTTTTACCTTAACTGCGAGGAGCAAGAAGGTTTTGGTAATCCTAGAGGATGACAAAGATCATGGATGGTATGCCTGTTACGTTACGGTGGACTTGCTTGGTGAAACAAACATTCCCTTCCCTGAGAAATGGAATTTTGCACGTAATTTTTTTTATTGGACCATACCTATTTTTTGAGAATTTCGATTCTTTTTCTGACTTCATCTCTTTTTGGCTTTTTGTAGCAACCATGGGAGATGTGGAACCTGTTCCCAACTTCCATGGTTGGGTAGACTCAATTTTGAATATTTCTCGTAAAAAGCAAAGAACTTGGAAATCAATTTCTGCCATACATGGCTGGAAAGTTAAAATACATGGTATCATTTTTTTACACATTTTTTTACACATTAAGTACCTTTTCCTTAATGCTGATTGTATATCCTTCTTTTGATCAGGATTTGGTTCCAAAGAAATGGCAGCCGATGTAGCTATGACCATTCGTATGTCTGGCAATGCTGCACTTGACTTGGACAAGGCTTGAGCCTTGCTTCAAAAAAGAAAAGCTATAGGGGAAGGCTCGAAGAATGATGAAGATGAGGGTACCTTGTTAGTAGTCAGGCCAAGGGTTAGAAGACGAGTCATCAATGATGATGAAATCGAAGATATTCCTGCTCAAACTTCAACCACCGAGCCTGTTTTAATTCCTTCAGACGAGGATACCGTGCCAAAAGGTACGAATGAACCAACTCAGCACACCTTTGATAGTGGCTTTTGGAGTGGTGAGCTCGAACCTGTTTTTGATGAATCCCATCTTTCTTCATTCGTTCTTACTTCCTTCATTTCTTTTCCAATCGTAAGTGTTTCATTTTCACCATTGATTGCTTCTGTTCCTTCACCAGTTTTGACTAGTTCTACTCCTGTTCCTGGGTTAATTTCTACATCCCCTCATTCCGTTCCTGCTTCAATTCCTACGACTCGTATAGTGTTTACTTTTTCTACTGCTCCCGCCTCTGCTGTTCCATCTTCATCTGCTCTTCCGATAGAAGTTAGCTCCTGCAATAGAGGCGTGGCTATGAGGAGTTTCACACTCGAAGTCCCTGCCAATCAAATCCTTTTAAGAAAATCTGGGGGAGCAGATACTTGGCTCGATCCTCTTATTGGAGAGATTGAGAAGAACAAGATGCAGAGCCACAATTGTTACACATTGATGAATGACATCGTTCATTCAACCTTAAATGTAATTTTCTTGACCTTGAATGCTTTTCTTCTTTTTCCTTCTAAGTTCTGACTTTTATGTTTTATAACCATAGGCCAATCTTATTGGGACTGAGCTGATGGGGTGAGTCTCTTCGTTAGAGAAGAAGGAGCGCGAGTCCACAAAGGCTATCTCTGAAGCTAGAAAAATAGATGAGGATGCCTTACTTGAGGCAGCAAAGTGGAAGGATCAATTTGAGAGTGCCAAAGGAACTATAGAGGAGTTACAGGAGAGCATAGCTCATTTGGAACAGCAAAATCGTAGCTTATCTTCGGATTTGGGAATTGCCAATGCTTCTTGGAGCCAGCTTAAAAAGGATAAAAAGCTTTTGGAATGCTCTTTATCTAAGGCCAATGATGAGGTTAAATAGCTTAAGGCACTTTTGGAGAAGAAGGAAGAATATGCAAGGGAGTTAGCTGAAAACCTGACTCATGCTCAAAATGACTTGAGGACTTCTTCAGAGAAAATTCGTACCTTGGAAAATTCCCATGCCTCTCTTGAAGCTTCGTTGGATTCCCACCTAGCTGAGCACCAAATAGCAAAAAATGATATTGCTATGTGGGAAAAAGAATACAAGGCTTTGGAGAAGGAGTATAATGCCCTTGAAGAAAATTTTAACATCGAAGTGAGTTGGGCTTTTCTAAATTCTCGCCAAGATGCCTTGATAGAGGCTACACAAGAAAATTTTGACCTGCAATCTGAACTGGCCAAAGTCATGGATACTATTGAGAAAAGCCAACAACCTGCTGATACTCCTTCTTTTGCACTTGGAAGTATTGATACCCCTTCTCCAGCTCTCGAAGCTCCTGGAACGAATGAGTTATTAAATTCTGAAGCAGTTACTAAGGTGGCTGAAGCTGTGATTCCAGTTTTCGAGGGTGAAGCTTCTATGACACAATCTGTAGGAATTGAAGTTCCCATGACTGTTGCTTCCCTTGTTGATGCTATAACTTCAAGCTCAGTTGAAACCACACCTATTGCTGCTCCTTCAAAAGTTGTTACCATGCTTATTCTTGCCTCTGAAAGTGAGGTTCCAACTTCTGAAGCTCCAACTCCTTCAGCGACCAATTGAATGTGTTAAGTCTTTACTGTTTTTCTAGTATTGTTGATGTCATCCCTTGGTAATCTTTTAAGGGATCTTTTGATGAAATCCCCAGTTACTATAATGGGGCATTTGTAAACAAATACTTTTGATGAAAAGTTTTTTCTTAGTCTTCTATGTTAAGAAGATTTAGGAGTACTTTTTTATATTCTTATCCTTGCCTATTTACTTACTTAGGACTTATAGAATAGTTTAGCATTTTTATCCTTTGAAAATGCTTTATGATTCTTCCCATGGAATATCAACATGAGATTTATAAAAGAAAGCCCTTTTATTTTATAGACACTTAATAAAGAAGACGTCTCAACTTCATAATGGTATTATAATACGATGAAAGAAATAGGAATACACATGTTTTGTATGAAACAACTTTGATAAGTTTTCATTCATGAACTTTTGACATGTTTTTATGAATATTACATGTGTTAAAATACATCTATGACTTTCTCATAACTGTTTTTTTTGTAACAAACTTTTACATGACATAAAATAAACAAGGTTTTTCTTCGTAACCCATTTTAAGACATAGTCATAACCTTATCTTTACATATTTAGGAAGGGTTTAAGAAGTGACTTCGTTCGTAACATTATAATGAATGTTTTATGCTGAGTGCTGATGACTTCGTAATTTCCTCTCAACACTTGCCTCAAAAATTTTGACCAACTTTTGTTTGATATTCGTATCTTGTGATACTCGCATCTATCTTTCTACACGCATCTGTGTATAATATGTAGTCCCCAAGTGTTTGAGCGGTGAAGAATGAAGCCTCGAGCATTTGTATGTTTCTCTCAGTTTGGTCTTTTTCCTGAAACAAAAAAAAGTACGGGATTGAGAGGTGAGATTATAGATGAAGACTGCCTAACCCGTGTGTATTTCCATCAGATTAATGTAACCCTAGGCTCGGAATTTAAGAGTATTTCGTTTTGCCGTGCAGGTCGTGACTTATCATTTGGCACGAGTTAGGGTTTTTGCCTAGCATCTAAAATCATAAGTAAAATTTTAACAATTCAAAGAAAAAATCTAACATGGGGATACCTGACTTTGACTATTCCCTTAGAAGTAATATTTCTTTAGATGGACAGCATTCTAATGTGAAGGTAGGACCTTGCCATCCATTGTCTCCAACTCGTATGCTCCTTCTGCAATGTCATAGATTCGATAGGGAACTTCCCATGTTGGACTTATCTTTCCAGAGTTAGCAGCTTTCGTAAATTGGAATACCTTTTTTAGTACAAAGTCCCCAATTTTGAAACACCTGAGATGTGCTTTCCTCTTATAGTATCGTTCAATTACCTGTTTTTGAGTTGCCATCCTTATTAGTTCCGCTTCTCTTCTTCCTTCGAGCAAATCAAGATTCACTCGTAACTCTTCATTATTTGAGTCTTCCGTTGAAACTTACCTTGTGCTTGGTTCCACTATATCCACTAGTATTAAGGCCTCTGCTCCATAAACCATTGTATATGGTGTTTCTCTCGTGCTCTTTTTCGCTGTTGTTCGTTACGCCCATAATACCGCAGGTAACACTTCAGGCCAATTACCTTTTGAGTCTTGCAATCTTTTCTTTAAATTATTGATTATGACTTTGTTTGTGGATTCCTCTTGTTCGTTGCCTACAAGATGGTATGGTAATGAAGTTATCCTTTTAATTTGCCAACTTTTGAAGAACTCCGTGATTTGTGCTCCTATGAATTGTGAACCATTATCACATACGATTTCCTTTGGTACCCCAAAGCGGCATATGATGTTTCTCTAAATAAAATCTTTAACCTCTTTCTCTCATACCTGTTTGAATGCCCCTGCTTCTACCCATTTAATGAAATAATCAGTAAGTACGTGTAGAAACTTTACCTGACCTTTTGCTTGTGGTAATGGACCTACGATGTCTATCCCCCATTTCATGAACGGCCACAGAGATACAACAGGGTGTAATAATTCGGATGGTCTATGTATTGTAGCTGTATCTTTGACATCTGTCACATTTATATACGAAATCATTAGCTTCCTCTTCCATCTTAGGCCAATTATACCCTGCTCGAATCAATGTCTTTACAAGTGATCTGCCTCCTGCATGATTTCCACAATGTCCCTCATGTATTTCTCTCATCATATACTCCGTTTGAGAAGGCCCGAGACACCTTGCTAATGGTCCACCAAACATTCTTCGGTAAAGGTTTCCTTGATATAAGCAATAACGAGCAGCTTTCTTTCGAAGTGCATGAGCTTTTATTTTATCCTTAAGAACGGTTCCATGCTGTAAAAAAACTACTATTTTATTTCTCCAATCCCAAGTTAAGTGATTAAAATTTACCTTATTTTTGTTAGGTTCAAGAACGGAATGGAATAAATGTATGATTGAAGCATTCATCATTTGCTATGTCTGTTGCAGATGCAAGATTAGCTAAAGCATCTGTCTCAGTGTTCTGCTCTCTTGGGATTTTCATTACCTTCCAAGTTTGGAACTGTCTTATCAATTCTCGTACCTTTTCTAGATACTCCTGCATTCGTGTTTCCCTGGATACATAAGTCTCTAGAATTTGATTTACTACTAGCTGTGAATCACTTTTGATTATGATTTGTGTGATACCAAGTTCCAGTTCCAACTCTAAACTTGCAATCACAGCTTCATACTCTGCTTCATTGTAAGTTACAGGGTGACATTTTATAGCCTGTCTAATGGTTTCACCCGTAGGTGGTTTAAGAACAATTCCTAAGCCTGCTCCATTTACATTTGATGAACCATCCGTACACAAAATCCAAGTTCCTGGGTTCATTCCATTAAAGACTTGTAATTCCTTTTCTGCTTCTAAATGCATCCCTTGACTAAAATCAGCTATGAAATCAGCGAGAACTTGGGATTTTATAGCAGTCCTAGGTTGATAAATGATTTCATATTCACTTAATTCTATAGCCCATTTTGCTAATCTTCCTGATAGTTCATATTTATGCAAAATGTTTCGTAATGGAAAAGAAGTAACTACGATAATTGGATGACATTGAAAATAAGTTCTTAATTTCCTAGATGCCATGATCAAAGCTAATGCTAACATTTCTAATTTTGTATATCGTGTCTCAGCATCTAATAAATATTTGCTTACATAATAAATACGGGGTTGCTTACCTTGGTCTTCTCGTACCAAAATATCACTTACCGCGACTTCTGATACTGCTAAGTAGATGGGCAATGTTTCACCTTCCTTTGGTTTTGCCAACAGTGGGGGATTTGATAAGTAAGCTTTCAAGCTCCTAAGGACCTATTGACAATCTTCGTTCCACTCAAAATGATCTAGCTTTTTGAGAACAAAAATGAACTTAAAACATTTTTCTGAAGATTTAGAAATAAATCTTCCCAAGGCAGAAATCCTTCCCGTTAACCTTTGAACCTCCTTCTTATTGGTAAGGATATCAGGTATTTCTTCTATTGCTTCAATCTGAGAAGGATTTACCTCAATGCCACGATTAGAAACGAGAGAACCCAAAAATTACCTGAAGCAACTCCAAATGCGCACTTTTCTAGGTTGAGTTTCATGTTAAATTTTCGTAAAACTTCAAATGTAATAGATAAGTGAGAAATATGATCGTGGGAATGCTGGGGTTTGACGAGCATATCGTCAATATATACCTCAATAGTTTTTCCTAAATGTTCTTGAAACATTTTGGTGACCAACTTTTGATAGGTTGCTCCAGCATTTTTGAGACCAAAGGGCATTACTTTATAATAGTAAGTCCCCCTATCTGTGATGAAAGAAGCTTTTTCCTCATCACCAAGTTCCATTTTAATTTGATTATATCCCAAATATGCATCTAAAAGTTAGGACGTAAAAATAAAAGTCTGCTAGATTGAAAACTTCGAAAGAGGCGGACTAGGAAAAAGTTAGGACATAAAAAAAATCACTCAGTCTGAACTACGGTATGACTTGATCCTCTTGCCCCAATTGTTGTTCGAATGAAGTATGAATGAATGTAAGATCAAGCTGAAATGTCATCCTCTTGTTGAACTTTGATCTCATTTAATTTAAAGGGGGAAACCCTCCATGGTAAATTGATATCTTCAATGGGACGATTTTTAGGAGGATGTCAAGTATTTTGCATTGAAGTCCAGGGATTCTTATATCTTCAGATTCTTCAAACCTTCAAGTTTGTTGGTCTCAAAGTCCTCCCTCTACCTCAAGAAAAAGAGGAAGAGAAGAGATACGTCAAAAGGAAACACAAGTATAAGGAAAATATTAATTGGCACAATGTTTCATATTCGGTGAGACTTGAACCCAAGATATTTGTGAGAATATAACTCTTAAATTTTGATTGATGTCAAGTAAAACATCTTCTGATCTTGAGGCTTCTATACCAAGATATGAATTTGTTTTGGGAGACTACAAAATCTGGAATTAATAGGGTGGTGCAATATAAAGTTGATTTCAAAATATTATCCGGGAAGATTCTAATTTTTTGATTGAGAATTTTGGATATGTTCTATATCTTGAATTCTATTTTTCAAGAAATCAAACGGTTTATAATTCTGACGTTCGTACACCAAGATATGATTTTTTTTTGTGAGACATGCACAAATATAGAATTGATAGTGTGATGCAATATAAAATTGATTTCAAGATATTATATGGAACGATTTTGAAGTTTTTTAAATTGAGAATTTTGGATATGTTCTAGGTCTTGAAGTCTAGTTTTCTTGAAATAAATCGGTTTACAATTTTGATATTTCTACATCGAGATATGAATTTGTTGGTGAGACTACACAAAGTTGGAATTCATAGTGTGGCGCAATATAAAGTTAATTCAAAATATTATCTGGGACGATTATGAAGTTGTTTGATTGATAACTTTGGATATGTTCTAGATTTTGAAGTCTAGTTTTCAAAAAATCAAATGTTTTGCAATTTTGATATTTTTACACCAAGATATTGTTTTTTTGGTGAGACTGTGCAAATCTGAAATTTTCAACGTGGTGAACTCTAAAGATGGTTTCAAAATATTATCTAGGGCAATTCTGAAGGTGAAGTTTTGGATATATTTTAGATATTGAAGTCTAATGGTTGAGAAATCAAACGGTTCATTTTTTGGGCTCTCCCATGATAAGAGATGAATCTTTTGTACAAGTACATAAAGCTGAAAATTATGCGACTAAAATAAAAGTCGGACAATGTAAAGCAAAAGGGAAGCTGAAATATTTAAGCCCTCAAAGTCTCAAAGTTGAAGTCATCAAGTTCGTCGGTCTTCAAGTTGCAGTCTTCAAATTCACTGTTCTACAAGTTCGCGGTCTTAAAATTGAAATATTTAAGCCCTCCAAGTTAAAGTCTTCAAGTCCTCCGGTCTTTATGTTACGGTCTTCAAATTCGTCGATCTTAAAGTTGAATTGTTCAAACCCTCTGAATTTTCGAGTTGAAGTCTTCAAAGTTCGCCAAATATTCAAAGTTTTCCAAGTGTTCAAGTCTATGTCGTCTTCGAGTTGAAGCTTTATATCTTTCTAATTTTAAAGTGGACATATAAGTCCCAAGGAACTATAATTTTTCGATCTTAAGGTGGACATATGAGTTCCTTTACACCTTAAGCTGGTCTATTTTATGAGTTTGTCCTTAAAAGGAACTATAACTTTCCAATCTTACGATGGACATATGAGTCCCTTTGCATCTTAAGTTAGCCTCGCCGATAGTCAAGCCACATTGAGAGTAATCTCTCAGGTAGTCGGGCCTTGAGATTAATCTCTCTGATAGTCAGGCCATTTTGAGAGTAATCTCTCCAGTAATCGGGTCAGATTGATAGTAATCTCTCTGATAGTCAGGCCACATTGAGAGTGATCTCTTCTGTAGTTGGACTCCATTAAGAGTGATCTCTCCGGTAGTCAGGCCATTTTGAGAGTAATCTATCCGGTAATCGGGTCATTTTTAGAGTAATCTCCCTGGCAGTTGGACCGCATTGAGAGTAATCTCTTCGGTAGTCGAGCCATGAGAGTAATCTCTCCAATATTCGGTCATGATAAGTACTCATACCCTCACACTCCAAGATTATTTTCTTAATGCATGAATCATCTTGTTGAACAAGAACAAATCCTTCTCATTTGACCTACAAAATAAAAAAGACAACAAAACTTAAAAAAAAACTATCTTTTCGTTGATGCTTTCAAGTCTACACAACTAAATTCAATTGCTTGGAAAAAAAGCGAATTCATGCTCAACAATTACGAACACATGACTTTGTATAGGTGCTGAAAAGTGGATATGAAGATTGTTTTGCCGATATGGGACCAGTGTGAAGACGGTTGGAATATTTGATTCCAACTTGGACTCAGTACATGGTCTCCTAGAGTACTTCACTTATAGTTGCATTGTGCAAATTGACGTGGATAAAGTTGTGTGGGTTGAAGGGCAAAATAAGGCAATGGTCATGCTACATGGACTATGCAAGTGCAACTTATGAATTCAAGGTTATTCATTACAATGTGAAGAAATTATTTTCTAATAAAAAAACTTGGCTAAGTTGAAGTAAGATGTTCAAAAAATTTCGGACATCCTCATTCAACCTTCTTTTTTTTTTTTTTTGTATAAAGAGCTAGCATGATTGTATATTAGCATTACAAATGTGTTACTATTTTTTTAGAAGTTCAAAGTTGACGACGTCCGAATTTAATGTCTCGTAATACTTCAATTTTTGTCTTTTTAGTTTTTTTTTTTACCAACCTTGTCTTTTTAATTCAACAAATCTAAATTTCGTCAAATCTTAAAGTATGTGACGTATGTAGGCATATAAATTAGTTAAAATTAAATTCATAAAATAATTTGAATTATATTTAAATTCAAGATAATATTGATCCAAATAAATATTATGGCCAATATAGTAGGATTAATTATGTAAATCAAATATATATGGATTAAATAAATAGGTCTTAATCCATTGGGCTAGCCCATTTAATTGAGCGATCATTATGAGCCCACTTCATTAATCCCAAGATGACATCTTCCTAAAGGCCCAGTTCGATGACACGTGTCAAATGACGTGGCGCGTCAAGTCAAACGGAAGAGCCAATAAGATCATGTCACGTGTCAAAATGACAAGGCATGCAAGTCACACTAAAAGGCCAATGAAATCGCGCGCGCCACTTGTGCATGTGATATGTTCTGATAAATCAAATGCGGCTTTGTCACACTTCAATTTGATTAGCCGGAAAGAGTTTTCACAACTCTTCCCTCCCACAACTATAAATATGGGACTTCATAATCCAGTAAAGAGACTAGAAGTTATAACAAGAAGCAAGAAAGAGCTCGTGGATCGAACGCGGCAAATTCCTCCACAAGTTTCAAGCTTCAAGTTTAAGTTCAAGAAATCAAGTTCAAGCTCAAGAACGAAGAAGAAATCAAGTTCAAGTTCAAGAACGGAGAACAAATCAAGGTCAAGCTCAAGAACAAGATCATCGTTCGAGGCAACAAATACATATTCAAGATCAAGCTTGAAGGCCCTTGAATTTATTTGCTGCTGAAAAGAAGAACCAGAGGATTCATAGAGAGTATAACACTCAAATATTTAATGTAAAATACTACAATTGTTGTAATATATTTCGGTCTTGATTTTATTTTCTCGACGCAATTTATTGACTAAAGAAAGATTGACTTGAATAAATTAAGAAAGGAAGTAAATTTTTTTACACGTTATCTAATGAAGGAATGTGAAGTGAAAAATTGAAATGTTCGGAAAAACTATTCATCTACACATATTTAAGTAAGTCAAATTATTACTTTATTTATATAGCTACATAGCTTTATTTCCTTTTATATCAAAAAATTTATTTTTATTATTAAAAGTACTAAATTTTCATTTTTAAATACCTATAAACCTATTATTTTAGAAAAATAGGGCCCCAAAATTTGAGTATAAGACATAAGCCTTACTACTCAACACATTTGAGCCGGACCTGGCTAAAACATGACACACAAGGGAGTATTTCAGTAAGAAGTTAAACTTTTCAACTCTTATTCCTCATTCGTCCAATACAAATCTCCTATGTTTTAATTTTTACGTCTTATTTTATTTTCATCTGTTTAAAAAATGTATTTTTATATATTTCGTAACTCTCTAACTTTAATATTTCAGATGATATATTTAAGATCATAAATTCAAAAATATTTTGGTACATTATACACATCTTTACTTCAAGATCACTAGATTAAAAAGTCTTTTTTACTTTTTTAAAATTTTGTGCTCAATCAAACTAAGACACATAAATTAAAATGAGGGAATTAACCGTTAAATGATTAAATGCCATTGTAAATTTTGAAAAGTAATTAACTTGCGTTATCACTTGCATATTATAGCCACTAATTAGATTCCTCTTGATTTGTTCATATTTTATTTGTTTAAAATAAAAGAAAAATAAATTACAATGTCAAAAACAACTAGAAAGGAGAAATGCATAGTCAAATATCATCACATGAATCCAATGTAATTTTAGTGAGAGAGAGAAGCAAGAAAGAAAAATACTATTTCGTTCTAAGTTTATGTGAACATATTTTTTTTGGTCCGTTTCAAAAGAAATGAATCCTTTTTAAATTTAGATAATTGAGCTTAAATTTACAATTCTACCCTTAATGAGAAATATTTATAATCACAAATACTTTGTGCCTTATTTGAACTTATTTAGGATCACAAACTCAAAAGAATTTTATTTTTTTCTTAAATTTCGTGCTCAGCCAAACAAATTCACATAAATAAAAACGAAGGGTACTGCAGAATTTTCAGAATAAACTGTTTTTTGTTGCTAGAATTGCACCGACACACATCACACCCGTCTTTAACCAAAATGTACAAAATAAGTAGTACTTACAAGCAAGCTGGTGTTCCCCACTCTCATTCTTGAGCGCGTCTTTCGCACTATTCACTACACAAGCCATGATCCAAGCACCACCAACCCGGCGTGGCCGCTCCGGTGTGAATGTTGCCTATTAATCAATTCATTACTAATAAACACAATCTTTGAAATTATTTCGATGAAAAGGTAAAATATAAAATTTTCTTTTTTTAAAGTTTGGCAATAAACTTTTGGTCGAGATCTGATTCTTGTAAGGAGCGCTTTCTTTTTAATGGACAATATTCAATACAAATAGTGATTAATCGAATAAATTAGTTCCGAATACCATTGACATGTATTAGGTAAATGTTTCACTTAAAAGATACTAAAACCTTTTTAATAAATCAATCAAAGATAAAGGGATAAATCTTAATCAAACTTAATTGATTCCAAATCAAAAATTTAGTAGTAAGGATTGCATATAAGATGGATGAACTATCAATAATCATGTTAAGATTCGACATTGCCTTCTTCATAGATGGATGAGGAAGGAGGATTACAATTGTTTTTCCACTTAGGATACAAGAATAGAGCTTTGTTCTTATTTTTGTTCTGTGAGAAAGATGGAGAAACCCCCTTCCTTTGAAAAGCCTTCCTGGGCTATATACAGTCGAAACCTCCTCACCCCCACCATGACTTGGCGCGCTTGGGTCAGCGGTGCATTCTGGTCGTGATTAAGCATTGCTTTTTTCGATGTGTCGGATATCTTGGAGGAGGAATGAAGTGGAATCCATTGACTTCTACTACCGGATTGCTAAAAAGGGGTCGTGGGTAACCTGGTCGTGGCGGTCAGATTTTGACCAATACAGTTAGTCCCTCCATCCGTCAGGGTCATCCTTTGTCGGGTTCGATGGGCGGATCATGTTGGCAGCGTAGTCGAGAGGAATCTGACCCCTAATTTTCTGTTCCTTAGTCGCGTTCTGTGGATTTTGTGGCGGAGTGGAGGTGTTCTTTCGGTATTCGTGGGCAATTGCGATAGTTTCGAAATCAAAATGCCGATTGGCAAATAAAGCGTTGGTTTGTGTATGCCACCTTTGTGACACACATTCCCGGGAAACTGAAACATTTCGTTCCCCATCAGATTCAAATGGCGACTCTTGGGTTTCGTGCTCGAGGAATTTATGTCACTTATAAATAGGGTAACTTGTCATTTGATTGATTTACTTCAACATTCGTTTGAGAGAGTTCTTAAGATATCGCTTTCTCTGTTACCTCGAATTCTTGCTTATCTTCTTGCTACATGAAACCTTTAATTTTTTCTTCGTATCTCTTCTCTTGGAGGGTTTTCTTACTAAAAATGGTCGGGAGTTCTTCTCACGATAATCTCCCTACGCAAATCCGGTGCCAGAGAGTTCTGCTCAGATCACTGGAGAAGTGGATGCGGTGGAGGATGATGAGGTTCCCTTAGTAGTTTAGTGTGATGACCCGGCCCGTAATCACGTGAGTTACCTCCCCGTTTTCCCCGTTTTATGCTTCTATATATTTCATTATATGTGTTTGGAGAGTATGAAGTAATTCAGATAGAGTTTGGCTGGAAATGAGACAATTAGTCTCTTTATGAGAAGGTTAGTTTGGAAAGGTCAACCGAATGCTAACTTATGAGTTATAGAGCTCGGAATAGATTTCCGACGATTCGACTAGTTTCAGGTGGTGATTTGTGACTTAGGAGTGAAATCGGAATTGAATCTGGAGGTCTGATGTAGAATCAGGCATGAATTGGCGAAATTTGAATTTCATCGAATTCCATTTGATAGGTGAGATTTTGATCCGGGGGTCAGAATGGAATTCCGAGAGTTGCAGTAGCTTCGTTAGGTGATTTTATGTGCAAAATTTCAGGTCTTTCGGACGTCGTTTGGTTGAGTTTTTGACGAATGTGAGTTTTGCAAGTTTTAGTTTAACTTAGGCTTGAATCCGTCGTAAATTGATTATTCATGTGTTGTTAGATGCGTTTTTATGGTTGGAACATGTTTGTGTGATGTTTAGATTGGGTTGGCACTTTTGGTTGAGGTCCCGACATCCTCGGGGTGATTTCGGATGGCTAGCGAGGAATATTTAACATGAAGAGTGCATCAGAAAATTGCAGAGGAATGTCTCACTATGCGATCCCATAGGGCTGGCTGCTATCGCATAGAAGGCCTTGGAGTCTGGGAAATTGTGCTATGCGATTGCGTAAGGGGGCTTGCGATCGTATGGGTATGGGGGATGGTTCAGTGCGGTCGCGTGGAGTTGTATGCGATCGCGTAGTAGGAGGAATGGAAGCTTTACGATCGCAGAGGGTATCATGCTATCGCCTAAGAGGATTTTAGGGCCCTGGGGAATTTGTGCTATGCGATCGTAGGGGCTTGGATTCGATCGCATATGGTAATAACTGGGCGTGGCTTTGTCTTTTATTAATATTTCATCCGCGACCTATCTCATTTTTCCTCTATTTTTGCACCACCTTGAGAGCTTGTTGGTATATTTTGAAGGGGATTTTGACGGGAAGTGATTGGAGGTAAATCTCGAGGCTTAGAAACGCCATTAAATTGAAGATTCATCCTTTGATTCTCTGAAATTTGGGTAAAAAAATCGAAGAAACTGGGGCTTGGTTTTTGAAATGTAAATTTGGGATTTGATAGCCCATTTGAGATCCGATTTTGGTAAACTTTATATGTACGGACTCGTGGCGAGATGGGGAATCCGGTGATGTGAATTTTGTAATTTTTCGAGAAGTGGACCCGGGGATCGGGTTTTGCCAACTTCGTGTTTTTGGATGTTTTTTGAGTTCTTTCAATTGGGTTATGTCCCATTAGCCTATTATAACCTATTCCTTGTGGTTTTGGTCAGATTCTGCACTCGAAGAGGTCGACTTGCGAGGAAAGCGCAAGGCGAGCTAGGATTTTTGGTCGGTTTGAGGTGAGTAATGGTTATGAATGATATGTTGAGGGTTTAAAACCCCGTATTTGCACTATGTGGTGCTATATTGAGAGGAAAAACGCGTCGTGACGAGCGTGGTGATGTTACAGCTGGGGACTCGGACTTGGTCCATCCCGATTGATGACTTACTGCACTTTTTACTGAGAATGAGCTTATACCCATATATTTTGGGTTATTTGCCATGTTTGGGGACTTGTGCTGATCTGTAGAACTCTTAGGGAGCATGTATTGACCTCACTATACCTATTGAGCACATACTCTCAGTCCTGTTCTTAGCTGTGAATCATGATATAAACCAGACTTAGTAACTTGCACCCTAAAGTAGTAATACTTAGGTTGAATACCCTGTCTTAGCTGAGTGGGCCCGAGAGGCAAAGTCTACATTGACTAAGAGGGATCAAGGACCCCGTAGTGAGGGTATTTGATATGTACCAGATCGGGCTGCACGCCGCAGCAGTATATACACATACATGTATTGGATCGGACTGCACGCCGTAGTAATATATTATGTATACATGGATCGGACTGCACGCCGCAGTGATATATTATATGGATCGGACTGCATGCCGCAATATTATAGCGCTTGGGCTGAAAGAGCCCCTCCGGAGTCTGCACACACCCCCAGTGAGCGCAGTCGACTATATCTATTAGATCGGGTTACGCGTCGCAGTATTCTATATATTATATTAGATCGGGCTGCGTGCCGCAACAATGTTAGTAAACTGTCGGACAGTAGAGGAGTTTTATCAGTTCTGTTTCCCTGCTTAGCATATTTACTGCTTCACTGATAATTTTAGAACTGTATAGTGTTCTTACCAGATTTCTTACATTTAGTTGTTATTTATTGCTATTAATCACTGAGTTGGAGTGCTCACTCTACTCCCTGCACCCTGTGTGCAGATATAGGGATCCCGAAGGCTTAGCTGTGACTATATGCTGTTGTCCAGTTCAGTACCGGAATTATCGAGGTAGCTGCCAGCGTCTGCATGACTCGATTACTTCTCTTATCTATCTTTTACTTTCGCATCTAGATTTCCTTCTTATAGGATATCGATCAGTTGTATTTAGAGGCTCTGACTTGTGACGCCGGATCTTTTGGGCTGTTATTACTTTTGGTTACGGTTTTCGCATTGTTCCTATTATTATCAAACATAGTTTTTATGTTAAACTTGGTATTTTAAGTTAATGATTTGGCTTGAAATGTTCAAATGGTTGGGCTTGCCTAACAAGGTATTGGGCGTCATCATGACCGAGGTTTGGGTCGTGACAAGTTGGTATCAGAGCTTAGGTTATTAGGCCTCGTGAGTCATGAGCCCGTTTAGTAGAGTATTGTGGATCGGTACAGAGACGTCTGTACGTATCCTCGAGAGGCTGTAGAACCTTTAGGAAAAAACTTCATATTCTTGAAATTCTTATCGTGCGACTTTGTTGATCCGAAACTAAACTTGTGTATTCTATTCTCTCGCAGATGGCGAGCACGCGCGCTACCGGGCATGGCAGACGACCACCATTGCCACCCGCTAGAGGCCGAGGACGTGGTCGTGGTAGAGGTAGAGCGGCAGGGGCGGCACCAGTCGACCCCCCAGTTGCCCCCATTTAGGATCAACCTCCAGATGTAGAGGTTCTAGCAGCACCTGCTCAGACACCAGCGACGCCTATTGTGATCTCAGGTCTTCAGGAGGCCCTGGCTCAGATCTTATTGGTTTGCACTGGCCTGGCTCAGGCAGTCTTGGCTACTACTGCCGCAGCTATGTCTTAGGCCGGGGGTGGTCATTAGACCCCCACAGCTCACACTCCAGAGCAGGGTGTGTAGGGTTTGCAGACACCGGAGGAACCACCAGTTCAACCAGTTGCCCCAGTTCAGCCAGTTGTTTTGCTTTAGGGCGATGGGGTGCCAGTGATGCCAGATAACGAGCAACATCGTCTTGAAAGGTTCAACAGGCTTTCACCTCCCACTTTCAGTGGTATTCTGGGCGATGATGCCTAGGGGTTTCTCGACAAATGTCGATGCATGCTTCGGACAGCAGGGATCTTAGAGACGAGTGGTGTACCTTTTACCACTCTTCAATTCTCAAGAGCAACCTTTACATGGTGGGAGGAATATGAGCGGCGTAGGTCGACAGGTGCTGCGCCGTTGTCTTGGCGGGAGTTCTCCACTATCTTTTTGCAGAAGTGGGTGCCACGGTCGCAGAGGGAGGAGTTCCGCAGACAGTTTGAGTGGCTTCGTCAAAGGGATATATCTGTGACACAGTATGAGGTGAGATTCGCAGAGTTAGCTCGTTATGCCCCGTGGATGGTCCCGACGGATCAGGAGAGGATCAGTTGATTTGTGGACGGACTCATTTATCCCATCCATATTCTGATGACTTGAGAGAGGGTCCTGTCATACCTTTGAGGAGGCTGTGGATATAGCTCGTGATATTAAGACGGTTCGCTGTCAGGAGAGAGAGGAGAGGGAGGCTAAGAGGCCACGAGGATCAGGTAGCTCCAGTGGTGCTCCGTCTAGGGGCCATTTTCAGTAGAGCAGGGGTTGTTCTTTCAGGCCTCCACAACCAGCTCGCTCAGAGTATCGTGGTTCATTTTCTGGTAGGGGGTATCGGGGCTCTCAACAGAGTCAGCCATCTCTGAGTGCACTTCCAGCGCAGAGTTCGTATCATGCCCTATCTGTTCAGGGTTCATCTCGGCCGAGTTCTTCAGCCAGCCACTCTAGTGGAAGGGGTTCCCTTCAGTCCCAGCGCCCAGCGCTAGGGAGTTGTTATGAGTGTGGCGAGCTTGGGTATATGCAGACGGAGTGCCCCCGCCGTGCATCCTGTTCATCTCAACAGAGGGGCCAGCCCTCATCTTCTGGCCTAGTGTCTTCAGCACCCACCCAGTCAGCTAAGGGTGAGGGTAAGGTAGTTAGGGGTCGCCCCAGAGGGGAAGGCCGACCCGGTGGTGGTCAGGCTCGTTGCTACGCTCTTCAAGGTAGGTCAGATGCTGTTGCTTCGGATGCTGTTATCACAGGTATTATTTCAGTCTTCCACATGGATGCCTTAGTCTTATTTGATCCCGGATCCACTTTCTTATCATTTAGGTACTACCCGAGGGTATCTTGTGTTACCTATGCATGTATCTACCCCGGTGGGTGATACTATTATTGTGGACCATGTGTATCAGTCATGTCTTGTTACTATTGGGGGTCTGGAGACCCGAGTTAACATCATGCTATTGAGCATGGTATATGTCGATGTTATCTGGGCATGGACTGGCTATCATCGTGCCATGCTATTCTGGACTATCACCCGAAGACAGTCACATTGGCTATGTCGGGTATTCCGAGGATCGAGTGGCGTGGTACGACTGATGATGTACCCATCAGGGTAATTTCCTTCTTAAAGGCCCAGCGGATGGTTGGGAAGGGATGTTTATCATATCTAGCATTTGTGAGGGATGTTGGAGCTGGGACTCCTAGCCTTGATTCGGTTTCCGGGGTGATGGAATTTCCTGATGTGTTTCCAGCATACTTGTCGGGCATGCCGCAGGATAGGGATATTGATTTTGGTATTGATCTGGTGCCAGATACTCATCCTATCTCTATTCCTCCAAATCGTATGGCACCAGCGGAGCTAAAGAAGTTGAAAGAGCAGCTGCAGGAACTCCTAGATAAGGGGTTCATTCGCCCGAGTGTGTCGCTATGGGGTGCACCGGTATTATTTGTAAAGAAGGATGGCACAATGAGAATGAGCATTGATTACAGGCAGTTGAACAAAGTGACAGTGAAGAACCGTATCCACCACCATGTATTGAGGATTTGTTTGACAAGCTTTAAGGGGCAAATGTATTCTCTAAGATTGATCTCCGATCAGGCTATCAACAGCTGAAGATAGGGATTCTGACATTATGAAGACAAATTTCAGGACGAGATATGGGCATTATGAGTTTCTAGTTATGTCATTTGGGCTGACTAATGCCCCAGCCACATTCATGCACTTGATGAACAGTGTGTTTCGGCCGTATCTGGATTGTTTTGTGATCGTGTTTATTGATGATATACTGGTTACTCCCGTAGCTAGAAGGAGCACGCACAGTATTTGAGGGTGGTATTGCAGAGGTTGAGGGAGGAGAAGCTTTATGCAAAGTTCTCCAAGTATGAGTTCTGGCTCAGTTCCGTGGCTTTTCTGGGACACGTGGTGTCCAGTGATGGTATTCAGGTTGACCCAAAGAAGATCGAGGCGGTGCAGAGTTGGCCCAGACCTTCCTCAGCTACTGAGATTCGTAGTTTCCTCAGTTTGGCGGGTTATTACTGCAGGTTCGTTCAGGGTTTTTCAGCTATTGCTTCGCCTTTGACGAAGTTGACGCAAAAACATTCTCCATTTGTGTAGTCGGATGAGTTCGAGGCGAGCTTCCAAAAGCTCAAGTCAGCTTTAACTATAGCTCCGGTACTAGTATTGCCATCAGCTTCAGGCTCTTACTCGGTTAATGTGATGCTTCGAGAGTTGGGATCGGATGTATGTTCATGAATGAGGGTAGGGTTATTGCGTATGCTTTGCGTTAGCTAAACCCATGAGAAGAACTACCATGTTTATAACTTAGAGTTGGCTGCTATAGTTCATGCTTTGAAAATTTGGAGGCACTATCTATATGGCATATTTTGTGAGTTGTTCACGGACAATCGCAATCTTGAGCACTTGTTTAAGCAGAAGGACCTCAATTTGAGACATCGAAGATGGCTTGAGTTACTCAAAGACTACGATATTACCATTTTTTATTATCCGGGTAAGGCCAATGTAGTGGCCTATACTTTGAGTTGGAAGGCGGTTAGTATGGGAAACTTGGCATACTTCCAGTTGGTGAGAGGCCCCTTGCAGTTGATGTTCAGGCCTTGGCTAATCGGATGGTGAGGTTTGATATTTCTGAGCCCAGTCGGGTGTTGGCTTGTGTGGTTTCCTGGTCATCTTTGTATGATCGCATTAGGGAACACTAGTATGATGACCCGCATTTCCTTGTCCTGAAGGACAGGGTCCAGCATGAAGATGCCAGAGATGTGACTATTGGTGATGATGGTGTGTTGCAGATGTAGGGCCATATTTGCGTGCCCAATATGGACGAGATCCGAGAGATGATATTAGCGGAGGCCCACGGCTTGCGGTATTCCATTCATCCGGGTGCTGCGAAGATGTACCAGGATTTGAGGCATCACTATTGGTGAGGAGAATGAAAATGGATATTGTGAGTTATATGGCTCGGTGTCTCAATTGCCAGTAGGTCAAGTATGAACATCAGAGACCCCGGGGGTGTACTCCAGCAGATGGATATTTTGGAGTGGAAATGGGAGAGGATTACTATGGACTTTGTGAGTGGTCTCCCTTGTACCTCGAAGAACTTTGATTCTATTTGGGTGATTATGGATAGACTGACCAAATTCGTGCACTTCATTCCAGTGTGTACCAACTATATTTCGGAGCGGTTAGCAGAGATTTTCATCCGAAAGATTGTGCGGTTGCATGGGGTTCCAGTTTCTATTGTCGTAGACAGGGGTACTCAGTTTTCTTCCCAGTTTTGGAGGACTTTTCATCAGATCGTCAGAAGTTGGGCACACATGTATAGATGAGCATGACTTTTCATCCTCAAACGGACGGGCAGTCCGAGCACTCTTTCCAGATATTGAAGGACATGTTGCGTGCCTGTGTTATTGATTTTTGAGGTTGTTGGGCTGATTTCTTGCCACTTGCAGAGTTTTCTTATAACAACAACTATCAATCCAGCATTCAGATGGCGCCGTATGAGGCTTTATATGGAAGACAGTGTAGATCTCCAGTTGGCTGGTTTGAGCCCGGTGAGGCTAGACTATTTGGGACGGAGTTAGTTCAGGACACCTTAGAGAAGGTGAAAGTGATTCAGGAGAGACTTCGTACGGCTCAGTCGCATTAGAAGAGTTATGCGGACCGGAAGGTTCGAGATGTGTCATACATGGTGGGCGAGAAGGTCTTGTTGAAGGTTTCGCCTATGAAAGGCGTTATGAGGATTGGGAAGAAAGGGAAGCTGAGTTTGTGGTTCATTGGACCTTTTGAGATACTTAGGAGGATTAGGGAGGTGGATGCTAGCTTTGCCACCCAGCTTGTCGGGAGTTCACCCAGTGTTCCATGTTTCTATGCTCTAGAAGTATGTTGGGGACCTGTCTCATATATTAGACTTCAGCACGATCCAGTTGGATGAGAACTTGAACTATCATGTGGAGCTAGTGGCTATTTTGGGTCGTCAGGTTTGAAAGTTGAGATCAAAGGACAGAGCTTCGATGGAGGTGCAGTGGAGAGGTTGGCCCGTGGAGGAGGCACTTCGGAGACTGAGTAGGAGATGCGCAGCAGATATCCTTGTTTGTTTGAGACTCCAGGTATGTTTCTTGACCCGCTCGAGGACGAGTGTTTGTTTTAGGGTGGGAGGATGTGAAGACCCAGCCCGTCGTCACATGAGTTACCGACCCGTTTTCCCTATTTATGCTTCTATATGTTTCATTATATGTGCTTGGAGAGTTTGAAGTAATTCGGATAGAATTTGGTTGGAAATGAGATAATTAGTCTCTTTATGAGAAGGTTAGTTTGGAAAAGTCAATCGAATGTTGACTTATGAGTTAAAGGGTTCGGAATGGATTTTCAACGATTCGACTAGTTTTGAGTGGTGATTTTTGACTTAGGAGTGAAATCGGAATTGAATCTGGAGGACTGGAGTAGAATCAGCTTGAATTGGCGAAGTTTGAATTTCGACGAATTCCAATTGATAGGTGATATTTTGATCCGGGAGTCGGAATAAAATTCTGAGAGTTGCAGTAGCTTTGTTAGGTGGTTTTGGGTATGTGTGCAAAATTTCAAGTCTTTTGAACGTCGTTTGGTTGGGTTTTTGATCGAATGTAAGTTTCAAAAGTTTTAGTTTAACTTAGGCTTGTATCCGTCATAAATTGATGATTCTTGTTTTGTTGGATGCGTTTTTATGATTGGAACATGTTTTTGTGATGTTTTAGGATGGGTTGGCACTTTTGGTTGAGGTCTCGAGGGCCTCAGGGCGATTTCAGATTGCTAGCAGTGAATTTTGAACATGAGGAGTGCAGTAGAAAATTGTAGAGGCATTTTCCTCTATGCGATCGTATAGAAGTCCTGGAGGATCCTCAAAAATTGTGTTATGCGATCATGTAAGGTGGTTTGCGATCGAATGGGTATGGGGGATAGTTCAGTGCGGTCGCGTGGAGTTGTATGCGATCGTGTAGTAGGTAGAATGGAAGCTCTGAGTTGTAGAGGGTATCATGCGATAGCATAAGAGGATTTTAGGGCCCTGGGAAATTTGTGCTATGGGATCGCAAGGGCTTGGATGCGATCGCATAGGGTAATAACTGGGCATGACTTTTTCTTTTATTAACATTTCATCCGCGACCTATCTCATTTTTGCTCCATTTTCGCACCACCTTTAGAGCTTGTTGGTAGATTTTGAAGGGAGTTTTAGCGGGAAGTGATTGGAGGTAAGTCTCGAAGCTTAGAAATGCCATTTAATTGAAAATCCATCCTTTGATTCTCTGAAATTTGGGTAAAAAATTGAAGAAACTAGGGCTTGATTTTTGAAATGTAATTTTGGGATTTAATGGCCCATTTGAGCTCCGATTTTGGTAAACTTTATATGTACGAATTTGTGGCGAGACCAGAAATCCGGTGATGTGAATTTTGTAATTTTTTTAGAAGTGGGTCAGGGGCTCAGGTTTTGCCAACTTTGTATTTTTGGGTGTTTTTCGAGTTCTTTCAATTGGTTTATGTCGCATTAGCCTATTATAACCTATTCCTTGTGGTTTTGGTCAGATTTTGCATTCAAGGAGGTCGATTTGCGAGGAAAGCGCAAGGCAAGCTAGGATTTTTGCCGGTTTGATATGAGTAATGGTTATGAATGATATGCTGAGGGTTTGAAACCTCGTAATTGCACTATGCGGTGCTATGTTGAGAGGAAACACGTGCCGTATGATAAATGATGATGTTACAACTGAGGACTCGGACTTGGTCCATCCCTATTGATGACTTACTGCACTTTTTGACTGAGACTGAGCTTATACCCGTATATTTTGGGCTAGTTGCCATGTTTGGGTCCTTGTGCCGATCTGTAGAACTCTTAGGGAGCATGTTGAGCTGATTGACCTCACTATACCTATTGAGCACATACTCTCACTCCCGTCCTTAACTGTGAATCATGAAATAAAGCGGACTTAGTAACTTGCACCCTAAATGAGTAATACCTAGGGTTGAATACCTTGTCTTAGCGTAGTGGGCCCGAGAGGCCAAGTCTATATTGACTAAGAGGGTCAAGGACCCTGCAGTGAGGGTATTTGATATGTACAGGATCGGGCTACACGCCCCAGCAGTATATACACATACATGTATTCGATCGTACTGCATACCGCAGTAATATATTATGTATATATGGATCGGACTGCACGCCACAATGATATGTTTTGTGGATCGGACTGCACGCCACAGTATTATAGCACTTGGGATGAAGGAGCCCCTCCGGAGTCTGCACACACCCCCATTGAGTGCAGTCGACTATATCTATTGGATCGGGCTGCTCGCCGTTGTTTTATATATATTATATTAGAACGGGCTGTGCGCCGTAGTAATGTTAGTGAACTGTCTGATAGTAGAGGAGTTTTATCAGTTATGTTTCCCGGCTTAGCATATATTTACTGCCTTCTTTGCTGATTTTAGAACTGTATAGTGTTCTTACTAGATTTCTTACATTCAGTTGTTATTTATTGCTATTACTCACTGAGTTGGAGTACTCACTCTACTCCCTTCACTCTGTGTGGAGATACAGGGATCCCAGAGGCTTAGCTGTGACTATTTGCTGCTGTCCAGTTCAGTACCGAAATTATCGAGGTAGCTGCCAGCGTCTGCAGGACTCGATTACTCCTCTTATCTATCTTTTACTTCCGCATCTTGATTTACTTCTTATAGGATATTGATCAGTTATATTTAGAGGCTCTGACTTGTGACGCCAGATCTTTTGGGCTGTTATTTCTTTTGGTTACGGTTTCCGCATTGTTCCTATTATTATCAAACTGAGAATTTTATGTTAAACTTGGTATTTTAAGTTAATGATTTGGCTTGAAATGTTCAAATGGTCGGGCTTGCCTAACTAGGTGTTGGGTGCCATCACGACCGGGGTTTGGATTGTGTCAATAAGATTCTGACTCGCCCTAGGAGGGACACGACTAATTTTAGTTTCGACGGTGGACCGGATCCGAAACCCGTCGCTTCCGTTGTGAGAGAAAGTGTAATTGTAGATTTGAGGGAATGGTGGGGAATCCCCAATTTCATTGACATGCTAGCGACGAAGGGGGACGACAGAGTTCACTTCGACCACCTCGGGTATTATGTGTTCTACGCCTACCCCTTCATTGTAGGGTACACACTTCCTCTTCCCATGTTGGTGGTAGATTTCTTCCGTTACTACGAGATGTGCCCTCCTCAGCTTTTGCCTTATTTGTACAAGTTGTTTCTTATGCTGCTCAAATATGTAGAACTTGCCGATTGTGAGGTCACTTTGGGCCATATGCTCAGCATTTTTGCTCCACAACTGATTCGTGGTGCGATGATTCAGGCACGTCCTCGGGGGTCAAGGGGTCTTGTGGTGAAGATGGATGACAAAACCAATCGTTATTTTTATAAAAATTATTTTTATGTGCGGACCAAGCATTATGGCAGAACGGGATTCCCCGAGAGATGGAACTTTGCCTGTAAGTTTGCGTCTTTAATTAATGAAATGCTTGACCATTTTCCGCGCATGCTAAACTGCTGTGTTTTCCTGCAGCTGAGCGATTTCCCCCGCCTCCTGTCGAAGGAATTCGTGAATGGATGGAGGCCATTCTTCCCCCCACGGTGAGAGTTCTCACCTGGTCGGCTTTTCACGAGAGGTTTGGACGTAGGCCTCTTACAGGTGAGATAACGTCCTCATTTACTGTTTCTCCTCTCTTTTTTTGTAGTCTCGTATGTATCATTTGTAATTGTTAGGGAGGGTGCGGAGAGCAAGGGCCTCTCAGCTAGCCTTTCGCCAGCCAGCCGCATCCCCTCGTCTTGTAGTTTTACCCACTGTACAGCCTTTGTCGAAGGCTGCTTCGGTTGAATCTGCGGCCTTGGTTACTCCGACAGGGCCTCTTCTCAAGACAAGGTCCGGACCAATGTCGTCCGTCCTACGAACGAGTCACCGTCGACTTGAGAGGAGGAAGGGCCATCAAAGAGATGGAAAGTAGATTTTTTGATGGCGCCTCCACCAGTGATTCACCTGGATGATTCTCCCCCGACAGGCTCAGGAGAAGGTGTTATTGCAGCGTCTCCTGTAGAGGCAGAACAAACTGTTGAAGTTGGCGCCTGTGGTCAGCAATCGGAAACCCCAGCCACCTTCGTGGCTCACCCAGAAGTCCCTGCTATTACTGACGATCAACACCTTGTCAGGGTAGAGAACAAGACCTCAAGCGCCGCTATTGTGACTTCATATGTACCCTCTTCTTCTGCAGCGGATCGCGTTCCTCCTTCGGCAGCGAAAAGGGTAAAAGGCATGGCGATTGACGAGTATCAATCTAAGTCAAACCTGGATCCTGATAATGTCAGGATGTTCGATGAAGGCCTTACTCATTCGGTGGTTCATGCAAGAGGCTCAGATCATATTCTCTGGATCCCTTTTAACCTCTTGGCGGAAGGGGAGAATCTGGTACTACAATTTAGCCAGTTATGTTCAGAAGCTGAGAATGAGTCCCTTCGGGATATCCTTGATGCTGAGTTGAGGGACGAGGTGACAGTCATGGGCATTGAGGGTACATTGGATTTGGTTCTTGTTTTAATCTTTCACTTTGTTTGAAAGCATTAGTTTAACTGTTTTCTGTTCTCTAGACGTATATAGTGGAAGTAGAAAGCATTCGTAGGGCCAACACCTAGTCGAAGATTTTCTTGCAGATGTTGGGGAAATACCATCGCTATTGCGACAGATGTCGCGAGTTGCACAAAAAGCTGAGGGCGGATCCTCGTAATCGGCTTCTAGGCGAGGAGTTGGAGAAAAGGGATCAGGAATTGATGCAGATGATCCATAGCAAGAGTGAACTTGAGGAGCAACTCCGCATCAAGGACGAGGAGCTCTAATTGGGAAAGGGGATCACAATAGAGTGTGAGTATTTATAGGGCAAGTTGAGGTCTATGCAGTAGGAGATGGACTAGAACTTGGTCAGAGTCGAAGCGATAAGCGTGGAGTGGAGAGGGAAGTTGACCGCAATGGAAGTAAGGTTGCCGGTTTGGAGAATACTGAGAGATCCTGGTCTGAGGCTTTGACGAGGGCAGCGGCCCTGGAGGATACTATTCGCCTGCTCCAATCTGAACATGAATCGGAGAGAGCAACAGATACTCTTATGGACGCAAGGCTTGAGGAGCGGATTAGCACAATTGATCAGGAGGCTTCGATTTTGGGAGAACGGGTCGTGGCCTTGGAGGCGGAGAATGAGCAACTAAAGGCTCAGGTTGAATTATCTCCCGCTACTATTCCCCGCCAAGTGCATGAGGTCTAGGTTTATTCCAAAGCCCAGCGGGACATATATAAGGGTTTGTGGGAAGCAGGCACTGCGGGTGAGGCTGCTTATGAGAAGCACGAGCGAAAGATCGTGAGGCTCACATCAACTACGAATACGATGCTGCGACACCCGATACTAATAGGGATGGGATGGTTATCATGATGAACTTCGTAGAGATGGTGATCATGCCTAATAAAGAATGTTGTACTTTGTTTTATTTTTATTTCATTTGTAGGTTGGCATCTGTTCGTTTCATTTTCTTTTTCTTCCCTTTTTTGGTTGGCCCGGGCCATATGTAAGCGGCGGTAGCCCGCACTTATGACATTGCATAAATAAAAGTTTTTTTCTTTGCTATTTGTCTTGTACTTCAATTTTTATTCTAACCGTTCTTGACCTCGGCGCAAGATAGGGGCGCACACGACGAGTCCTGAATTTTCTTTTCCTTCGGTGGATGCCGAACTCTTTCCTTTTTCTTGAATGCGCTTGGCCATATAGGGCGTTATTTCGAACTTATCAAAATTACAGCCCATCATGATTTGAGCGATGTCGGACCCCCTCTCCCTGGCTTTTTTTTATGGTGAAGGCCCTTGGCCTAAAAGGATTGTTATTTCGAACTTATCAAAATAACAGCCCATCGTAGTACGAGCAAGGATGTACTTTTTTTTCTTTGATGGAGAAGGCTCTTGGACTTAAAGGGTGTTATTTAAAACTTATCAAAATAACATCCCGCCGTAGTTTGAGCGAGGTCGAACCTTTCTTTTTCTTTTTGATGGCGAAGGCTCGTGGCTTTAAAGATTTTGTCATTTTGAACTTATCGCAATAACAACCCGTCGTGGTTCGAGCGAGGTCAAACTTTTTTCTTTTTAATGTGGAAGGACCTTGGCCTTAAAGAATGTTATTTCGAACTTATCGAAATAACAACCCGTTGTGGTTCAAGCGAGGTTGAACCTTTCTTTTTATCTTTGATGGAAAAGGCCCTTGGCCTTAAAGGGTGTTATTTCGAACTTATCGAAATAATAACCCGTCGAGGTAGAGCGAGGTCGGACCTTTCTTTTTTCTCTATGATGGTGAAGGCCCTAGGCCTTAAAGGGTGTTATTTTGAACTTATCGAAATAACAGCCCATCACAATTAGAGCGAGGTCAAACCTTTCTTTTTCTCTTTAATGGCGAAGTCCCTTAACCATAAAGGGTGTCATTTCGAACATATCGAAATAACAGCCGGTCATGGTTAGAGCGAGGTCGAACCTTTCTTTTTCTCTTTGATGGCGAAGGCCTTTGGCTTTAAAGGGTGTTATTTCGAACTTATAAAAATAGCATCCCATCGTGGTTCGAGAGAGGTCAAACCTTTCTTTGTCTATTTGATGGCAAAGGCCCTTGGATTCAAAGGGTGCTATTTCAAACTTAAAGCAACCCGTTGTTGTTCAAGCGAGATCAATATTTTCTTTTTCTCTTTGAAGGCGAAGGCCCTTGGCCTTAAAAGGTGTTATTTCAAACCTATTGAAATAACAATGCGTCGTGGTTCGAGCGAGGCCGAACCTTTCTGTTTCTAATTGATAGCGAAGGCCCATGGCCATAAAGGGTGTTATTTCGAACTTACTGAAATAACAACTCATCGTATTTCAAGCGAGGTCGAACCTTTCTTTTTTTTCTTTGATGGCGGAGGCCATTGGCCTTAAAGGGTGTTATTTTGAATGTATCGAAATAACAGCCCATCGTAGTTCGAGATATGTCGAACCTTTCTTGTCTCTTTGATGGTGAAGGCCCTTGGATTTAAAGGGTGTTATTTCGGACTTATAGAAATAAAAGCCCGTCATGGTTAAAGCGAGGTCGAACCTTTCTTTTTCTCTTTGATGGCGAAGGCCTTTGGCCTTAAAGGGTGTTATTTCCAACTTATCGAAATAACAACCCGTCATAGTTCGAGCGAGGTCGATCCTTTCTGTTTTCTTTTTCTTTTATGGCGTAGGCCATTGGTCTTAAAGAGTGTTATTTCAAACTTATCGAAATAACAGCCCTTCGTGATTCAAGCGAGGTCAAACCTTTCTTTTTCTCTTAGATGGCGAAGGCCTTTGCTCTTAAAAGGTGTTATGTTGAACTTATCGAAATAACAGCCCATTGTGGTTCGAGCGAGGTCGAACTTTCTTTTTCTCTTTGATGGTGAAAACCCTTGGCCTTAAAGGGTTTTATTTCAAACTTACCAAAATAATATCCCATCGTGGTGCGAGCGAGGTTGAACCTTTCTTTTTTCTTTGATGGTGAAGGCCCTTAGCCTTAAAGGGTATTATTTTGAACTTATCGAAATAACAGCCCGTTATTGTCCGAGCAAGGTCTAACCTTTCCTTTTCTCTTTGATGGCGAAGGCCCTTGGGCTTAGAGGGTGTTATTTCGAATTTATCAAAATAACAGCCCGTCGTAGTTGTAGCGAGGTCAAACCTTTCTTTTTCCCTTTGATGACGAAGGCCCTTGGATTAAAAGGGTGTTATTTTGAACTTACCGAAATAACAGCCCGTCGTAGCTCGAGCGAGGTCGAACCTTTCTTTTTTTTCCTTGATGGCGGAGGCCGTTGGCCTTAAAGGGCGTTCATTTGAACTTATCAAAATAATAGCCCGCCGTGGTTCAAGCGAGGTAAAACCTTTCTTTTTCTCTTTGATGGCAAAGGCTCTTAGCCTTAAAGGGTGTTATTTCAAACTTATCGATATAACAGCTCGTCGTGGTTCGAGCGAGGTCGAACCTTTATTTTTCACTTTAATGGAAAAGGTCGTTGGCCTGAAAGGGTGTTATTTTGAACTTATCGAAATAACAGCCCGTTGTACTTTGAGCGAGATATAACCTTTCTTTGTTTCTTTGATGGCAAAGGCCCTTAGATTTAAACGGTTTGATTTCGAACTTGTCGAAATAACAATCCGCCATGGTTCGAGAGAGGTCGAACCTTTTCTTTGCCTATTTGATGGAAAAGGCCCTTGGATTTAAACGTTGTTATTTTGAACCCATCAAAATAACAGCTCGTCATGGTTCGAGCAAGGTAGAACCTTTCTTTTTCTCTTTGATGGAGAAGGCCTTTGGCCTTAAAGGGTGTTATTTCGAACTTATCGAAATAACAGTCTATCGTATTTTGAGCAAGGCCGAACCTTTCTATTTCTCTTTGATGGTAAAGCCCCTTGGCATTAAAGAGTGTTATTTCAAACTTATAGAAATAACAACCCTTCATAGTTCAAGCGAGGTCGAACCTTTCTTTTTCTCTTTGATGGAGAAGGCCCTTGGCCTTAAAGGGTGTTATTTCGAACTTATCGGAATAACAAGCCGTCATAGTTCGAGCGAGGTCGAACATTTCTTTTTCTCTTTGATTGAAAAGGCTTTCGGCTTTTAAGGGTGTTTCTTTGAACTTATAAAAATAACAGCCCATCGTGATTCTAGCGAGGTCGGACCTTTCTTTTTCACTTTGATGGCGAAGGCCCTTGACTATAAAGGGTGTTATTTCTAACTTATAACAGCCCGTCGTGGTTCAAGCGAAGTCGAACTTTTCTTTTTCTCTTTGATGGCGAAGTCCCTTCGTCTTAACGGGTGTTATTTCAAACTTATTGAAATAATAGCCCGTCGTAGTTCAAGGGAGGTCGAACCTTTCTTTGTCTCTTTGATAGCGAAGGCCATTGGAATTAAAGGTTGTTATTTCAAGTTAATCGAAATAATAGCTCGTCATGGTTCGAGCAAGAAACTTTCTTTTTCTCTTTGATGGAGAAGGCCCTTGGTCGTAAAGGATGTTATTTTTAACTTATCGAAATAACAGCCCGTCGTGGTTCGAGCAAGGTCGAACTTTTCTTTTTCTCTTTATTGGTGAAGGCCCTTGGTCTTAAAGGGTGTTATTTTCAACTTATCCAAATAACAATCCCTCGTGGTTCGAGCGTGTTCGAACCTTCTTTTTTCTCTTTGATGGCTAAGGCCCTTGGCCTTAAAAGGTGTTATTTCAAACTTATCGAAATAATAGCCCGTCGTGGTTCGAGCGAGGTAGAACCTTTCTTTTTTTCTTTGATGGCAAAGGCCCTTGGCCTTAAAGGGAGTTATTTTGATCTTATCGAAATAACAGCCCATCATGCTTAGAGTGAGGTCGAAAATATCATTTTCTCTTTGATGGCGAAGCCCCTTGGCATTAAAGAGTGTTATTTCATACTTATCGAAATAACAATCCGTCATAGTTCGAGCGAGGTTGAACCTATCTTTTTCTCTTTGATGGAGACGGCCATTGGCCTTAAAGGGTGTTATTTCGAACTTAATGAAATAACAGCCCACCATGGTTCTAGCGAGGTCAAACCTTTCTTTTTCTTTTTGATGGCGAAGGCTTTTGGCTTTAAAGGGTGTTACTTTGAACTTATAAAAATAACAGCCTATCGTGTTTCTAGCGAGGTCGAACCTTTTTTTTTCTCTTTGATAGCGAAGACCCATGGATTTAAAGGATACTATTTCTAACTTATAACAGCTCGTCGTTGTTCGAGCAAGGTCGAACTTTTCTTTTTCAATTTGATGGTGAAGGCCATTGATCCTAACGAGTTTTATTTCGAACTTATTGAAATAACAGCCCATCGTAGTTCGAGCGAGGTCGAAACTTTCTTTGTCTCTTTGATGACCAAGTCCATTGGATTTAAAGGGTGTTATTTCGAACTAACCAAAAAAATGGCCCATCATGGTTGGAGCGAGTTCGAAACATTCTTTTTCTCTTTGAGGGTGAAGGCCCTTGGTCTTAAAGGGTGTTATTTTGAACTTATCGAAATAACAGCCCGTCATGGTTCGAGCGAGGTCGAACCTTTATTTTTCTCTTTGATGGCGAAGGCCTTTGGTCTTAAAGGGTGTTATTTTGAACTTATCGAAATAACAAACCGTCGTGGTTCGAGCGAGGTTGAACCTTTCTTTTGTCCTTTGATGGCGAAGGCCCTTGGACTTAAAGGGTGTTATTTCGAACTTATCGAAATAACAGCCCGTTATGGTTCTAGCAAGGTCAAACCTTCTTTTTCTCTTTGATGGCGAAGGCCTTTGGATTTAAAGGGTGTTACTTCGAACTTATAAAAATAACAGCCTATCGTGGTTCTAGCGAGGCTGAACCTTTCTTTTTCTCTTTGATGGCGAAGGCCCTTGGCTTTAAAAGATATTATTTCTAACTTATAACAGCCCGCCGTTGTTCAAGCGAGGTCGAACTTTTTTTCTATTTGATGGCGAAGGCCATTGGTCTTAACGGGTGTTATTTCGAACATATCGAAATAACAGCCCGTCGTAGTTCGAGCGAGGTCGAACCTTTCTTTGTCTCTTTGATGGCCAAGGCCATTGGATTTAAAGGGTGTTATTTCGAACTAACCGAAATAATGGCCCATCATGGTTCGAGCGAGTTCGAAATCTTTCTTTTTCTCTTTGAGGGTGAAGGCCCTTGGTCTTAAAGGGTGTTATTTTGAACTTATCGAAATAACAGCCCGTCATGGTTCGAGCGAGGTCGAAAATTTCTTTTTCTCTTTTATGGCGAAGGCCTTTGGTCTTAAAAGGTGTTATTTTGAATTTATCGAAATAACAAACCCTCGTGGTTCGAGCGAGGTTGAACCTTTCTTTTTTCCTTTGATGGCGAAGGCCCTTGGACTTAGAGGGTATTATTTCGAACTTATCTAAATAACAGCCCGTTATGGTTCTAGCGAGGTCAAACCTTTCTTTTTCTCTTTGATGGCGAAGGCGTTTGGCTTTAAAGGGTGTTACTTCTAATTTATAAAAATAACAGCCTATCGTGGTTCTAGTGAGGTCGAACCTTTCTTTTTCTCTTTGCTGGCGAAGGCCCTTGGCTAAAAAAGGATATTATTTCTAACTTATAACAGCATGTCGTTGTTCAAGCGAGGTCGAACTTTTCCTTTTCTATTTGATGGCGAAGGCCATCGGTCTTAACCGGTGTTATTTCAAACTTATCGAAATAACAACCCGTCGTAGTTCGAGCGAGGTCGAACCTTTATTTGTCTCTTTGATGGCCAAGGCCATTGTATTTAAAGGGTATTGTTTCGAACTAACCCAAAATAATGGCACATCATGGTTCGAGCGAGTTCGAAACTTTCTTTTTCTCTTTGAGGGTGAAGGCCCTTGGTCTTAAAGGGTGTTATTTTGAACTTATCGAAATAACAGTCCTTCATGGTTCGAGCTTAGGTCGAACCTTTCTTTTTCTCTTTGATGGAGAAGGCCCTTGGTCTTAAAGGGTGTTATTTTGAACTAATCGAAATAACAAACCCTCGTGGTTCGAGCGAGGTTAAACCTTTCTTTTTTCCTTTGATGGCAAAGGCCCTTGGACTTAAAGGGTGTTATTTCGAACTTATCGAAATAACAGCCCGTTATGGTTCTAGCGAGGTCAAACCTTTCTTTTTCTCTTTGATGGCTAAGGCTTTTGGATTTAAAGGGTGTTACTTCAAACTTATAAAAGTAACAGCCCATCGTGGTTCTAGCGAGGTCGAACCTTTCTTTTTCTCTTTGATGGCGAAGGCCCTTGACTTTAAAAGATATTATTTCTAACTTATAACAGCCCGTCGGTTTTCAAGCGAGGTCGAACTTTTCTTTTTATCTTTGATGGCGAAGGCCATTGGTCTTAACGGGTGTTATTTCAAGCTTATCGAAATAACAACCCGCCGTAGTTTGAGCGAGGTTGAACCTTTCTTTGTCTCTTTGATGGCGAAGGCCATTGGATTTAAAGGGTGTTATTTCGAACTAACCGAAATAATGGCTCATCATGGTTCGAGCGAGTTTGAAACTATCTTTTTTTCTTTGAGGGTGAAGGCCCTTGGTCATAAAGGGTGTTATTTTGATCTTATCGAAATAACAGCCCGTTGTGGTTCTAGCGAGGTCAAACCTTTCTTTTTCTCTTTGATGGCTAAGGCTTTTGGCTTTAAAGGGTGTTACTTCGAACTTAGAAATATAACAGCCCATCGTGGTTCGAGCGAGGTCGAACCTTTCTTTTTCTCTTTGATGGCGAAGGCCCTTGGCTTAAAAGGATATTATTTCTAACTTATAATAGCCCATCGTTGTTCAAGCGAGGTCGAACTTTTTTTTTCTCTTTGATGGAGAAGGCCATTGGTCTTAACGGGTGTTATTTCAAGCTTATCGAAATAACAAACTGTCGTAGTTCGAGCGAGGTCGAACCTTTCTTTGTCTCTTTGATGGCGAAGGCCATTGGACTTAAAGGGTGTTATTTCGAACTAACCAAAATAATGGCCCATCATGGTTCGAGCGAGTTCGAAACTTTCTTTTTCTCTTTGAGGGTGAAGGCCCTTGGTCTTAAAGGGTGTTATTTTGAACTTATCGAAATAACAGCCCGTCGTGGTTCGAGAGAGGTCGAACCTTTCTTTTTCTCTTTGATGGCCAAGGCCTTTGGTCTTAAAGGGTGTTACTTTGAACTTATCGAAATTACAAATCCTCGTGGTTCGAGCGAGGTTGAACCTTTCTTTTTTCCTTTGATGGCGAAGGCCCTTGGACTTAAAGGGTGTTATTTCGAACTTATCGAAATAATAGCCCGTTATGGTTCTAGCGAGGTCAAACCTTTCTTTTTCTCTTTAATGGCGAAGGCTTTTGGATTTAAAGGGTGTTATTTCGATTTTATAAAAATAACAGCCCATCGTGGTTCTAGCGAGGTCGAACCTTCCTTTTTCTCTTTGATAGCGAAGGCTCTTGGCTTTAAAGGATATTATTTCTAACTTATAACAGTCCTTGTTGTTCAAGCGAGGTCGAACTTTTCTTTTTCTGTTTGATGGCGAAGGCCATTGGTCTTAACGGGTGTTATTTCGAACTTATCGAAATAACAGCCCGTCGTAGTTCGAGCGAGGTCGAACTTTTTTTTGTCACTTTGATGGCCAAGACCATTGGATGTAAAGGGTGTTATTTTGAACTTACCGAACTAATGGACAATCATGGTTCGAGCGAGTTTGAATCTTTCTTTTTATCTTTGATGGTGAAGGCCCTTGGTCTTAACGGGTGTTATTTTGAACTTATCAAAATAACAGCCCGTCGTGGTTCGAACGAGGTCGAACCTTTCTTTTTCTCATTGATGGCGAAGGCCCTTGGTCTTAAAGGGTGTTATTTTGAACTAATCACCCTTGGTATTAAAGGGTGTTATTTTGAACTTATCGAAATAACAAACCCTCGTGGTGTGAGCGAGGTTGAACCTTTCATTTTCTCTTTGATGGTGAAGGCCCTTGGCCTTAAAGGGTGTTATTTCAAACATATCAAAATAATAGCCTTTCATGGTTCTAGCGAGTTCGAAACTTTCTTTTTCTCTTTGATAGCGAAGGCATTTGGTCTTAAACGGTGTTATTTTGAACTTATCAAAATAACCGCCCGTCGTGGTTCGAGCGAGGTCGAAACTTTCTTTTTCTTTTTGATGGTGAAAGCATTTGTCCTTAAAGGGTGTTATTTTGAACTTATCGAAATAATAGCCCGTTGTAATTCGAGATATCGAACCTTTCTATTTCTCTTTGATGGCAAAGGCCATTGGGCTTAAAGGGTGTTATTTCGAACTTATCGAAATAACAACCTATCGTGGTTCGAGCGAGGTCGAACCTTTCTTTTTCTCTTTGATGGTGAAGACCCTTGGCCTTAAAGGGTGTTATTTTGAGCTTATCGAAACAACTGCCCATCGTGGTTCGAGCGAGGTCGAACCTTTCTTTTTACCCTTAATAGTTCGAGCGAGGTCGAACCTTTCATTTTTTTCTTTGATGGCGGAGGCCCTTGGCCTTAATGGGTGTTATTTCGAACTTATCGAAATAACAGCCCGTCGTGGTTTGAGTGAGGTTAAACCTTTATTTTTCTCTTTGATGGCGAATGACCTTGGCCTTAAAAGGTGTTATTTTGAACTTATCGAAATAATAGCCCGTCGTAGTTCGAGGGAGTTCGAACCTTTCTTTTCGCTTTAATGGAGAAGACCTTTGGTCTTAAAGAGTATTATTTCAAACTTATTGAAATAACAACCCGTCGTAGTTCGAGCGAGGTCAAACCTTTCTTTTTCTCTTTGATGGTGAAGGCCCTTGGCCTTATAGGGTGTGATTTCTAACTTATCGAAATAGCAGCCCGTCATGGTTTGATCTAGGTCAAACCTTTCTTTTTTTTTTTTGATGGTGAAGGCCCGTGGCCCTAAAGGGTGTAATCTCGAACTTATCGAAGTAACAGCCCGTCGTGGTTTGAGCGTGGTCAAATTTTTCTTTTTCACTTTGATGAAAAAGGCCCGTGGCAGTAAGTGGTGTTATTTTGGACTTATCGGAATAATTACATGTCATGGTTCGAGCGAGGTTGAACCTTTGTTTTTATCTTTGATGGCGGAGGACCTTCGCTTTAAAGGGTGTTATTTCGAACTTATAAAAATAACAACTCATCGTGGAAGCAAGGTCGAACCTTTCTTTTTCTCTTTGATGGCGAAGGCTCTTGGACTTAAAGGTTGTTATTTCATACTTATCGATAACTACCCATCGTTGTTTGAGCGAGGACGAACCTTTCTTTTTCTCTTTGATGGCAAAGGCCCTTGGCAATAAAGGGTGTTATTTCGATCTTATCGAAATAACAGCCCCTCGTTGCTCGAGCGCGGCCGAACCTTTCTTTGTCTCTTTGATAGTAAAGGCCCTTAGCCTTAAAGGGTGTTATTTCGAACTTATTGAAATAATAGCTCATCGTAGTTCGAGCGAGGACGAACCTTTATTTTCTCTTTGGTGGCGAAGGCCTTTGGACTTAAAGGTTGTTATTTCAAACTTGTTGAAATAACATCCCGTCGTCATTCGAGCGTGGTCGAACCTTTCTTTTTCTTATTGATGGCGAAGGCCCTTTGCCTTAAAGGGGGTTATTTTGAACTTATCGAAACAACAGCCCGTCGTGGTTCGAGCGAGGTCAAACCTTTCTTTTTCTCTTTGATAGTGAAGGCCCTCAGCCTTAACGGGTAGTATTTCAAGGTAACCAAAATAACAGCCCGTCGTAGTTCGAGCGAGTTCGAACCTTACTTTTTTTCTATGACGGAGGATGCCCTTTGCCTTAAAGGGTATTATTTCAAACATATCAAAATAATTGCTCGTCGTGGTTCTAACCAGGTCGAACCTTTCATCTTCTCTTTGATGGCGAAGACTCTTGGACTTAAAGGGTGTTATTTCAAACTTATCGAAATAGCAACCCGCAGTGGTTCGAGCGAGGTCGAACCTTTTGTATTCTCTTTGATGGCGAAGGCGCTTGGCCCGAAAGGGTGGTATTCCAAACTTATCAAAATAACAGCCCGTAGTAGTTCGAGCGAGGTCTAACCTTTCTTTGTCTCTTTGATGGCGAAGGCCCTTGGATTTCAAGGGTGTTATTTCGGACTTATCGAAATAAAAGCCCGTCATGGTTCGACCGAGGTCGAACCTTTCTTTTTCTCTTTGATGGCGAATGCATTTGGCCTTAAAGAGTGTTATTTCGAACTTATTAAAATAACAAGCCATTGTAGTTCGAGCGAGGTCGAACCTTTCTTTTTTTTTTCTTTGATGGCGGATGCCCTTGGCCTTATAGAGTGTTATTTAGAACTTATCGAAATAACAACCCTTCGTGATTCGAGCGAGGTCAAACCTTTCTTTTTCTCTTTGATGGCAAAGGCCCTTGGCCTTAAAAGGTGTTATGTTAAACTTATCGAAATAATAGCCCGTTGTGGTTCGAGCAAGGTCGAACCTTTCTTTATCTTTTTGATGGTGAAGACCCTTGGCCTTAAAGGGTTTTATTTCGAACTTACCAAAATAATAGCCCGTCGTGGTTCGAGCAAGGCCGAACCTTTCTTTTTTTCTTTGATGGCGAAGGCTCTTGGCCTTAAAGGGTGTTATTTGGAACTTATCGACATAACGACCCATTGTAGTTCGAGCGAAGTCAAACCTTTATTTTTCTTTTTGACGGCGAAGGCCCTTAGCCTTAAGGGTTTTATTTTGAACTTATCGAAATAACAACCTATTGTAGTTCGAGCGAGGTTGAACCTTTCTTTTTTTGTTTGATGGAGAAGTCTCTTGGTCTTAAAGGGTATTACTTTGAATTTATCGAAATAACAGCCCTTCGTGGTGCGAGTGAGGTCAAACCTTTATTTTTCTCTCTGATGGCAAAGGCCCTTGGCCTTAAAAGGCGTTATTTCAGACTTATTGATATAACAACCCGTTGTTGTACGTACGAGGTCGAACCTTTATTTTTTCTTTGATGGCGAAGGCCTTTTGTCTTAAAGGTTGTTATTTTGAGCTTATCGAAATAACAGCCCATCGTAGTTCGAGCGAGGTCGAACATTTATTTTTCTCTATGCTGGCGAAGGCTCTTTTCCTTATAGGGTGTTATTTCTAACTTATCGAAATAAATGTCCGTCGTGGTTCGAGCTAGATCAATCCTTTCTTTCTTTCTTTGATGGCAAAGGCCCTTGGCCTTAAAGGGTGTTATTTCGAACTTATCGAAATAACAGCCCGTTATGGTTCGAGCGAGGTCGAACCTTTCTTTTTCTCTTTGATGACGAAGGCCCTTAGCCTTAAAAAGTTTTTTCGAACTTATCGAAATAACAAGCCGTCATAGTTCAAGCGAGGTCGAACCTTTTTTTTTCTTTGATGGCGGAGGTCCTTAGTCTTAAAGGGTGTTATTTCGAACTTACCAAAATACCATCCCGTCGTGGTTTGAGCAAAGTCGAACCTTTCTTTTTCTCTTTTATGGCGAAGGCCCTTGGCCTTAAAAGGTTTTATTTCGAACTTATCAAAATATCACCCTGTTGTGGTTCCAGCGAGGTTGAACCTTTGTTTTTCTCTTTGATGGCGAAGGCCTTAGGCCTTAATGGGTGTTATTTCGAACTTATCGAAATAACAACCCGTCGTAGTTCGAGCGAGGTCGATCCTTTCTTCTTCTCTTTGATGGCGAAGGCGCTTGGCCTTAAAGAGTATTATTTCGAAGTTATCGAAAAAGCAGCCCATCATGGTTTGAGTGAGGTCGAGCCTTTATTTTTTTCTTTGATGGCGAAGACCTTTGGCCTTAATGGGTGTTATTTCAAACTTATCGAAATAAGAGCCCGCCGTGGTTTGAGCGAGGTAAAACATTTCTTTTGCTCTGTGATGGCGAAGGCCCTTGGCCTTAAAGGGTGTTATTTCGAATGTATCAAATTAATTGCCCATCATGGTTCGAGTGAGGTCGAACCTTTCTTTTTCTCTTTGATGGCGAAGGCCCTTGGCCTTAAAGGGTGTTATTTTGAACTTATCAAAATAACATTCCATCATGGTTCGAGCGAGGTCGAGTCTTTTTTTCTCTTTGAAGGTGAAAGCCCTTGGCCTTATAAGGTGTTATATTGAAATTATCAAAATAACAGCCCGTCGTAGTTCGTAGTTCTTGGAGAGTTGGGCATGTTTCGTGGAAGTCCCAGTTTTCTTGGTATTGGTTGCATCAGATTGTTCAACGCTGGTGGACACAGGGTGTCAATTTTTCGCGCAGGATCGCGCTGTGCACGCGTTATGGTTTTTCTTCCCGACTTCGGCAGTTCAACCAAGAGTTACTGCTGGTAGGAAGGATTTCGGCTGCATCGAAATAGTTTTTGTTCTTCAATCTAGATGTCCCTACGTACGTTCGCCCATATGGATCTTATGTGCCTGTTCTCACAAAGTGTGTGAAGGGGGGGTGTGATATTCTTCGCTTCCATCCAGCAGTTCGATGGGGGGAAGCTGTATTGTAGTGTAGTTTGCCTTGTTTAGGATGTTCATGGCCGATGGGGCTAGGAATTCCAGGCTTCTTGAATCCGTTTGGTTCTTCTTCTCCCGACATGCTGTTTCCATGTTTCACGTGAGTTAGGTTCTCCTTTTGTGCCTGTTTGATGAATGATCGTGTTTCTCAGTTTTGATCTGGGAAAAACTAGGAGTTTTCATTAGGAAATCCTCACAGATAGCGCCAAATTGTTTGACTCAAAAGATACTCAAACGTTTGAATAAATCAATCAAAGATGACGGGGTAAATCTTAGTCAAACTTAATTGATTCCAGATCAAAAGATTTAGTAGTAAGGATTACATATGGGACGAATGCACTATCAATAATCTTTTTAAGATTCAACACTACCTTCTTCATCGATGAATGAGGAAGGAGGATTACAACTATTTTTCCTCTTAGGATACAAGAATTGAGCTTTGTTCTTAATTTTCTTCTGTGAGAAAGATGGAGAATCCCCCTTCTTTTGAAAGCCTTCCTGGGCTATATATATAGTCTAGACCTCCTCACCCCCACCATGACTTGGCGCGCTTGGGTCAGCGGTGCGTTCTGGTCGTGGCTAGGCATTGCTCTTTTCGATGTGTCAGATATCTTGGAGGAATGTAGTAGAATCTATTGACTTCTACTACCCGATTGCTAAAAAGGGATCGTGGGCAATCTAATCGTGACGGTCAGATTTTGACCAATACAGTAAACTTAAAAAAATTATTTTCTGTTTATACTGTCTATATTTAAGTTGTTGTGAATTATCAATGACTTACAATATTTTGTACAGTAGAATGGTTATACTCTCCCGTTCAAAAATATATGTCATTTAAATTAATACTTCTTGAATGGAATTATACTTTGCTCTAAGGTACCGTTTCATAGAAAAATTAGTGTCAAAGTTGTGCAATGCTTTCATTGATGGATTATTTTGCATTTTTTACTGGTTTACATTGATAAAATCGTGAAAATATATACCTAAGAAACATATTTTTTACAAAATGAGAAATAATTTTGGTTATTGATGGACATAATTAACTTTTTGTCTATTAAGCACTATTTTCGCTTTTGGCTATGTCAATTATTTCCTAAATTTCATAAGTAGTCATGTATTGGAAAAATTTAGTTTATATATATTGAAGCGACTGAAATGACGTGTCATGACACGAAGGCTGGTCAAAGAGTGATGATTAGCAAAGAGTAACGAATTGCAACAGATACGGAGCAGAGGCACAACTAGAGGCACGAGCAGTTATTCAAAAGACTCGACGCTCGTACCTATTTAAATCCAAAAATTAAGGAGAATGAATCTGACAGCACGAGAGAGTACAGATACAGTTTTTGATAAGCATTAAATACTAAAAGCAATTATAGAATCTGCATTTAATTATAATGATTACTTAACATAACATTTAACGCCGTTAATTGTCTATAATGGCCTTATTATCACAAAGGCAAAACGTATATCTTAGAGATAGCTATAAAAAGGAGAAAACTTGTCATTTGTAAGGACACAAAAGATCATCCGAATATATTGGTTTACTTTGTTTTCTTTTGTTTATCTTATTGTTAGCAAAATTAATTTCCTTCATTACTTTTTGATTATCAGTAACCCGAGTTCTTCTAAATTAAAGCATTGATCAAAGTTTTACTTTTTCGTTAAACAAATTAGTTCTATTACCGGGAATCTGATAATCTATTCTTTATTATCCTAACCTTTTTGTTGCATCAACCATGTCAAACATTAATGACAACACCTGAGGAAACCAAGAAAACTATCAACTCCAGGGGAATCCACAAGATGCACACCCCGATTCCTTCTCCGCCAAGATCCCCTCGGCGGTCTCGAGAAGGCACTCCTGACGGATCTCATTCAAATGCAAATGCTCAATTTGAAAATGATGAAGCTATCAATTAAGCTTTGTAAAAGCTAATTGCTCAACAGGTCAATAAAGCTCTTGAGACCTTTGTCATCCAGTTACCTGTTGCACCACCAACACCCACTCCAAATAACAACAATTTGGAGAAACCTTGTTCTGGGATGTCTAATTCAGGCAGTGGTGGAATCCTCGGTGAGTCACGAGATGGAGGACTAGGTTACTTAGTCAATTTCAATTTAAAATTTTACTATTAACATTGTAGAAACAGGTCAAGGAGCAAAGTTACCGCATAGAGCAAATACCTGGAGTACCGTAGGTAATCAAAGGGATAGATATGGATAAATATTCACAACAACCTTGGATGCCAAGTGTTGCTCCCCTCCCAATTCCAAAGAAATTTAATATGCCCGACATTTCAAAATATGATGGAACAACTCATCTACGAGACCACGTAACTGCATTCACAACAAGCGTAAAAGGCAACGACTTGACCAAACAAAAAATTGAATCAGTATTGGTCAAGAAATTCGGTGAAACACTCAATAAGGGAGCATCAATATGGTATTCTCTTTTACCAAAAAATTTCATAAATGTTTTTGCTGAGCTTGCAGATTCATTTATCAAAGCACATGCGGGAGCTCAAAAATTCAAAAAAAGAATGGAAGATATTTTCAAAATCAAGCAAGAGGACTCAGAGTTGCTTAGACAGTTCATGGATAGGTTCCAGCATGAAAGAATAACGTTACCGCGTGTACCAGACAATTGGGCAACTATAGCCTTCACTAGTAAGTTGAATGAAAAAAGCTCAGAAGCCACGAGGCGACTCAAGGAAAGTCTTCGTGAATTCCCAATAACAATGTGGAATGACATTTACAACAGGTATAGCACAAAGCTAAGGATAGAAAGAAGATAATATCTCATGGTCTGGAAAAGAGAAGGTAAGTTCGAGATGGGCGGAACTGAAAAAAGGTTCGGTATAAACATATATGAACCATATATGGGCAGCAGAAAAAGATTCACAATCAAAACAGGACAATTTAGGTACAATCATAGATCGAGGAATAGGGAGTCGGGCTCATCATCAAGATTTGGGAATGATCGAAACATGTGAGAGTCGCAGAACGATGATAGAAACTTGAAGGCAAGATTTGGCGGTTATAATTTTAATGTAAGTACTTCCGAGCTCGTAGCTGTTTCAAGAAGCATGGGTGACAAGGTGCGGTAGCCAAAAGAAATAAGATCGAATCCAAACAGGCGCAATCCTGATCACTAGTGCGAATTTCACAACAATATTACAATCAAAAAGCACGCCTAAGATACTTCAAGATTGGCGACTTCGTGCTTAAAAAGGTGTTTCAATCTTCGAAGGCGGCCAATGCGGGAAAATTAAGTCCAACCTAGGAAGGACCCTATGGTATCCCAAGTAAAGGAGCATACGAGTTTGAAACAATGGATGGAAAGATACTACCTTCACATTGGGATACCGTTCACCTGAAGAGATAATATTTTTAAGGAATACCCACGGTCAGGTATCTATATTTCAAAATTTAATTTTTTAATTGTTAAAATTTTACTAACGATTTTAGATGATAGGCAAAAAGCTAGCCAGTACTAAATGATGAATCGCGGCCTGCAAGGCAAGTGAAATAATTTAAAATTCCATGTCTAGGTTACAACTATTTTGATAGAAATTCAGAAAGGCTAAGCAGCCTTCATCTATAATCGCACCTTCGAGTCCCGTGTGTTTTTACATTTCATGGAAAGGACCAAATGAGAGGAACAATCAATGTCTCGAGACTTCATACTTCCAAGCTCAAACACTTGGGGGACTATATAATATACATAGACATGTGTATAAAGAAGGCAAAGAAGATTGGGAAATAATTATAGTTCAAGCCTGAGAAGTTCACTCATTGAATGAGTCAAGTTCACAGCAAAGTCACGAGCTAAGGCCAAAGAAAAACCTTATTAAAGTTAGGCTAAAGGAAATGTACTGAAATAAGTTATAAGTAAAAACATTGTCTTCAATTTCTTTTTTGAAATCTGTTATAAGAAAAACAGTTATGAGAATATTATAGATGTAATTTAAATACATGTAAAGTGTTATTTAAAACTTGACAAAGTTCAAATAAAAATTTGTCGAAGTAATTCTAAAGAGCATGTGTATTCCTATTTCTTTTATCGTACATTAGCACTATTAGGAAGTTGAGACGTCTTCTTCATTAAGTGTCGAATATAAAATGGGCCTTTTTATAAAATTCATGATTAATTCACGTATTCATGAGGTTAAAAAAACAGAAGCACTTTTGAAAAATAAAAATGCAATTTATTCAGTAAGTCCTTAAAGATAAAGGCAAGAATAAACAAAACAGAAGTTTGAACAACAACAAAAACTTCTTAATATTTAAAAAGTTTAGACTAAGTATGAACTTAGTCATAAACCAAAAGTTATTTATACAAAGATCCCCATGAAAGGTCCGGGGACTTAATATTTTAACCAAACCCTTAAAAAACAAGGGTTACAACCACATACCATTGAAATAACAACAAAGGAAGTGAAACATCATACACTTTTCACTAAGAAGTTGAAGGAACTGAAGCAGGGTCATCAATAGCAGCTGGCTCAACGTGACATGAAGAATTAGCGATACCCATATCATCTTCAATATTTCCAGAAGCTTCAGCCACGAGAGAAGAAAAATCTTGGTTCTACTAGTCTTTTTAATAGTTTCTCTGATCTTAGCTAACTCAGATTACAAGTAAAACTTTCTCCTGGCTAACTTCAACAAGGGTATCATGGCGAGAACTTAAAGACGCCAATCTCACTTCAATGGCAATTTTATCTTCAAGAATCTCGTAATCTCTTTCTCAGTCAGCAATTTCATTTCTTAGCTTCTCATTTTCAGCCAAGGCACATTCATAAGAAGTTTGAAGAGAAACATGGGAATTTTCTAAGGAGAAACCATTATCAGAAGATACCCGCTGGTCTTCTTGAGTTTGAGTGAAAGTCTGCACTAGTTCACCAGCATATGCTTCTTTTTCATCCAAGAGAGCCTTCAACTCTCTGATTTCTTCACTTTCCTTGGAGATTTGCTCCGAAAAAGAGGTTTTGAGACGAGCTTTTTCCTTACCTCTTGGTTTGAAAAAGCTTTTTTAAGTGCTAACTCTGAAGTCAAAGCTCGTACCTGCTGCTCTAAGGTACATTTACTTTCTTCTAATGTTTCCACATCGATTTGAAGACTATCATAGTGTTCCATCCAATTATCCGCCTCCACTTGGTAGTCACACACTAATTGCTCAGAAAGGGTAACCCTTTTCATCATATCGGGGCTTCAACATACTCGGTAAGAGTAATAGAACAAGGGGAGATTGTTGGCCCAAGTTCAGTTGAAGTTTTAAAGATTGACAAATGAACTCAGTGATGGACCTAGTCCATCTGGTGTGACACAATATATATCAACCATTGCATATGAGATACACGTGAGGAAGACATGTCTTAAAGATCAAGCATCAATATCTTTTGAACTGATCGAAAATATTGCATTTGGGATAAGGAGAACAGTCTCCTTATGAGGAGAGAACACAATCCTAATCTAGGATAAGGGTTGGATTTTGTATTGGTCAAGGACTCAAAATCGCCTAAGGATAAGCAACGGAGTCTCAATCAAACTCTAATTACTAGCTCAATAAATAACCGAGTTTGTTCTCTTTTACAGGGGTTGCACATACACAGAAGTGAAACATAATTGAGAGAAAAAGATCAAGTCTGTTTTGTAAGCAATATATGTGAGATATAAGTATGCACGCCTGAAGCTGCTTGAACAAGATAGAAGAACCAGTTCCATTGTGTTTATTCTAAGTCTAATTCAATTGTAGTAGGTTTTGAATTTTTACCTTTCAGCTTTCATAGAATCATTTGTATTAGGTATTTTGCGTCTTCAAGTTAGAGTTAACTTGAAAGCGTGGGAGCAGTTAAGGTTGTATGCCACACTGAGACTAGAGTTTAATCCTTAGTTTTACAAGAGTTTGTAAATGCTATTTTGGCTCATTGATTTTAGTGAAATTTTGGGAAAATCCTAGTGAGTAGTAGGTCATTGTTTTTTTACCTTTTGAGCCAGGTGTTTTCCACGTAAAAATCTCTGTGTTCTTTATTTCTGTTATTTTAATTCCGCAAACAGTAGCTATTAGAGCACCTAGAAGAACCAGGTTCTTCTAGATCGAAAAATTGGGTACCACTCAAACACCCCTCCCCCTTCTTGTGTAGTATTGACGTTTAGAACATCAATTGATATCCAAGCGGGTTATCCTTGAAGAGGTTAACACCTTAGGAAAGATCAATATGAGTGCACCACCTGGAATCTGGGAAGGGCAATCCACTACTAGGCCTCCACTTTTCAATGATATCTACTACTCCTTGTGGAAGAACAGAATGAGAGACCACATCATGGGAGAAGACTATGAGCTTTGTGACATCATCACTGATGTTCCTTTAGCCATAAAAAAGAAGACTGCTGAAGGGTTGGATGTTCCAAAGACAAGAGCTAATTGAACTGCTGAAGACTTGAAGAAGTGGGAAAAGAATGCTAAGGCCAAGAAGTGGCTAGTATATGGACTTGGTCCAGATGAGTGCAGCAGGATCCAAAGCTGTAATACTGCCAAGGAAATTTGGGGCCCCTTACAAGTGGCCCATAAAGGAACACCTCAAGTGAAGAGGTCAAGGGGAACACTGTTGTATTCTCAATATGAGAATTCTACTATGAAGGATGGAGACACCATACAAGAGATGTATACTAGGTTCACTACACTGACAAATGAACTTGAGTCTCTTGGAACGATTATCCTAGAAGAAGACAAGGTTGAAAAGATCTTAACTACAGTTCTACCAATTTCCTGGGAAAGCAAAATTACAGCTATTCGGGAATCCAACAATACTGCTACCCTAAAATTAGATGAATTGATTGGAAATCTTACTGCCTATGAATTGAGAAGGCAGACTATGAAGATGGATGCTCTGAAGAAAGAAAGAAGTCTGGCTCTCAGAATCTCAGAAGGATCAGATCTTGAAGGTGATGCAATGGCTATGATAACCAGGGATTTCAAAAAGTATCTTATGAGAGGAAATGGTCCTTCAAGAGGAACAACCTTCAACAAATCTCAGGCTCCTGAGAAGAAGACTAATGATGGATGATTAAAGTGTTGAAAGACTAATCGCATGATCAAAAACTATCCTCAATGAGAGATTGAGTGGAAGAAAGAAAGGGCAGAAAGAAGGAACATGTCCAACCAAGAAGGAACAAAGTTCAACTAAAGCTATAATTGTTGCATGGGGAGAAACCTCAGATGAGGACTTAGATTATGAAGCTGAAGATGAGAAAGCTCTTATGACTATCGGAGAATTAGAGGATAAACATGAGGTCCAAGTTAAAGGGAGTAGCAAAATATGGTACATGGATAGTGGCTGCTCAAAACATATGACTGGGAACAAGGACTAGTTCCTTTCACTTGAGATCCTAAAAGGAGGTAATGTCTCCTTTGGAAATGGAAAGAAAGGTGATATCATTGAGGTTGGAAAGGTAGGAAAGACAGGCTTTCATTCCATCGAGAATGTCTATTTAATAGATGGCTTGAAATATAGCCTGATAAGTGTGTCACAACTGTGTGACAGAGGTAATCTTGTAGCTTTCACCTCTACCAAGTGCTTTGTAATTAACCTTACTACTGGCAAGATTGTTTTGCAGGGAAAGAGAGTTAACAATATTTACATTGTAGATTTGTCAACTATCTCTGAAAATGAACTCACTTGCTTAAGTGTATTAGTTAATGATCCCCTCCTTTGGCACAAAAGACTTGGTCATGCTAGTCTAAATCAATTGAACAAATTAGTCTCCAAAGACTTGGTGATAGGGTTACCTAATATCAAGTTTAAGGAAGACAAAGTTTGTGAGGCATGTGCAAGGGGGAAGCAGGTAAGGTCATCCTTCAAACCCAAAAAAATGGTAAGTACGTCTAAGACGTTGGAAATGGTTCATGTGGATCTCTGCGGTCCAATGAGAACCATGAGTAGAGGTGGAAAGAAATATGTAATGGTGCTTGCTGATGATTATTCTAGATTTATCTGGGTGCTGTTTCTAACCTCTAAAGATGAAGCACTTGAGATGTTCACTGTTTTTGTTAGAAAAGCCCAGAAACAATTAGAAAATCAACTTGCATCCATTAGGTCTAATCATGGAACTGAATTTGAAAATGCAAAGTCTTATGAATTTTGTGATGAAAATGGAATAGATCATAATTTCTCTGCTCCTAGGACCCCTCAACAAAATGGGGTAGTTGAAAGGAAGAACAAGACCCTTAAGGATATGGAAAGTACCATGCTTCTTTCTAGTAAACCACCTCACAGCTTCTGGGCAGAGGCTATAAACACTGCATGCTACATAATTAATAGATACATGACTAGAACTCTTGTAGAGAAGAATCCCTATGAGTTACATAAAGGGAGAAAACCAAACATATCCGATCTTAGGGATTTTGGTAACAAGTGCTATGTGCAAAATAATGGCAAATATTCCCTAGGTAAGTTTGATCCCAGAAGTGAGAGGGAGTATTCTTGGGATATTCTTCACGTAGAAAATCATATAAAATGTTTAATAAAAGAACACTGTGTAGAAAAGAGTGTACATGTTGTATTTGATGAATCTAACATTCTTTTTGAGAGATAGGAAAATGAAGATGAAGCCATTGGACTGGTGAAACAATTGACTGAACCCACAACACAAGTCAAAGTGGCATCAAAGGAAGGAACATGTGATGGAATAGGTCCTTCCACTCAAGGCAATTCGACAGGGGGACTAATTTGAGAGAAATTGAACAAAACTCTCTGAAGGAACCTGTACTTGAACATGTTCCTCAGCAACAAAACAATGAAGAAGTATCTAGCAGGAACCGGCTGGTGGGGAAATCTTACAAGTACCTGAGTTCTCATCCCACTGAGAATATCATCAATGATCCAATAACTGGAGTCAAAACTAGATCTCAACTGAAGAACCTGTGTGCATTTGATGATTTTATGTTAATCATTGAACCCAAAATTGGTATTGAGGCTTTGCAGGATGCAGATTGGGTCAATGATATGCAGGATGAACTCAATCAATTTAAAAGAGGTTAAGTCTGGCATTTGGTTCCAAGACCCAAGGACATATCAGTCATTGGGACAAAATGGGTCTTCAAGAACAAACTAGATGAATATGGAAGGGTTACAAGAAACAAGGCAAGGCTGGTGGTTCAAGGCAATAGTCAAGAGGAAGGCATTGACCATGATGAGACCTTTGCACCATGTTCTAGACTTGAGGCAATTAGACTTCTCATAGACTTTGCAGCACATATGGAATTCACTCTTCATCAGATGGAAGTCAAAAATGCCTTCCTAAATGGGTACCTCAAGGAAGAAGTGTTTGTGCAACAACCTCTAGGATTTAAAAGCAAGGAGTGATATGACATGTGTACAAGCGAGATAAGGCTCTATACGGTTTCAAGCATGCCCCAATAGCTTGGTACGAAATATTGTCAAAGTTCCTACTGGAGCATGGGTACAAAAGAGGTAAAATTGATAGCACTTTGTTCCTAAGGGAAAAAAGGTAAGGATCTTCTTGTTGTATAATATATGTTGATTACATAATATTTGGGGCCACTATAGATAGGTTGAGTTAGGAATTTGCAAAACTAATGGGAAGTAACTATGATCAATCAGCAGAAGTACACAAAAGAACTAATCAAAAAGTTTAAAATAGAAGAATCCAAAGAAATAGATACACATATTGCAGCTGCCACTAAGTTAGATATTGATGAACCTGGTTCATCAGTTGATCAGAAGTTGTATAGGGGTATGATTGGTTCACTATTGTATCTTACTGCCAGCAGACCTGACATTATTTTCAGAGTAGGGCTTTGTGCTCGTTTCCAGGCAAATCCAAAGGAGTCACACTTGACAGTTGTCAAAAGGATATTGAGATATTAGAAAGGCACCACTGATTTGTGTCTTTGGTATCCCAAAGGTAGTAATTTTGACTTAATTTGATACGATGATGCTGATTATGCAGGTTTCCTAGTGGATAGGAAGAGCACCTCAGGTATGGCACACTTCCTGGGTTCTTGTCATGTATCATGGGCTACGAAAAAAATAGAATTCAGTAGCTCTATCTACTACTGAAGCTGAATATGTTGGTGCTGCTTCATGTTGTGCTCAATTGATGTGGATTAAGCAACAACTGGTAGATTTTAGAATTGAAGTGGGGTGCATACCAATATTCGGTGATAACACTAGTGCTATAAGTATGACAAAGAACCCTGTTCATCATAAAAGGACTAAGCACATAGATATTAGACACCACTTCTTAAGAGATAACTATGAGAAAGGGTTAATCTCCATAGAACTTTGTGCTATGGACAAACAAATAGCTGACATCTTCACTAAGGCATTGAGTAGAGAAAACTTTGAAAGGAACGGGTTGGAATTAGGGATGATTAAGATCACTAAAAGGTCCAGTTCAAAATGCACAATGAAAAAAAATTGAAAAATAAAAAAATTATTTTTGGTTAGGAGTTCTTAGTTCATGTAAATATCTAGACTAATTCTTACTCGGTCTCACACTTTAACTAGTATACTCGTGTGACATGTATTTATATGACTCACGGATCTCTTACAAAGTTTTCTATTCTAGAATTTGAGGCATAATTAAGAGAAGTTCTACTTGAAGAACCTGGTTCATCACTATATGCTCATGAGAAAGGTTAGGTAAGTATCTATACTTTGCACAATTAGAAATATAAAATAATCAATCATGAGCAGAAGTCCTAGTTACACCAAACGTCCAGAAAAGTTTATCCGTTGAGCAATTGAGCTAGTTTCATTAAACCAGGAGTTTAACTATAACGGGTCTCTTTCCTAAAAACTAGCGATTTTCATTAATCACTTAGGAGACCGGAATTCTAACTTGATTAGACTCCTAATTGACCTCTGAAAAGGCTGCCATTACTGCCCTAATCATGACCTCTCTTTAAAAACCCACCAAATCACTCATAATCGTCACTCCAATTCCTAAATTTCGTATCATCTGCTTCTTCTCGGAAAATCCCCAAATTTTCAAAAATTCTCCGCCATGACTAATCCTCATGATAACCCGGGAACTCCACCACTAGTCTACCCTAACACCTTATCTTCCACACCTCCTAGTCAATCCCTAAAACAAAGATTTCATTGCTAGAAAATGTATCTGGTTCATTGAGGAGAGTATTGAATGAAGGATTACAAGATAATCAGAGGAAAGAAGTCCCATCCAAAGAGACTAACTCAAGTTCTGAGTCTGAAAAGTTCATCTCTGCTAGTGATGGAGAAGAACCTGGGTCATCTGACAATGATAAGAGTCAAGAAACCCCAGGAGAGGTAAACGTAGTTCATTATTCTCTGATGTAGTTGAAAAAGAAGATAATAGGTTTGTTATGGTAGGGTCTGTAAAAATGTTGAAGGGGCTGAATCCAGTAAAATGAGAAAGAAGAAGAAGGGGAAATCTTTTAGCTATATGTGGTAGTAGAGAAGAGGGATGCATGAAGTCAGGAGGGAGTGGGTCAGGTGAAGCTGCTGAGGGACTGGTAAACCTGAGTGAATAACCAGATGAATCTGGTTCATATTTAGAGGAGACTTTGGTAGACTTACTGAAGAAAGGTGGGGACAGTTATGACCCAAAGAAACGCAACGCTTTCTCAGAAAAGACCCATGTTGCGTCCAAACCAACTAAGAAGAGCAAAGTTTCATCACCTAAGTCTGCTGCACCTATGGGTAGAGCCACAAGAAGTAAGGTGAGGCAAAGTGAAGCAGAACTGCAAAAGGCACTAGACGAGAGCAAGAAAAAGAAGAAAGAAAAGGGAAAAGCAAACATGGTTGAAAGTTCTGAGGCTACTGTAGAAGGGGAAGAGGAAGAGATGGAACTGGTCCATCAATAGAGAGGTACGACTATGGATGTTCCCACTGCCAAATTAAAGAGAACCAGGTTTTCTGCAAAGAAGCCTTCCAAGTCTGTACCTGCTGAACCCTCTCTAGCCAAGAGAACTAGGTCAGTTGTGAAAGGTAAACAAGTACAAATAACTAAAGAAGAAGATGAAGAGTGCAATGAATAAGAAGGAGAAGAAGAGTCAGAACAAGAACAAGATAAGTTTGCCATTTTTGGCAAAAGAAAAATTCTGAAGGGTGGATTGCTCGAAGACCTGGAGAAGCCAGGCATGGTAAGATTGTTGACTTCACTAGAGGCACAAGGATGGAAGGGCATGGTCCTTCAGGTGGATGGAAGATTGGCCATAAAAGAACATGTTGAATTCATGGCTAATGGGACTGTGAAGAATGGGCTGGTAACCAGAATAGTGAAGGTGGTGAAGGGGAAATTTGATGCACCTGAGTTGGGCAGAATCCTAAACATTCCAAGTGTGGGATATGATGATTTTACAAGGAAAAAGCGTCCTTGTCTAGATGGTCTGTCTACTGAACTTCAAATCACTAGGAACTTCTATGACACTAAATATGCTGAGGAGGTGCCTGAAGCAAGGGCTGTTCAAAAGAGTGAGATGAGGCCAGAGCATGAATTGCTCTTTGAATTTGTGAACAAATGCCTGATGCCTAGACAGGAGAGGAGGCATATAGCAAACTACATGGACCTGGTCCTCATGCAGTGCTTGGTGGAAGGAAAGCAAATTAACCGGCATGCTTCCATTGTTAAGATGCTAGAAGGGTGCTCAATGGTTCAAAGGCTCATGCCATCCCTTATGGGTATATTCTTACAGTTGTGATGGACAAGCTGAACGTTCCCTTAAAGAAATAAGAAATGGCTTCCAGTAAAGAGAACTTTGGCATCAAGACTCTCCAGGCCTGTGATTATCTCCTTAGTGTAGGCCTTGTTGAATCTGGTTCATCAGTGAAGACTCAGTGAATAGCAAGGTCAGAGCCTTGGTTCAGGAGGTAGGGAAAAAGGATGCTGATATTGCAAGGCTTCAAGATCGAGTTGTTGAACTAGAAGAAGAGAGGAATGGGTTAAGAGCTGAACTTGCAAAGCAAAAAGAAAAGAGTGAAGGGATGCTCCAAACATGCTTAATCTGCTACAAACCCAACCCTCTAGCTCCTCAAAGCCTTAGGTTTGCTTATCATATTTTGAACCGGACTAGAAAGCCCCTAGTGACCCAGATTCAGGACTTTCTTTTGTTTTGCTCATGGTTGGTAGTTTTTTTTCTTTCCTTTTTGTGAAATGTTATGTAGAAGCACTACTTATCAATGAAAATATACAGTACTCTTGCTTTATGTTAATTCTAATCTTAATAGTTCTTTTTGTCAAGTTGATTTTTGATTAACTAAAGCATGCTTTCACTTACAGTTGCCCCAGTGTCCATAAGTAATAATTGATATTCTGAGATTCACATTATTTATGAAACTTTTAGATGATGCCAAAAGGGGGAATATATTGTGTTTAAACCCTATTATCTGAACAATGATGTTTATGACCTAATTAAATCTGGCCATTAATGGTAAGTTAAAATTTTAAGTGTTGATAATTCAGCTGAGTTCCGTAGGTTCTCTGATTAGTAAAATCACAGAGTTTGTATCATCAAAAAGGGGGAATTTGTTGGCCCAAGTTCAGTTGAAGTTTTGAAGATTGACAAATGAACTCAGTGATGGACCTGGTCCATCTAGTGTGACATAGTATATATCAACCATTGCATATGAGATGCACGTGAGGAAGATATGTCTTAAAGATAAAGTAGCAATATCTTTTGAACTGATCGAAAAGATTGCATTTGAGATAATGAGAACAATCTCTTTATGAGGAGAGAACACAATCCTAATCCTTAGGGTTTGGAGTTTTTATTGGTCAAAGACTCAAAATTGTCTAAGGATAAGGAATGGAGTCTCAATCAAACTCTAATTACTAACTCAATAAATAACTGAGTTTGTTCTCTGTTGCAGGGGTTGCGCATACGCAAAAGTTTTAAACATAATTGAGAGCAAAAGAGCAAGTCTGTTTTGCAAGCAATATATGTGAGGTATAAGTGTCCACTCCTAAAGCTACTTGAACGAGATAGAAGAACCAGTTCCATTGTGTTTATTCTAAGTTGAGGTTGTGTGACACATTGGGATTAGAGCTTAATCCTTAGGTTTACAAGAGTTTGTAAATGCTGTTTTGGCTCATTGATGTTAGTGGGAATTGGGAAAATCCTCCTGAGTAGTAGGTCGTAGTTTTTTCACCTTTTGAGCCAGGTGTTTTCCACGTAAAAATCTTTGTGTTCTTTATTTTCTTTTATTTTAATTTCGCAAACAATAACTATTAGAACACCTAGAAGAACTAGGTTCTTCTAGATCGAAAAATTGGATACCACACAAATCACCCTCCCCCCTCTTGTGTGGTATTAACGTTTAAAATATTAGAGATGCTTCATCATAAGAAATCATTCTTCTACGAGCTCTTGGCCTTTTTACCAAAGAACCCCCATCTTCCTTTTCTTCAGAGTCTTGGTCAACAACAACTTTCCTTTTCTATAAAGAGCCCATAATTATCTCTTGGGTCATTTCCAAGGAAATACGAGAAGCTACGACCGCCTCAGCACTGATCCCTCGAACAGCAAATCCTAATAAAAAGAAAGATTAAAGTAAGTTCTTGAAAAAAATAGAAAAGAGTTATATATATAAAAAACTCTTACCATGAGTTTTCACTTTCCAACCAAATCGTTGGGAAAGATTCTTCCAAGATCTACCCTCCACTGGGGCTGTATTCAACAACTTTCCTACCCAACCACGGAAATTAGGAATTTCATCAACAATTCCCATGGTTGCTTGGAAGAAAAGAAAAATTAGGATGATGATCATCAAAATTGAAGAAAAAAAGGTACGAGAGAGTTATTAAAAGGAAAACTCATGTGCAAAATTCCACTTCTCACGGAAGAGAATATTTTCATCACCCACTAAACCTACAGTTGGGGCAGCAACAAATATGGCGTACCAGCCACTGTGTCTATCATCTTCTGGATGAACCAGAACTCTTTTGCTCCGTTCTACTAAAGTAAAAACACCTTGGTGAAAGAATCTTGGAGAGTAAAGGTGAATTAAATAGAAGAAAGTAAAAGCAATACCGGTCATGTTGGTCAAATGCCTCAAACTAGCAACAGTCCTCCATACTAAAGGGTCAATTTGACTTAAGCAAACATAAACAAAACGAAAAAACTCGAGAATAATAGGATTAATAACAGGTTTGAATCCTAATGTGAAAGGGTACGTATAAACAAAGGAAAATCCAAATAAATAGGAGGTGATTCTTTGATTCGCATTGGGAATTATAATAGGGAAGTCATGACTCCAATGGCAGTCTTTACGAACTTAAGAAATCAGACCCTTTGTGATCTGAATTAGATAGATATTAGCATGATCTAAAGAAGACACTTGGTTTCTAAGGGACTCCCTATCATTATAGAAAGATAGCTCCGCGGGAGCTATTTCCTCTGCTAAAGGTTCAGGAAGAGGTTCAGAAGTTTTCTTACCTCTAGAAGAAGATCTTTGAGAAAGAGAACCTCTGGTTCTAGAAGAAGGACTGGAACTAGATGAAGGAAGAGAATAACCACGTATGGATGAAGACCCTAAATTACATAGTCTACCTCCTCTTCTGCTCATTTTAGGGGCAAAAGGAAAGTTATCGACTGTGAGAACTCTTCTAGGGTTAGGGTTTGATGAAGACATGATAGTACAAGGAAGATTCACACAAGAACTTAAGAATTGAATATTCGGAGAACTTTATGTGAGGAAGACATAAGTGAAAACTATACATATACGAAGAAGGAACCGATAAAGGAAAATGTGCAATGATGGAAAGGTCATAATGAAAACTGTCGCTTCGTAATTGGTGAAGCTGTAAAAGAGTCTTAAAAAGATCTGCAAAGTTGCAGAACCAATAAAAATATGTCATGTGTAATAGGCATTAAATGGAAGTGACAATTGAAGCGTTGATTCCATAATAGCATTAACAACGGCAAATATTCCCGCTTTAATAAAATTCACTTCCCAAATATTCAATTGATGACTAAATGGCAAGTGGGGGACTATTTGTATTAGAAAAAATTGAGTTTATATATATTGAAGTGACTGAAAATGACGTGTCATGACATGAAGGCTGGTCAAAGAGTGATGATTAGCAAAGAGGCACGAGTTACAACAGATACGAGCAGAGGAACAAGTAGAGGCACGAGCAGTTATTCAAAAGACTCGACGCTCGTATCTATTTACATCCAAAAATTAAGGAGAATGAATCTGACAGTACAAGAGAGTACAGATACAATATTTAATATGCATTAAATACTGAAAACATTAGAGAATCTGTATTAAATTACAATGATTATGTAACGTAGCATAGTATTTAATATCTTTAATTACCTATAATGACCTTATTATGACAAAGGCAAAACGTATATCTTAGAGATAGCTATAAAAAGGAGAAAACTGGTCATTTGAAAGGACACGAAACATCATATGAATATACTGGTTTATTTTATTTTCTTCTACTTATCTTATTGTTAGTAAAATCAATTTCCTTCATTCCTTTTTTATTTTTAGTCACTCGAGTTCTTCTAAATTAAAACTTTGACCGAATTCTACTTTTTGGATAAACAAAACACTTGTCAGTTGTTTTACCTGAAAAATAGTCATTGTCATGAAGTTTCAAATTCCATCACAATGACTATGTTTCAATACAAGATTGAAAAGTAGCTAGTGTACGCTATTACTCCGTCTACATGCAAACACTATTTCATTTATACACAAAAAAAAAACGTAACAAAAGCACCATCGCATATCCCTACCGCATTGTACAACTATACTTAAGCCACTTTAATACCTAACCTAACACCGAAATATGATTTAGTAGTAGGTTTCCAAATTAAAACAATTATTTCAAAGGAATTTTTTTTACATTGCAGCAAACACACATACATACACAATGGAAAATGGAAAATGGAAAATAATATCAAGATTGTTTTCTAATTCTCTTTATCTTTTTACTTTTTTTTGGTGGAATTATCTTTTGTTGTACTGGTACACAATGCTTATGGAAATTAGCTGCACTATAGTCCACGCATGAGATTTAAACATACAATCTAAAATAATCTTGAGTCACTTCTGTCGCTACACTCAAAATTTCCCTTTATATCCAGGGAATTCAATAATTTACGTACAACAAAAAAAATGATCTGAGACAAATTACTTCGTCTATAGATATTATAGAAAAGATAGAATATTAGTCTAATCGTTCTTCTCGAATCGCTCCAGTACAATGGATCGAGGGTTTCATCAGAAAAATATAACACGATAGAAGAGTTTGTGGATCGTTCCACTGCGTAAAATCCTCGAATCAACCCAAAACTATCATAATTAGGAGGGAGAAAGAGTTTTTTCAAAGAAACTTTTTGGGGTTGAGGGCCATTACTGTCTTAAACCCTATTTACATAGTAGTTTCATTAGCACGAAGGACGAAAATAAAAGTAATGTCAAGTAAACCCAACCACGTAATCTAACAATAAACAGAATAATGTAACTCAATGACCTGTTTCCTTGAAACTGTACTTGTCTTTTTCTGCCTACTATATGTTGGAAAATAAGAAAATTGGAATGGTGACGTTCTTTAGTTCAAGCTTTTTCTTTTCTCAATGGAAAACCGTTGAACTCAAACTTGATATCGCGTCAACATTGGTGACGCACAACAAAACACATATCAAAAACAAGAATGAACGAGGTAGCCTATGTATTTCATCCTTAAAATTCTTAATTTTTTGGCGAAATACATACTTTATCCATCGATTTTGTACTCAAATTACTTTTAAATATCTATTAAATATAAAAATAATATTACACACTGAACTTTTAAAAGTGTGACAATTACACACCACTTCGATGTTTGACCACATCTGCTTAAATAGTGCCATTACACGTGCCAATCGGCATCTGACACGTGTCATAAATAAAAAAACAAAAAAAACTAAAAAACCCTTTGCCCCCACCCTACTCCACCCCCTCTCCTCATCTTCCCAAAAAAAAATACATAAAAGAAAAAATCGCACCCCCTACTCATCTCCCTAAAGCTTCAAACTTGTTAATGATGTTTTTTAATCACCTAAGTAAATTTTTATGCAATAATAATCACGAATTTAAACTAATTTTCTGGTCATGGAATATAAAAAATCAACAAGACCCAATTAAATTTTCAAGCTTTTTCAAAAGATCCGTAATGGTGATTTTACAAGACCCAACAGCTCCTCCTTTCTTTTTTTTTCTTCTTCTTATTAATGGGAGTTGGAGAGACGAAACATGAATGGGTAGAAAAAATAGAGGTTGGGAAAGAAGACGAAACTGGGGGGAGGAGGGAGGGGGGAGGGGGGAGAGAGGGAGGAAACGCTAGGGTGTAGGTTGGGGAAGAAGACATGGGTTATATATCTTTTTCTTTAATTTGAAAAGAAAATAGTTTTAAAAAGGAAAAAATAAAAAATAAAACTTAATTTCAGATGAGTTCTGGTATTTTCACGCGCTTATTTTATGTATAATACACGCATGCGACACATGGCAAAAGAGGTATGTAATTGACACACTTTAAAAAATTTAGTGTACAATCTATTCCAATATTTAATAAATGTGTAAGAGGGATTTGAGTACAAAGTCGATAAGTAAAGTATCTATTTTGCCAAATTTCTTTAAAGGAGAAGGGTTATGAAAAATTTATTATTTTTATTTGTCATCTTTTACTCATTGGTCCATGAAAATCCTTAGTGTTATTTCATCTCAAATATGGCATTCCCTCTAAAGACTATGAAACTTGGCTCTAACACTTGCCACTTGAAGCCACGTATAAAAATAATAAAGATTTAAAGTAAGGTATATATAGGTCGGGTTGGTTCGAATTTTATAATTATCAAATTAAACCAATTGTGTCGGGTTTTAAATCTAAAGACCAAACCAGACCATTAAAACTTGGGGTTTTCACTCTCGGTTTTTCTCGGGTTTTTGAGTTATTCGGGTTTTTTTCCGGTAAGTCTTCGTAGAAAAAAATATATAAATCGTGCTCAAAATATTTCTTTAATCCTAGTAAGATACAACTATATAAAGTATTTTTCAAGAAGATAATACAAAATATGAGAAGTGTCATGACATTATCCTAAAATATTTAACAGTAAAGACAATAAAATTATGTAACATAAATATTGCTAATTAAAAGGAAAAATACATACATTATAATCGATCTTGTACTCAAATCCCTCTTAAACACCTATTAAATACGGGAATAGTATAGCACATTAAAACTTTTAAAAGTATGTCAATTACACACCACTTCGATGTTTGATCATATATACTTAAACATTGCTATTACACGTGCCAATCGGCACCTGACACGTGTCATAAATAAAATAAAAAATTGAAAAAACCCTCTACCCCCACCCTACTCCACCCCCTCTACTCATCTTCCCAAAAAAATACATAAAAGAAAAAATCTCACCCCCTCCTCATCACCATAAAGCTTCAAACTTGTTAATGGTGTTTTCTGATATTTATCAAAATTAATCACCTAAGTAAATTTTTATGCACCAATAATCACGTATTCAAACTACTTTTCTAGGTCATGGAATATAAAATCAACAAGACCCAATTAAATTTTTAAATTTTTTCAAAAGATCCATAATGGTGATTTTTATAAGACCCAATAACTCCTCTTTTCTTTTCTTTTTTTCTTCTTCTTAGTAATGGGGATTGGAGAGACGATACATGAAGGGGTAGAAAAATTAGAATGGAGGTTGAGAAAGAAGACGAAACCAGAGGGGGGGAGGGGGAGGGAGAGAGGAAATGCTAGGGTGTGGGTTGGGGAAGAAGACATGGGTTATATATCTTTTTCTTTACTTTGAAAAGAAAATAGTTTTAAAAAGAGAAAATAAAAAATAAAATTTAATTTCAGACGAATTCTGGAGTTTTCACGCGCTTATTTTATGTGTAATACACGTGTGTGACACATGACAAAAGAGGTGTGTAATTGACACACTTTTAAAAGTTTTAATGTACAATACTATTCCCGTATTTAATAGGTGTGTAAGAGTGATTTGAGTACAAGGTCGATGGGTAAAGTATCTATTGCGCCTATTTAAAAAATCATAATAAAAATAAATATAATCTAAAAAGTACTAAGTCATGCTAAAATAAGTAGAATAATAAGGAAGTATTAATTACATGTTAAATGCCAAAGAAAAAATAAAAATAGGTTATGCATTTTTATCTAAATTATTCCAAAACAAAAAATAGATATTCAATACATTATCATTCGTAGTATTGAATTGAATGTCTTTTGTTAGCATTAGTATTAGTTTAATTTTTGATTTGGGCTTTTGTTAGCATTACTTAATTTACTAATGTTAATGACTATAAAATTTATTGGAACATTCAAAAGTTCTAAGTCCAACCTTGAAATAATACCTTAAAAGATAAAATTATGACATTTTTGAAGAAATATTTATAAATTACATCACAATAAGTATATTTATGTATTAAATATATCAAAAGGGGGCTAAAGAAATATTAAAGTAAATTCGGGTGGAATTACTAGTGGGAAACAAGAGAGGAACATGAGGGTTTCTAGTATTTCCAAAAGGGGGCTAAGGTTGTGCATGGGCAAATCTTAGTATTGGCTAAGAACGACCAGGTGTTCTTCGTCAAAAGTGGGCTGTGAACGGACGGATAGTTCATAGCAAGTGAGGGTCCTTTGTATGTTTTCTATATTAATGCAAAGGTTGGAAATTTGTCCTGTATATGTTTGTGATCTTTAAATTTCTGTTTTGTTGCCTAAATTTCGTTTAAGGCCAAACTTGCTGAAAATTGGCAAGTGTTTCGGAAGGCTGAGTCAAGAAGGAGACTTGACTGCCGCGCGGGTGTGGTTTTGGACTAGGTAAAAAACGCCCCCATGACAATTGGTCTCTTTTTCCAACTTTGTATTTAACTCGAGCATACAAAGAAACTGAACTCCGTTGTACACTCCGTGTACAAAAATGAAGATCACTCTTGACCCTCACAAGACTTAGGACTCTTCCTAAGTCATAAAACATGCACTCTACACGATTTCACGCTTTAAAGTATGCTCTCACACTTTTCTTCTTTTTCAGCTTAAGTCACAAAAGAGAAGGGTGCTACCCATTTATAGATTATGAAAGAAGCCCCATGTTTATAATAGTTGCCTAATTTTTAGGCTTGGCACTTGCCCACTACTTTTCCCTAAGGGTAGTTGACACCCTCAACTACCAAGGACATGTTTAGATCATGGGATCATGGCCCTCAATTCGTGCTAACTCCTGCCAGCATGATAAGCAAATCTCAACTGCTGCCCATGTGCACAGCATGTGCCGGTAACCGCCGTTTGACTTGGTCCATTCTCATGTTGCTGCCCAATTTCGTGTGTTGTCTTGGACCAGGCGCCAATGCCATTCTATCCAGCTGCATTGTGCCCCAATTTGCCTTAACATTGCTCATGAACTTGGCCCGTTTGCCGCAACTCGAACCCACTAAATCTGCCCGCACTTTGCCTTTCCGTTTGCACATTTGCTTGTCGTTGCCCATCCGTTTGTGCCATGTCTTGGCATCAATGCCTCCTGCCTTGATGCTATTATCATGATCAAGTTCCATCCGTAGCCCGCAACTCATTGTCAAGCCCACGCCAAGCTACCTCGGATCCGTTCAAAGCCTTAGCCCTCACTTTCCCGTTTCCCTTTTAGACTTCTGGCGCCACTCTTGCACCAGTTTTGCAACAGTCTTGCTGACTCATGACAACACTCTTGTTGTCTTGCCGAGTTCAAATGTTGGGGTCGTAACAGACCACCCTCACTCTTTGAAACTCGACGTCCTCGTCGAGGTTAACTCAATTTATGAGTCCCAAGGGGTTGGCAAGAAACGCCCCTTGACCACCTCTCTCTCCAGCCACCATTGCATTGACATTCACAGTTTGTTTATCACTGCTCAATGCCTCCAATGCATCCTTCTTATCCGCGGCAGTCATTGCATTCAACACCGCCTTGTTTGTACAGCCCTCGCTCGATGTGGTCTATCACAAATGAAACAACCACCGAATTTGCTGCCCTTCTCCTTGCTCTTGGAAGTTCCAGCCTCCTGCTTTTCCTTCCCAAAGAAAATTCTCCAATTCACGTGCACTCCTTGCACCTCCGAATGCCTTAGGTTCAGGTATTCTCACTTTGAGACGTTCAACACCACGTTGAGAATCCTCGCCCACAGCACGTCGTAGTACCACTATCTTGGTCTTCAGATCTGCATTTTCTCGACTAAGCCTTGCCATTTCTACCTCAAGAAATGCAAGTCTAGACACAAGAGACTGAAGTGCTTCCCCTTCCGGAACATTTCCCACCAATGCTTCCAATTTTGTTAGCCTTTCCCGCAGTTCATTGTTACCACCGGCCATGTTCTCGAACAAGACCACAAAATCTGCCACTGCGCGTCGTGTCTCCACCTCGAACATGATCTGCTCTCGATTAGCTCTGATACCAGTTGTCACGGGGTCATTTTTAGCTCCTCTAAAACAACTCGTGCGCAGGCAAGCACCGACTTGACTTCAGCCTTCTCCAACACTTGGCCATAATTTCAGCAACTTTGGACTTCAATATATTTAGGCAGCTTTCAATGTAGTAAGCTTAGATTGAATTTAGGCACCAAAAGTATAGTGAAGGGACATAAATGAACACAAGACACAAGATTATAGAAAACGCTTTTCCCAACTTTGTATTTAACTCGAGCATATAAAGAAACTCAACTCCGTAGTACACTCCGTGTACAAAAATGAAGATCACTCTTGATCCTCACAAGACTTAGGACTCTTCCTAAGTCAGAAAACATGCACTCTACACGTTTTCACGCTTTACATGCTCTCACACTTTTCTGCTTTTTCAGCTTAAGTCACAAAAGAGAAGGGTGCTGCCCATTTATAGATTATGAAAGCAGCCCCATGTTTACAATAGTTGCCTAGTTTTTAGGCTTGGCACTTGCCCACTACTTTTCCCTAAGGGTAGTTGACACCCTCAACTACCAAGGACATGTTTAGATCATGGGATCATGGCCCTCAATTTGTGCTAACTCCTGCCAGCATGATAAGCAAATCTCAACCGCTGCCCATGTGCACAGCATGTGCCGGTAACCGCCGCTTGACTTGGTCCATTCTCATGTTGTTGCCCAATTTCGTGTGTTGTCTTGGACCAGGCGCCAATGCCATTCTATCAAGCTGCATTGTGCCCCAATTTGCCTTAACATTGCCCACGAACTTGGCCCGTTTGCCGCAACTCGAACCCATGCCAAATCTGCCCTGGATCCGTTCAAAGCCTTATCCCTCACTTGCCCGTTTCCCTTTTAGACTTCTGGCGCCACTCTTGAACCAGTTTTGCAACACTCTTGCTGCCTCATGACAACACTCTTGTTGTCTTGCAGAGTTCAAATGTTGAGGTCGTAACAAACCACCCTCACTCTTTGAAACTCGACGTCCTTATCGAGGTTAACTCAATTTATGAGTCCCAAGGGGTTGGCAAAAAACGTCCAATTGCTCGGGGGTGTTTTTGACCTAGTCCAAAATCACACCCGCGCGGCAGTCAAGTCCCCTGCTTGACTCAGCCTTCTGAAACACTAGCCAATTTTCAGCAAGTTTGACCTTAGACGAAATTTAGGCAACAAAACAGAAATTTAAAGAACACAAACATATACAATACAAATTCCAACCTTTGCATTAATATAGAAAATATACAAAGGACCCTCACTTGCTATGAACTATCCGTCCGCTCACAGCCCACTTTTGACGAAGAACACCTGGTCGTTCTTAGCCAACACTAAGATCTTCCCATGCACAACCTTAGCCCCCTTTTGAAAACACTAGAAACCCTCACGTTCCTCTCTTGTTTCCCACTAGTAATTCCACCCGAAATTACTTTGTGCTTGCTATGAACATATTCCGTTCTTAGCCAACACTAAGGTCTGCCCATGCCAAACCTTAGCCCCTTTTTGAAACACTAGAAACCCTCACGTTTCTCTCTTGTTTCCCATATATATATATATATATATATATATATATATATATAAATTATAATAATTTGAAACATTCCATGAAACAATTGAAAAGTGCATTTATACTCATGAACCACTGAAAAGGTCAAAATATAACCTCACGTGAAGTTTCATTATGTCACCCAAATCAGATCAATTTTTCACGGTGGAAACCACTAATAAGAAGTGTATATTTGAGACAAAAAATAATGGTGAAAGCCTTTATGGACGGTAGATATATGAAGGATAAATGTAAAACAAAACGCAAGCCAAGATGTATATTTGGACCTTTTTCCTATTTTGAATAACCATCTGATTGCTACTATTTTTTTTTGGGGGGGGGGGGGGGAGGGGGTGGAATCCAGTGATTAGAAAAATGGAAAGTGCTTTTTTCACTTTTGGTTCGTGTCAGAAATTATTCATATTTAATAGTCGAAAAAATATATAAAATTTATATAGTTTTTATATATAACATATATAATTTATAATATACAAAAAGAATATATTTTCGACGTCGAGAATGACTACAGTATATTTTTTCAAACGGGAAAGCAAAACTGAAAAGACAGGGCATATCATAAAAAGGTTAGGCAAACTTGACAAAGAGAACAAAATAAGTTTATGGGAAGTGAAAGTCTCCAACATTTGGTGCTATTAATTGTTGTATACAACCTCGAGTTGAAAGCCTCCAACATTCGATGACGAGGAGCTATTTAGCAACGACAGCATGGTACAAGGTAGAACTGGGTTACGTGATAACCGATAACAATTATTCGCGCTCGATATCTATTTTAAATCAATATGACATGTAGTTGCACATAGATTTCTTTCACTTTACCTTGGCTAATTAATGAGTGTATATTTTCACTTAATTAAATAAATTAATTGTTTGACTCAAAAGATGTTGAAACCTTTTTGAATCAAATCAATCAAAGATAAAGGGGTAAATCTTAGCCGAATACAATAATCTCTAGGAAAAAACAATCGATAAAGACAAGACAATCATAAAGTTTCCTTTTACTCAAGAATAGAAGTGTAAGTGAAAAACCGGAGCCCCACTTTACAAGGTTATTATCCTCTATATATACAAAGCGTGAAACTCACTAAGCTGTAAGAGACAACTTACAGAGAATATTTGAAGGAATATTCCTAATATCCTCTAATGTGCTTACACTATTACAAGGATCATACGGTCTCTTCTTTGCCTTAAGGTCGTCTCCCTCGGGACATCGACTTAAGGAGACCCCATCATTTATCGGACTCGTTTTTGGTCGTGATGGTCAAATTTGGACCCATACAGTTAGTCTCTCCGCTTGTCGAGGTTACAATTGGGTGCGTCCTCGATGAGAGGATATCATGCGTTCTTATGGAGAAATTTGATCCATTTAGACGTTACGACGTGGCCAACGGGGGACGGTCATCGTGCTCAGCAAGACACCGAGTAATACACTTTACTGGGAATTGATGTCAGCTTCACGTGCGTCATCATCATGCATGTTTTCGAGGCAGGAGTTGACGGCTTGATGTTTCGATTCTTGCGTTGTTTTATGACCTGCCACCTTGATTCTGGCGCTACCCAATCCTATAAATAGGGGAAGAGTTTTTTTTTCAAAAAATTTTAGCCACTTCACTCCTGATAACTTCTTTCACTCTTACGAACTTGCTCTCATATCTTTCTGATGCTTCTCACGTTTTTCACTCACAACTTCATCTTCTTGCTTTTGCTTCCACAGTATCAACACCCCCTCTTTCATTTGACACAAGCTTGTGGAGACAACACCGATCTCGCTAAGGGAATCTTGAAGCCGTTCCACCGTATGTGGAACCTCCTCCAGGCGGTGAAGACACGGTGGTAGGAGAGGGTGACGGCCTTCCGATGGTGGAGGAATTACTGCCAAGACACTCATTGTCTCGAAGTGACTTCCTCAAAGATCCCCCTCCTACTCTGGACCCCTTATTCTCTGAGATGTAGCAAGTTCACATTGACGCTCTTCGTGCAAAGTATGGCATTCCCTCTCATGTAGATATAAATCTGGCGGGGAGAAATTTCGTGGATGTCCATAGGCCTGGGTACTGTGCTTTCTATGAGTACCATTTCCTGATCGGCTACACCTTTCCTCTCTTCCCCTTAGCGGAAGAATTCTGTAGATTCAACCAAGTTTGTCCGGCACAACTTTCGTTGTATTCATTCAAGATACTTCTGCTGCTGACCAAGTACGCGGAGTTGGTAGAGTGAAACGTTTCTATCCATCACTTTTTTGACATGTTCACGCGCGGCTTCCACAGGGTACCATGGTGCATTTGAGGCTCCGTGGCATGAAAGAGTTGGTGTTCGGGAAAGATGACCATGCAATTCGCAAGTTTTGGCACAAGTACTTCTTTGTCAAAATCGAACATATCGTTTCTGACTCCGCCAAGTTCCCGGAGCGATGAAATAAGACTCGTAAGTGTCGCCACTCGGTTTACTCTTCCTTCATCCACATTCTTTATAAAAATTTATTTGCTTCCTGTTTGCAGCTATGGGACATCCACCTTTCCCTATTGTGGATATCACGGATTGGGTAGCTCGTTTGTTGCCTCATGCATCAGAAACCTAAGATTGGCCCGCATTTATAAAATATTATGGCCCTAAAGTTTCATCTGGTAAATGTTTTCTTTACTACTTCGTTGTTCGTATGACGTTGTTTCTTAATATGACTCTTTATGATGATAGTTCGAGGAGCTTCCAGGTGGAGGGCGTCGGTCCCTGCGATCCAACAGGCCGCTACTGCTGTGAATACGCAGTTTATTTTGAGTGATTCTGTCCGACAGGGTCGTCCTCAACCTACTATGTTAGATGATCCCTCTGGAATCATGGTCATGAGGGATGAGCATTCTTCAGTGCCGGCCTCACACCCTTTGGATGAATCTTCTAATAGGGATGATCTGTTACCGAGAAAAAGGAGAAGGATAGAGCTTGGGAAGGGCATGGTCGTGGAGCTTGGAGGCAGAGCTGTCTGCGTTAAATAGACAAGTGGCCTCGCTGAGGGCAGAGGAGGAAAGTCGATGTTCTCAACCTTCTACATCTCGTGCCTCAGCCGATCTGGTAGTGCCTCGTCATTTATATGAGTTTTGGGTCCATGCTGAGTCTTGACTTGACGTGTACAAGGCTTTTCATACCGAGGGGAGGGCTACTGAGGTAAAACTTCAGGCCATGCACACCGAAGCTCGTGCAGTTCGTAAGGCATGTGGTTATGACCCTTTTACACCTGACGGGGATGATATCAATTCTGATGATGCAAACCGTCTTATTTCGGACTCGTGGTACGAAGATGCTTACCCCACCGGGGATGATGTATGGTCTTTTGTTTGTACTTGCTTTTATTTTGGGGGTTTTGTAGGGGCATACTTGAGCCTGTTTATAAGGACAAGTGTAAATAATATTTTGATGTAATATAGAATTTATTTTTTCGGTTTATTCTTCTTTGCAATGTTTATGGTATCTGTGATACCTGTCGAGCTGTTAAGTTGATTTAGCTTTTAGGCGAAGATTTCTTTTTTCATCAATGGCCTTGGCCAATGGGATGTTTCTTTGGACTGTTGTCAAAGTAATATCCCGTCGTAGTTCGAATAAGGTCAAAATCCATGTTATCGTCGATGGCCTTGGCCATTGGGATGTTGCTTCGAACTGTCGTTGAAGTAGGGTCCTATTGTAGTTCGAATAAGGTCAAACTCATGCTATCGTCGATGGATTTGGCCATTGGGATGTTTCTTCGAAATGTCATTGAAATAGGATCACATCGTAGTTTGAACATGGTCAAACTCATGTTATCATCGATGGCCTAGGCCATTGGGATGTTGCTTCGTACCCGTTGAAGTAGGATCCCTTCATAGTTCGAACAAGGTCGAACTCATGTTTTCGTCGGTGGCCTTCGCCATTGGGATGTTTCTTTGAACTATCGTCGAAGTATAATTCCTTCGTAGTTCTAACAAGGTCGAACTCACATTTTTGTCGATGGCCTTGGCCATTAGGATGTTGCTTCGAACTTTCATCGAAGTAGGATCTTGTCGTAGTTCGAATGAGGTTAAACTCATGTTATCGTTGATGGACTTGGCCATTGGGATGTTACTTCGTACTGTCGTTGAAGTAGGATCCTGCCGTAGTTCGAACGAGGCCGAACTCAGGTTTTCATCGATGGCCTTGGCCATTGGGATGTTGCTTCTTACTGTCGTCAAAGTAGAATCCCGTCGTAGTTTGAATGAGGTCGAACTCATGTTTTTTTCGATGACCTTGGCCATTTCTTGTTGGAGATTTGATCGTATTCACGTATGAAGACACGTCGAATTTATTCTTGCAATGGAGGTTTGATTATATACTTGTTAGGATCACATGTCGACTCTACACATTCAATGAAGATTTGATTAAATTCTTGTGAGAATCACATGATTCCGTACATACAATGGAGACGATTATCTATATCCAGTCCCTTCATTACTTCACTCTGGATATCAGGTCGACGGGTCTAAGTAATGAATAACACTTCGATCCTCGAGGCGTCTCCCTTGCCGCCTTATTAGAAACCTTCCCAGGAAAACTCGATTGGGACAAAACCCGGTTAAGGGAAAAAGAGTGTGACTCAGGTGATGCCTTCTTTTAGAAGAGGAAGTGCTTGAGATAGGAGACATTCCAGCTATTTTGGAGTAGTTTTTCCTCCATTGTTTCTAACTGGAATGCTCATTTGTTTGTTGCGGCTGTGATTTTGTATGATCTGTCCCAGTTTGATCCTAGTTTTCCCTCATTAATGTCTTTCAGTACTTGTGTTTTAGCGTTGAGGACGTAATCTCCGACTTTGAGCGGTCGCACCTTGCTCTTGTTGTAGTACCTTTCCACTTGCTGCTTCTGAGCTACCATTCTTATGTGGGACATGCCTTTCCGTTCTTCAACTTTATCCAGATCTTGTAGCCTATTTTCATCGTTGCTTGGTCCGCTCTTATTGGAGTATCTCAAAATTGGTTCTCCAACCTCGACTGGTATAACTGCATTAGTCCCGTAGACCAGTGAATATGACGTCTCACCTATGCTGGCTTTTGGCGTAGTGCGGTATGCCTATAATACTTTCGGTAGTAGTTCAGGCCATACCCTTTTGCATCCTCAAGCTTCTTTTTTAATATATTCAGTATTACTTTATTGGTGGACTCGCCTTGACCATTGGCGGAAGGGTGATATGGCGTGGAGAGAATTCATTTGATGTACCATTTTTCGAAAAACTTAGTCGTTGTCTTTCCGAGAACTGAGGTCCGTTGTCACAGCTGATTTCTTTGGGGATGCCAAAACGGCATATTATGTTTTTCCATATGAACGCGATGACCTCTTGCTCACATATCTGAGTGTATTCACCTTCTTCCACCCATTTAGAAAAGTAATCTGTCAAAACCAAAAGGAAACGTACCTTACCTTGTCCTGCTGGGAGGGGGTCGACTATGTCCATTCCCCACTTTATGAATGTCCATGGTGAAGTGACAAAATGAAGGAGTTACCCTACTTCATGTATCATAGGGGCGTGCTTCTGACACTATTCACATAGTCCGCGGCTTCTTTTTTCATGGTGGGCTAGTAGTATCCGGCGCGGATGAGGCATCAGACAAGAGTGCAATTTCCCATGTGGGGACCGTAGTGCCCTTCATGTACTCTTCGAGTACTCGCTTTGTTTGGTTCGGACCAAGACATTTGGCTAGAGGGCCGCCGAACGTTCGTTTGCATAGATCACCATTTACGAGGCTTTATCTGGTTGCCTGTACCTGGAGCTTTTTGGCTTCTTTCTTCTCTTGCGAGAGCGTTCCATCATACAAATATGCTACGAGGAGATTGCACCAGTCCTAAGTTAGATTTATTGAATGTACCTCGACGTGGTCTATTGCGGAATGGAGAAGGATGACCATGTTTTACTTGTTGATTTTTTTGGTGACCTCCGCTAGTTTGGGAAGGCCGTCTTCTTCGATATTCTGTGCCTTGGGTATTAAGTCGGGCGATATTCATCGAATTCTGGCAGTAGTTTGTGAATTTTCGACTGGTACTTTTGTAGTCTATGTTCTTTGATTTGGAAAGTCCTAGTGACTTGGTTTGCCACGAGTTGAGAGTCGCAATGGAGGACGAGTCGTCAGGTGCCATATTTGAGGGCTAACTTAAAACCTGCAATCACAGCTTTATACTCGGCCTTGTTGTTAGTCATCTCGGGGCAGCGTATGGACTGGAGAATTACTTTGCATGTAGGGACTTCGAGGACGAGTCCCAGTCCTCATCTTGGGCATTAGAGGCACCGTCGGTGTAGAGGACCCAGAGGTCGGTGTGTGTGGAAGCATGGAGCACTTCCTGTTCTACCTCAGGAAATATTTCCATGCTAAAATTAGCGACGAAGTCGGCAAGCACCTGCGGCTTAATGGCAGTTCGCAGTTGGTACGTTATGTATTGCTCGCTTAGTTCTACGACCTACTTGGCCAGTCTACTCGATAGTTCGGGTTTGTGTATGATACCTCTTAGGGGGAAGCTTGTCACCACCTTATTGGGGTGACATTGAAAGTATGGTGTAAGCTTTCATGAAGCTATGACTAATGGCAGAGCTAGTTTTTCAAGGTGAGGGTACTTTGTTTCTGCGTCGATTAGGGTTTTGGTGATATAGTAAATTGGAGATTGCGTACCTTTATTTTTACGGACCAAGAATGCACTTACCGCAACTTCGGAAACTGCTAGATACACAAGTAGACATTCACCCGGGTCCGCTTTGACGAGTAGTGGTGGAGAAGATAGATATGATTTCAGTTTTCTTAGAGCGTCGACACATTCTTCATTCCATTACAGCCCATTGTCTTTGATCGCAGCAAACTCAACCTTACACAACGGTAGTAAGTGCGGGCGCTAAAACTTTTACCCGAAGAGTGGTATCGGGGTTAATTTCCACAAGGAGCTTGGAATGGAGTTGCGTATTTGTTTAGACTAGCAATGCGTTTGTGCTCCTAATTGTACTTCTAACATTTGGATTTTTGATTATTAACTAGTATTATCAACTACAAATTAAGACTAAATTATGCTAAAGAGATATGTTCTAAGTTGTAACTAATATAGAGAAAGGCACTAGGGTCGTGGCATCACCTAGATGGCTAACTAACGGGTAGAGACTATTAATAATAGATTGACATATTTGGTATCAATGTTATAACCGTTGCATAATTGTACCCACTCTCACACCTCTCGGTAGAGAGAGCGATTTTGCCCAATTGACTCTCTCGAGACCAATTGGGTAGGCCAATTAGCTCAAGAAACTAGGGTTCAAGTAGGGTGATTACTCTCTCGAGGTTTAACCCGTTAATTGGGACTACCATTTCTCATGGGTCCATCCCAATTCCTTGTTGGATCAATTTTGGGATCATAGACTCTCTTTCTCAAGAAGAGTCAAGACCCACTAAGCTAGAATCAATGTTTGCAACCATCAATCCTTAATTAAACCATAAAATTAATCCAAATAACAAACACTCAATATCAATCTATCATTCAGAAGAACCATCCATCAATTACCCACACTAAGGTTGAGCCACAACCCTAGCTAATAGGTTTAGCTAGACATAATTAAAGAAGAAACTGAAGAAATAGAAAATGAAACAACCATAATAACTAATTTCTAATGTTAAGCTACAATAATTCATGATGAAACCAAGCTAAAAATGCCCAAGATAGGCCAAAACATGTCTCATGAGTGCAGTAGCTATCAGATATACAAAACTTGACCTATCGACGTGGACCGCGCAAAACGGTAGCGCGGCCGCATATGCTCTTGGAATTGTTACTATCTCCTCTGAAGTTGAGAGGTCGCGCTGAACAACGGGCACGAACCGCGTATAAATGGAGCGAAGCCGCATGACAGGACTTGGGAAAAAATATCATCTCTCTAAATCTCATCCACACGAATTGTACTGATTTGTAGCGTGGTCGCATGGGACTTTCCTTGAAATTTTGAGCCTCTGAACTTTACTGTCACGGACGTGTAAAATGAAACGCGGACCGCGTAGGATTCCCTTGCATAACCCAGTCTTTAAATCTTCTAGCGCGGCCGCGTGGCAAAATAGTGCGGTCCTTGCTAGGTCTTCTTGTTCCCCACGTCACTTGGTCTTTGACACTTGGCAGGTTTCACTCCGTTTTGAGACGATCTTTGACATTTGTCATCTTATCGCTCAAACCTGCAATCAAGCGCAACTTGTAAGCATTTTGGGACTATTTTGTGGCAATTCATATCAAAAGAAATAGCAAGTATGGGTATTATCATGTTAAAATCCTAACTTATCAGTCTTTACTTAGCACATTGAAGAACTTGTGGCATATATCCGAGGATCGTGAAATGAACCTTGATAGGGCGACTATTCGCCATGTTAATTTCTACACCTGCTTTTTGCTGGTCAGTTTCTCCGGTATTATATTGATGGCCCTGATCTGATCCGGGTTGGCCTCGATACCCTTTGTGACACTAGGAAACCAAGGAACTTTCTTGAAGTCACGCTGAAGGTGCAGTTTTCGGGATTCAATTTCATCTCGTACTGCCTTAGTATCTCGAAGGCTTGCTTTAGATGGCCAATGTGATCCTCTTTCTTTGTCGACTTTACTAGCATATCGTCGATGTAAACCTTCATGGTCTTACCGAGCTGTTCTATGAACATTTTGGTGACTAACCTTTGATACGTGGCCCCTGCATTCTTGAGCCTGAACGGCATCACCTTATAGCATTACGTTGCTTGGTGAGTGATGAAAGTTATCTTTTCTTGATCTTCTTCAGCCATTAGAATTTGGTTATAACCGGAGTAGGCGTCCAGGAAGCTCAGCAGTTCGTGCCCCTCTGTTGCATCGATAAGTTGGTCGATGTGAGGTAACAGAAAGGAGTCCTTCGGGAATGCTTTGTTCAAATCGGTGAAGTCGACACACATCTGCAATTTCCCATTTTTCTTTTTGACCATGAACACATTGGTGACCTATTGGGGTTATTTTGATTCTATGATAGAACTCTTGGCGAGTAATTTATCAACTTCCTCGATGACCGCCTCATTGATTGGAGCATTGAACTTTCTCCTCAATTGTTGTATTGATAGGTAAAATGGATCGACATTCAACCTGTGTGTGGTGATATCCCTTGGGATTCCTGGCATATATGAGTGGGAAAAAACAAACAGTCGACGTTGTTAGTTAAAATCTCACGATACTTACCTGTCTCCGAGAGGTTGTGTCCAACATAAGACTTTTTGTGCTGTCGGTGTAATCCAATTGGACGGGATCAAGATCTTCTACGGTTGCGTTGCAAGCTTCTATGATGTCCGGGCCTTTGATGGCCTCTACTTATACGCCGGGTTTGGTTCCCGACATGGCTGATTGTTATGTCACCGCACTTGCCCCTTTTAGTTGTTTGGTGTATGTGCAATCTTGGGCGATCTGGTAGCATTCTTGGGCGGTGCGTGGCTCACCTCAGATGCTGAATATCCCCCATAAAGTGGGAAATTTGATTACTTGATAGAAACTTGACGAGACGGCTGGCATGACATGTATCCATGGGCGTCCTATGATGACATTATAGGTCGTTTCCTGGTTCATGACGTGGAATGTCGTTTCCATGGTGACCTCTCCTACCTAAGGCTGTATCCGGTTCCGGTTCTGGGTCTATTTGGGTCTGGCGGTTCCGGTACTGGCGGTTCCGGTTCCGCGGTTCTGGCGGTTCTGGCGGTTCCGGTTCTGGCGGTTCCGGAGCCGGAACCGCTACCATACGGTTCCGGAACTGCCCGGTTCCGGTTCTGGCGGTTCCGGAACCGCGGGTCTGGCGGGTCCAGGCGGTTCCGAATTAAATTTTTTTTTTTTAAATCAATATCTTGTATAGTAGTGATTAGTATATTGTACAATATATTTTTATATGGTGTACTATGTTCTTAGTATAGTATATATTGTGTTTGGAAATTAGTATATATTGTGTATAAGTAGTGTATATTTTGTATATTGTGTAGTAGTTAGTAATTAGTATAAATTTTATATAAGTAGTACATATTGATAAAAGAATGTTGTCGTTAGTATTATGTGTTGTATGTTATATATTATATGTTATATAAATATTCAAGGATTGATATAGAAGTAAAGACAAATAAATATTGAGACAAATGTATTCAAGGATATGATAAAAAGCGTATTTATTGACCAAAATGGCATATCTTTCTTAGTCTTCCTTCCCCCAATGGAATGAACACAACATGGTATTAATACCACCATTAAAAGTAAAAAAAACTAAAATAAGACATGCCAATGTACAAGTTACATGATAATTTATGTATTATTTCTAACAAATCTCATAAAACCTTCAAGGTTTGGAGGTGATTGTGTTGGCGGTGGTGGAAATGAAGCTTGTTCATCACCACTTCCGGGTGAAGTTGCTTCCTGAGCAAGTTCTGCTAGCATTTCTTCATAGCACTCATCTATTTCGGGTTGAGATTCAGCTAGCCCAAAGTTCTTTCTTTCAGAGCGGATCCAATCTCGGAAGAGCACTGATTTTTCCAAGCTGTCCCGCATCGACGCTCTATGATCTCCTATTTGTAGTCTGGCTTGACTAAATACGCTCTCCGATGCAACAGTTGACGCTTGAATGGATAGAACATCCCGAGCCATCCTTGCAAGAACGGGAAAATGCTTTTCCCTTGTCTTCCACCAATCCAAAAGGTCGAAAGATCCGTCTGGATTATCATTCTCTAGCCCCTGCGACAAATAAACTTGAAGTTCGTTTAGATGGGAAATATCATCTAAATTCTCACCTTGAGTACCCCTGAACTCCGTCCACGATTTAAGAGCTGTTAAGCCAGCAACTCTTTTAGACGCTTGTGATGTGGACGAAGTAGGGGTTGGAATAGTAGGCCTAGCATGATCTAACGCCTGTTTATAAGCATTATAAATAGTTTGAGCATTCACTGTAATTGATGCTTTCGCATCAGATAGTGTTGCCATTTCTTCTGGTGAAAGATCTAAAGATTGATAAATACTATTATACCAAAAGTTAGGACCTCCTGCTTTCATAGTAGGATTTAACATAGCAGCCACACCAAAAATAGGAGGGATTGGAAAAAAAATATTTTTTAAATTTCTTTTTCATTTCAAATATTGCATTTTCATAAATTTCCCCTACCTCGTTAAAATCAGCAAATAAATTAGCAAGTGCGGCAATATATACTAAACAGTTTGAAATTGTAGGATAACATTGGCCAGATAAAGCAGTTGTAGCCACACTAAAATGTTCTAAAAAATCTAAAAGAATCTTAACGTTATTCCAATCTTGATTAGTTAGCATGTCATTATCTTCATCCTCACAATCCGTAGAATTATAAGTAGTGTTTATTGGGTTTCTATATTCGTACGCCACTACTAAGCTTTCATACATGTAGTTCCACCTAGTGGGGCAAGGTTTAGGAACCTTTCTTTCTCTAAGGCCATATTCGTCACATTTTTTATAATATTCTCTAAGTCTACTTCTACGGTTTGAATAAAAAAGCCAATTAAGAGCAAATTTAACTTTTTCAGTTTCTATGTTTAAAATTCTCATACCATCTCCAACAATTAAATGATAAATATGGCATATACATCTAACATGGAAAATATTTGTAAAAGCAGGATTTAGTTGTCTAGTTAAAATACCTATTGCAGTAGTGTTGCTACTAGCGTTATCCATGGAAATTGACATTATTTTATCACTAAAACAAAAATATCTACATACATCTGAAACAGTGCTAGCAATAAACTTACCTGTGTGCCGTGAATTAATTATTCTATATGCTATAATGCGTTTTTGCATGGTCCAGTCTTCGTCTATCCAATGACTGGTCACGGTTAGATAATCACAGTCATTTCCACTTCTACCAATATCAGTTATAATAGACATATGATTACTTATATGAGTAAATAAATAGCGCAAGTATTGTTCATGTTCATGCTTATATTTATAATGTCGGCCTTAACTGTGGCGCGAGGCCAACCTTTATATGTAGGATTAAATACTCGTCTAATATAATGAATCCAAGCAGGATTAGAAGCAAAAGAATAAGGTAAACACATAACAGTAATCATTTTAGCTAATTCTTCACGATCCTTATTTGGATCGTAATACAATATACCTCCGGTGACTGTGTTTATTCCTGGTTGAAGCATGTTAGAACCAGTACTTTGGTTAATTGTAGTATCAGGACTTGCCCTCCCCTCTTGTTGCGCTTTCAATTGGATATATCTAGCCTTATCGCTAGGGTGTAATTTTATATGTTTAACTAAACTACCTGTGCCGCTACGATCTCCAGTATACCTATGCACAAGTAATTTCCCACAAGATTTACACTTAGCCTTATTCTGTTCTCTTAGTTGAATAAAAAATTGCCAAACTAATGAAGTTTCTGAACGTTTAGGAGGTTGTCTACTAAAAGTGAGAGTTTGTACGGGTGGGTGTTCCGGTTCATTAGTAGCAGGACTAGTAGGTGTATCATCTAAATCTACGGGAGCTTGGGTTTCGTCATCATCATCTTCCTCATTTCCCTCTATTATAGGTGCATTAGGATAAAGCATATTCATAATATCATCGTCTATTCTATCACCTACTGCTACATCATGTAGAAAATCAACATCGCTAAATTGAAAACATGGGTGATTACTATCAAGTATTCCGAAATTTTCATTAGTATTTCTAGGTTGGCTACTAGTTTCAACTTGTTTATCTTTTCTAGGTCGGGGAGTCGGGGGAGGGGTAGGATTTTGGCGACTACTTTCACCGGATTTAGATTTACCTTTTCCGAACATGTTTTTCAATAAAAATGCCATAATAATTATAATTAAGCAAAATAGCAACACACAACAAATATTCTTAGCACGTAAGAGTTGAAACGAGTTTACTGGATTGACGAACAACTTCTTGAAAATTGAAAATCGTTGTAATTGAACACTTGAAAACTTCAATTCAACAACTTCACAATGTTTCACGAATTTGCAACAAAAATTTAAGCACTTGATGAAAGAGAGCTTGAGAGAGATTGAGAGAGATTGATGAATTGGTGAATTAAAATGAAAGAATGAGGGGGTATTTATAGTTGACAAATGGGAAATTGTGTAATTATATAAAGTTTGGGGTTAAATTAAATTTGAGGGGTCAAATGGCTAAATTTTAAAAATGCCAAACGACTATTTCTGCAAGAGAGCCGTTCTGATTTTCAGGTTTTTTAAAAAAAAAAAATTTTTAAGCCCGTTGGGAATCGGATAGAACCGGACCGGTTCCGGCGGTTCCATCCGGTTCCAAACGGTTCCGCCAATGGTCCGAATTTAAAATTTTTTTTTTTTTTAAAATATCGGACCATTGGCGGAACCGTTTGGAACCGGATGGAACCGCCTGAACCGGTCCGGTTCCGGTTCCGGTTCTGGCGGTTCCGGTTCCACGGTTCTAATGGGTGGAACCGCGACATCACGGTTCCGGGGAACCGCTAGGCCCGGAACCGCCAGAACCGCCAGAAACGCGGTTCCGGTCCGGTTCCGGTTCCAGAACCGCCCAACTTACAGCCTTACTCCTACCAAGATGGGTAGCACTAGTTCTCTAGATGTCCTCTATATATTGCATTATTAAAACCTGTTAGTGTTATGTAACGCAGTATTATTTTATCCTCGAGCCTCATCTGCATGAGAACTCGTGGGTGAACAATACATGTGCCACTTCCGTCATCCACCATTATTCTTTTTACATTGGTATCTGGGATGCGTAAAGTTATAACCAAAGCATCATAGTGAGAGAAAGACAAACCATCGGTATCCGACTTATTGAAGATGATACTGTTTTCGAGGTCATCATACCATTCATGGGCGACTGACCTTTTGAGTTTATATGTGGTGGTAAATTTTACATGGTTGATTATCATGTCGTCGCTGCCGCCAATGATCATTTGTATGGTACGAGTTGGTGATGGTGGTTTTGGAGGTCCTTGAGGTTGATCGCACCCTCGAGAAAAGTTGGCTCGCCTTCAATCACTCATCAGATCTTTCAGGTATCCTTGGTTTAAAATTATTACTACTTTTTGTCGCAAACCTATGCAGTCCTCGGTCTTGTGTCCTCTTTCCTTGTGGAATTCACATAGGATGTTTGACCTCCTTGTGCTTGGGTCCGACTTCATCTTTTGCGGCTACTTCGCCTTTGTGCCGAGCTTTTTTAGGTGCGTATACTATTTCTAAGGGGGAAACACAAAAATTATGAGCAGATAGTAGTGGAGGCATACCCCTTTCGTTTCGGGAGGGTGTGGTATGTCGAGGCGTGACATCTGCATGTCGTGGATGTAGAGGATTATATGTTCGGATATAGGGCTGGTGTCTTTCTCCATTGAAACGTAGTAGTTGATCCCTTCGCCCGTCATGGCGGCGATCTCTTCTTGTCTCGGTCGGGACTAATGTTAATCGCTGAAGCGGGCCATTCAGGTCGTCCTCGTCTGCCCCACTTCATCGCAATAAGCACTATGGATCTCTTCACACATGTAGGGGGTACTTCATAAATCTACTGAGTAGCTTTTTGGTTGCTTTTGACCCATTTCTATTTAGTCCATTTTGAAATGTTGCTACTGCCATCCCTTTTGACACTTTTGGTAGGCTCATCCTTAATTTGTTGAATCGGGCTAGGAAATTCTGAAGTCCCTCGCCCATCGTTTCCCTGACGGAGAAGATATCATTGACCCTAGCTTTTACCTTTGTTGCTCCCGCGTGCGCGGTGATGAACTTATCTAACATCTTTTCGAATGTGATATCGATCCTGTTGGTAGTTGGGAATACCATGTCACCGCTCCCCCTGTCAGAGTTTCGCAGAACTTTTTTCGCAGTGCAGACGGCACCTATTCCTTTGATAAATCGTTACCCTTTAATGCGGTAACGTAATGGACTAGGCGATCTTCCGGGTCCGTGGTACCATCATATATTTTCAAATATGGCAGCATTTTGAAGGACTTTGGAATAGAATGTGGAGCTGCCCCTTCGCTATATGGTTGTTCGATGAATCACCACACATCACATTTTGGTAACAGTTTCGGAGCGCCTGGTATTTTATCAACCCTTTCCTAATGTTCCATCATCTGATCGCGGAGTGTTTTGTTCTCATTTTCCATATCTTCCATTTTCTTTTAGATGGTTGTAAGTGCATCGTCACATGCATCAGTAATAGTGCGGGTGTTACCTGTTCTTGTAACGTTTGTCTCATCGGCAGCAGCTGCGATTTCCGCGGGTAGTATGTCTTCGATACTTCTCTGAACGGGTTTCTCGAGCATCTTGCTCAAGGTATTTGTTAACCATTCCTCTAGTAGCCTCTTGACAGCCGGTGGTGCTTCTCCTACTGCAGATGTTGAGGTTTTCCTATCGCGCATGATTGTTAGATTTTCGTGCGGGGGAGGTGATATCTCACCCTCATGTGTAACATTTGGTGTTGCATTTTCATTGTCTTCACCACTGGCCTCGTTGATGGAATTCAGGAGGTTATTTGAGACGCCCACTATTGCATTTAGCCTCGCTTCTCCCTTTCCTGTCATTGTTGGCTTTTATGAGACTGAAGAAAAGTGATTGTTTCTTTCAAGAATCTAGATGAAGACTAGATTTCAGCTATAGAATTCTCCACATACGGCGCCTAATTATTTGACTCAAAAGATATTGAAATATTTTTTAATCAAATCAATCAAAGATGAAGAGGTAAATCTTAGCTGAGTATAATAATTTCTAGAAAAAATAATAGATAAAGAGAAGATAATAATAATAAAGTTTCTTTTTACTCAAGAATAGAAGTGTAACTGAAAAATCGGAGCCCCGCTTTACAAGGTTATTGTCCTCTATATATACAAAGAGCGAAACTCGCCTAAGCTGTAACAGACAACTTACAGGGAATATTAATATTCCTAATGGGCTTACACTATTACAAGGGTCGTATAGTCTCTTTTTTGCCTTAAGGTCGTCTCCCTCGGGACATTGACTCAAGGAGACCCCATCATTTGTCGTGCTCATTGTTAGTCATGATTGGTCAAATTTGGACCCATACATTAACCAGGATAAATTGATAGTATAATCTTGGTATAAACACCACGTGCTAGTAAGTTTTTGCGCCCCTAATTGCCACAGATGTTATCTGGGTAACTGGATCGCCATCAAAACTATCAATTTTTGTGGAATACTTTTGAATCTCCACAAACTCACTCCATTTTTGTGATATTTAGGGGAGTCATTTCTTATAGTGGGGAAGAAAGAGGAATTTAACGCTTGCTGTTGTAGGCATAGACGCAGAGGAGGTAACTAGAGTATTACTTACGAGTTCGGATGAATTGCTTAAATTCTGAATTTATTAGAAAATTTATTAAGTGTGTATAAATATTTAAGTACAAATGGAGTCACTAAAATAAGCTATTGATTCGATGGTAAATCTAAATTCATAAATTTTAATTTCTGGCTTCGCCTCTACTTAAATCGACGACAGACGACTGAAAATCAAAGGTCTCGATTATGTAAAACAAGAAAATGTGAAAAACAAGATAAGAAAATTAAAGATGTATAATGAATAACATGGAGTAGCAGTATTCTCTCCATAAATTTAACACATGGTGCTTTGATTTGCCATTTTTAAGAGTCTAAAACTGAAACAGTATAGTAAAAGCTTTAGTCATATTCCGACCGTTAGCTTCCAAATCTCATTTTGGTCACAAATGCACTGTTCATACCTTATCTCAGTGATGACCACCATTCTTTCTACCACAGTGCCTCTGTTGAAATCAGAAAATCCCTGCTATATTTTCCTGCAAAGAGCACAAAACCAAGAATTGTCATCATACTATCTCCATCTCCTTAAACCCCGTGCCCCCCACAAACCCAACTTGTGGGTAGGTCATAGGTGAGCTATTTTTGACCTTATTAATTTTAAGGTATTATGTCTACATGTGTACATATAAACTCTTACAGAATTTTATTTCACATGACACAATTTTTAAGTCTATTTCATAATATTGGCAACTTAAATTTGCGTTTTTACGATATTATTCTATAAAACTCGACAAATAGGAAGTTCAGCACAAAGTTTTCGATGTCATAAGAGATGGATTCAATTGGAATACAAATAAGATCCATAATGTCATTACTGTATGACCGAGGTAGTACATTATGTGATGCCTTCCTCTTTGCGCCACAAATAATTGGCTCATGTAAAGGCAAAAGGCAGAATTGGGACTCTGTACTCGTAAAACGCCCCTGAGCTTTTGTAGGGAGCTTAGCTCCGTGAGACTTATGACTCGGCCGTCAGGGCTTACACCCCGAATAAGTATTGGGTTCGCCTGATATAACTTTATGCAATTGTATGTAATTAACCTTATAAATCCTCAAAATTTCTTAGTAAATCGTTAACTGTTCAAAATTACTTTTTTCTTAATCATAAATTATTAAATTGAAAATATTTTATGTCATAATAAAATAAAATTTATTACACGTTGTTCACTAAGATTGCTATGATAGTAAATTTTACATAAAGCTTTCATTTAAAAGTATTTATTTATTAACTTTTGTTATATTTTTATTATATTACTCCATAATTTTTTTTTAAAATTATTTTCCTAAATATTATTTTTCATGTTTACGAAATGCAATACTTATTAATTTTATAGTTCTGTATTAGCTAGTAACTATTTATAAATAAATAATCATCATGGTATAGCATGGTAAATTATGTATCATTTTATTAACTTGTTGAAGCTTAAAAATAAATTATGCTAGAGAATCATATTTAAATTTTTGAATTATATTTTTATATAAATTCTCTTTCATATAGAAAGCATATTAAATAAAAGGAGTATTTTAAAAAATATATCAAATTATAATATCAAAATTATTTCAATATTCATTACTACTTAAGAGATACATATAAGATTTCACATAGGATACGTGATTTTGACGTTTGAGTTGTAACGATGTTGTAGCGAATTTGCATATTTGTATATATGTCATACTTTTGTATTATTCATAGTTAAATTATAATTTATGAATATTTTAAACAGATTATATGTTATAGTTTTGTGATTTAATATAATTTTTATATTTATTTTTATTTTGTATTATCTTAAAATTCTTGAAATTAGTAAAATTTAAAGATTCGTGGGACTTACGCCTCAAGTCTCAGGGCTTACGCCTCGCCTCATCGGAGGTAAAATGTCTCGCCTTATGCCCCTACATTTTAAAACACTGATCACGACTACCGAACATTTTATTCTTAATATTTTTATTTTACCTTTAATGACATGTGTTTCTAAAATAAACATTAACATTTTGTAGACACCATACGAGTCTAAAACTACCTTAACAATTTTTTTAAATTTTAGTATCTTGTCGGACATTGTCACATATAAGACATATACGCAATATCTATTGTATACGATAAAAATCGATTTGAAAAGCTGGGTGAATTAGGAAGAAATATGTGTCAAGAATGACCAGCTAGTAGTAAATCAATCATGGTGACACCAGACGCAAATTTGTGGCCGGATAAGAAGAAATTCAAAATATGACCATTACAAAATGTTACAGAAGACCCCAAGATTCCTCCGGCCTTTATTAACTTTTATAGGTCTTACTACCTTTTATTATTCTTTATCAACTTTTAATTACCTTTTATTATATTATTAATATTAGTAAGTAAGGGGACATGATTTGTAATCGTAGCTCTAATATAAATATAGGTTTTCATTCTATTGTAAGGATATAAAAAAATATCGATAGCAAAAGACTAATATTTTTTCTCTCATTTTGTTAAGATTTATACAAGTGTTGTCAAGATTTTTAAAGTATTCTTATTCCCAATGGGAATATTCTGAAAGCCCAGGCTTTTCTTTTCTCTAATTGTCTTTATTTTATTTCATTTATCCTTAATTATCTTATTAATCAGATCAACTTAATTTGCATGTTTATCAACCACATTACAAGTCAACTGTACCGTTTACGGATAATAATTTGGTGCTCTCCAATGGCTTCGGAACAATCCCTACAAGATACCAGGGATAGCCCAAACTAGCTCCAAAATTAAAAAAAAGATCGGGGATTGCCATATCAGCCTCGAAAAAAGAAATAGAAGGAATCATATTCAAGAAACGGCTGTACCCAATAACTGTCATCCCGACCACAATTCTCTTGCATGGCATTTTTCCTGTAAATTGTCATATATGCAAAGTTATAAACACTTAATTCGAAGAATGGAATGAAGTAAAACGTGCACCTTCTAGAACATTCTCATATATATATGAATGAATAAAATTCATTCTTAGAATTTGCTCGCACTTAAAAGTAAATAAGGATTACGAATCCGACCAGTTGTGTCTGGATGAACAAGAAACGTCCTCTTCATAAGCATCGCAAACATAATGACTCTCTCTTATGAAGCCATCCAATCAAATGGCTAAAACTTGGATGTCTTATTTTCTAATTGTATAGTTAAATCGGAAGCATTACATATTCATATTTTATCAAAATCAGAAATGTAAAATTCCTGGTCATTAACGTCCCTGGGCTCTAAGGTTGTGAGATTGTAAAAGTTTCGATTACAACTAAAATCGAAGAGTCAAAACTTAAAGAAAAGTTTCGGGTACAACTAAAAACTAAAGAGTCAAAACTAAAAGAAAAGTGATAGGTATAACTAAAAATTCAAGAGTCAAAACTCAAAAATTAAATGTTCCAGATGAATGCAAAAACTCGAGATCAAGCATTCTATGATGATGGCCTCTTCAGCACCATTCGATCATCGACGAAAGAATAATGAGTTGCGGAGTTGTCATCTGAATCCCTAAGTTTTGCACTCTTTTTTCCTTCATTCGATTTCTATTCCATTTAGATTTTTCCGACAAGATTTTTAATGAGGCAGTAACGAGGGCGAACGGAATAAAATCTTTCACTTTTCGTTCACATCACGAACTAGTAACCAAAAAGTGAGGGATTATTTGTACACAATAAAAAATTATCTCAGAAGTTGAGTGAATTAGGACGGAACGGGTTAAGGATGATCAATCAGTAGTAAATCAACCATGGAGACATCGGACACAAACCAGTAATCGGATAAGAAGCAATTCACAATATGATCGTTATAGAAACATTATAGAAGACCCCAAGATTCCTCTTGCCTTTATTAAGTTTTACTATCCTTTTATTATTCCTTATCTGTTATGAAATCTCCTATTTAAGGTGAATGTCTATAATTAGAGAGATTCTAGAGTTCTATTCTTGGTAGCTAAATCATCCTCCTCCCTATAAATAGAGGTGCCCTCTACCATTGTAAATCACTCCTAACATTCTCTAAGTATCAATAAGAATACTTCTCTCTCTCTATTCTCTCTATTGCTCTTGTTCTTGTATTATTGTTCTTGTCTTTTATATTATTTCATAACACGTTATCAGCACGAGACTCTACCATCTCAAGAACCATTCTCGAGAAATCTAAGGTATTTCCCTCTTCCTAATTTAATTTTCGATTGTCTTAACTTTTGTTTGTGCAAGGTTTTGCTTCAAAGAAAGAATGAAGAAAGAAGGAAAAGAAACGAAAAAAGGGGGAGGAAAAGAAACGAAAAACAAAGAGAAAAGGAAGAAAACATTGAAAATATAATTGGTATACCTTAAAGGTAAGTAATTTACTTTTCCCTTTCAAATTCTTGAAATTCTACGATTTGATTTAATATACAAACAAAGTTTGATTATAACTCTAATGGAGTTTGTAAGAAATTATAACCACATGAAGTGGTTAAATCTCTATGTCCTGCCATGATTAAATTCATGTATGATTGTGGGCAAATAATTGAAAATCCGTCCCATTGAATTTGCTCCATTCCCTTTAGAGAATGTGGAAGCAGTATATGATAAGTCTGAAAGAAGACTAAAATATTACCATGAAGGTATCAATGAATGTGGACGTGGCAAAGAATTCCGTCCAATTGAATTTGCTCCATTCCCTTTAGAGAATGTGGTAGCAATATGTGATAAGTCTGAAAGAAGACTAATTACCGTAAAGGTATCAATGGATGTGGACATGGCAATAGACGAAGTTATAATCGTCATTATTGTGGTAATGAGAACAATAAGGATTCTCAAAATAATCTTTCACTTTATGAAAGTAATATTTGACATGAGATTGTGTAAAGCACATGATTTTGATCCATTCCCTGAAGTGAATGTGATAATTGTAATAGAGCCCGTAAGTATGAACCCGCTCTTGATGTAAATCTGTTTTATGTCTGACATTATGAAAAGAAAGTTCGTTGCCTTTGAAATTTCGGGCAAGAACTATATGACATGGGTGTTGGATGCTGAAATCCACTTAGATGCTATGGGTCTCGGAGACACCATCAAAGATAGAGAAAAAGCATCCACCCAAGAATGTGCGAAGGCCTTGATTTTCTTGCGCCATCACCTTGATGAAGGTTTGAAGATTGAATATCTCACTGTCAAGGATCCACCTATCTTGTGGAATGGCTTAAAGAAGAGATGTGACAACCTGAAGTTGGTCACTCTGCCACAAGCACGATACGATAAGAACCCAAAAGCAAATAGTTTATAAACTATATATTATCATTGCGGTGAAAACGGGCACTGGTCAAAGGCTTGCCGTATACCATGACTTTTGGTTGACCTTTATCAAGCATCTCGAAAGAGTAAACGCCCTGAAACGAATTTTGTCTCTGACGACAACTTTGACATCACCCACTTGGATGTGGCAGACTTCTTTGAGCAACCCGAGGGGAAGATAGACCACCTAATCGGTGATGGATCCGTGATAAAAGAAGATGGAGCTATTTGATTTTATTTTACTTATTTGTATTAGTTAGTGAATAAACTAATAGTCATTAGTATTAGCTCGTATTAGTTAGTTCATGATGCAATGTTAGCAGTAGTTCTTTAGAATATCTTCAATATGCTCAAATATCAATAAAACTTTTATTTTCCAGTGGGGGTAATCAACTAGCCTGAAAAACTAGTCGATTATCAACTATTTCCGCATTAAAGCTGAAAAACAATTGATCAACAATCGATTGTCTTTGGCTAACAATCGATTGTCTTGAAACAGTTCTGGAATTTTTCAAAAATAGCCAACAATCGATTGTCTTTGTCTAACAATCGATTGTCTTGAAACAGTGAGGTCTGGAATTTTTCAAAAATCATCCACAATCGATTGTCTATGTCTAACAATCGATTGTCGTTAGACAGTGTAATCTGGAATTTTTCAAAAATCATCCACAATCGATTGCCTATGCATAACAATCGATTGTCTTGAAACAGTGAGGTCTGGAATTTTTCAAAAATAGCCAACAATCGATTGTCTATGCATAACAATCGATTGTCTTAAGACAGTGTGATCTGAAGTTTTTCAAAAATAGCAAATAATCGATTGTGTGTGTTTAACAATCGATTGTCAATGTTCAACAATCGATTGTGTGTGTTTAACAATCGATTGTTTTATGAAAACGTTTAAACTGAAATTTTCAAACTGCATAGTAATCGATTATGGAAAACATATATTCGACTATCTGATTTTGTTAGTCAACTGTTAGCAGCAGATTTTGAAAATATTATGTGACACAAACGAATTGAAGTTGTTTATTCCCATGTTCGTATATTTTCTTTTATATGTCAAACCATGGGAAGTAAATTGATTGAAGGCTCCGGAAGAGCAACTGTAACTCTGCCCAAAAGGCATGACGTTTATCTTAGAGAATGCAATATTCTCCTCCAAGTCTAAGAAGAACTTGTTGAGTTTTAAAGATATCATTCAAAATGGATATCATATTGAGACAATAGATGAGAATAATCTTGAATTCTTCATGAAAACGAGGCTGCCCATTTCGGTTTGGGTTCACGCCATTTTGCATGCAGCAATGCTAGTTCGTCGGCTGCCCACTTTGGTGTGGGTTCATGCCATTTTGCATGCAGCATTTTAGTTTGTCGGCTGCCCACTTCGGTTTGGGGTCACGCCATCTTACATGCAGCAATGCTAATTCGTCTCAGACCGACGAATTACCACAAGTATTCCCCGTTGCAATTGGTTTTGGGTCATGAACCCAATATATCCCATTTAAGGATTTTTGGATGCGCAGTATATATGCCTATTGCACCGCCATCCCGCACCATAATGGGTCCGCAAAGAAGGTTAGGAATATATGTTGGGTTTGAATCGCCCTCCATCATTCGCTACCTCGAAACATTGACAGGCGACTTGTTTACTGCACGATTTGCAGACTGTCGATTTGATGAGACACTTTTCCCAAAATTAGGGGGAGAAGTTGGTGAAACCAAACGGGAAATTTTGTGGAAAAATGCATCATTATCTCATCTTGATCCACATACCTCTATTTGTGAAAGAGGCACAAAAGATTATCCATTTGCAAAGAATAGCAAATCAAATGCCTGACGCATTTATAGATTTGAAAAGGATAACAAAATCACATATCCTCGAAGTGAATGTGACAACATTTGATTCACGAATACATATTCATTATTGGAAGAATATGAACATGAAATTGGTATTAAATATACCACACTCACCCCTAGAAGGAGGTTTGAGATGATATATGGCATGAATGATCGTTGGTCACGTACCTATTGTACGCCAAAGTATTTTGGAAATATGACTATTAAAGGACAACGATAATGCAAGAAACATATCTTGCATATAAGTTTGACATGACCATAATGGTATAACTTTCTCTTTAAGAAAGATATTCACCACATGGATGTTGATGAATCTGTGGTAGTACAAAATTAATTGAGAGCTCTAGAAGAGCCAATTATTACTATGTTGGAGAAACACAATTAAGTATTGTGCTGTAGTAAGTCTCAAAGAAACTTATTCAGTTTCCAAAGTACACGCGAAAGCGATTGATTATATTGAGACTATAAATAAAAGAAGGCTTTGATATCTCCTATTACTACAACTTGTAGCGGGGTAATTTGCATATGAAAAGCTACCCGCTTTGTTCTCCAGTTTGTACTACACAAAAGAAAGAATGCCACAATAAAGTGGATATCTATTGGTATAAAAACCCATGTCATAATAAACCTGAAGTTTATTGATAAGTGCACATGTCATGGTGTAAATTTGAAGTTTACCAATATTGATAATTTGTTCAGTTAGCATTCGTGTTAGCCATCTCATTTTAAGTATGATGTGCAAATTCACATAGGTGAATATTAAAGAACTAGAAAGTTCTTTACGAATTCTCTTGTATCACTTGTTCTCATTAATGAACTGACCAACTAAAGAGTTGGGGTTGAAGCCCATAAATTCTGGAAATATCAAAGGTGAATATGGGCCCATTCACCTGCCATGTATACCACATATGATGCATCTATGATATGGTTACATGCGCAATTGTTATTGACCCGCAGCCTGGCCGGTGCTTGCGAGGTAAATTGCTCAGTAATCTAACTTCGAGCATAATTTCCAGATTTTCTACTCAAGATAGTTCATCTTGATAAGTTGGTTTATATCAAAGTAAGTTTAGCAAGATAATTATTGAGTGCTTCCACTTAATAGCTAAACTGTTTCTTGTGAGAACAAAGTTATATATATCAGTTTGATATACGTTGTATACGAGAGTATATTATATTCTCCCCTCACAAGTGGTTCAGGGTCAGGAACCAAATAATTTCATCTTATTATTAATGTGCTGTGTATATTGACATGATAATGCACAAAGATGATTTCCCAAAGTTGAGGAAACAAGTTAGCTTTACTAACATGAGGGGGAGACATGATAAACACTTGAGAAAAGGTTACATGGGATGAATTATCATTTGTATATGTATATCCCCGAATATCATGATATGAACCTGAAGTTCATAAAAGGGATAATTCAATTGCAACATATTGCAAAGCATGCTATACGCATTTGCTGACCCAAAGAAAGTAACTAAATGGAAGAGATACAATTCAAGAAGAATTGATTCCATATGAAAGACATGTAGTTTTGAACCTATAGTTCAAATGCTTGAAAGTATAAAGTCAAAGGTATGTATAGTCAGTTTTCGATATCTTATTTGTCTAGCATGACATGGAAAACTTGATATGCATCTAAAGTCTATTATATGGCTTATATGACTTAACTTGAAAGATTTAAGTTGCTTGAAGCATATGCAATTCTTGGTCTTGAAGTACCACATCCTTAGTACAATTTGTGTACATATGTATCTTGCTATAACTATAAGCATGATGGCATTGAGAATGCATCTATGGAGATATTGAAGAGTTATTCCACGACATTAGATGAAGATGTTCATATCTATCAAGAATGATGATTTCAAGGTGCGGAATATTTATTCAAGTCAATATGGTTGATTTGTCAAACGTCTACCAAAGATCGTTTTGAAGATGATGCACAAGATTGGAATGCAAATGCTCAAGGATATAAATTGATGTACTCATTAGGGGGAGTTAATGCGCGTTGCACTCTTTTTCCCTTACAAGGTTTTGTCCCACTGGGTTTTCCTTGCAAGGTTTTTAACGAGGCAACCAATAGGCGCATATTCAAACATGTGTACTCTTTTTCCTTTCTTTAATTTTTCCCATTGGGTTTTGGTTTTAAGGTTTTAACGAGGCACATTGTTGAATAGACATTCAAGGGGGAGTGTTATGAAATCTCCTATTTAAGGTGAATGTCTATAATTAGAGAGATTCTAGAGTTCTATTCTTGGTAGCTAAATCATCCTCCTCCCTATAAATAGAGGTGCCCTCTACCATTGTAAATCACTCCTAACATTCTCTAAGTATCAATAAGAATACTTCTCTCTCTCTATTCTCTCTATTGCTCTTGTTCTTCCATTATTGTTCTTGTCTTTTATATTATTTCATAACATTATCACCTTTTAGTTACCTTTTTTTATAGTTTTAATATTGGTTTATTAAGGGGGCATGATTTGTAATCATAACTCTAGTATGAATTGAGACATCAAGAAATATCTATAGCAAAAGACTAGTATTTATTTTCTTATTCTATTAAGTTTTATTTAAGTGTTGTCAAAATTTTCTAATTATTCTTATTTTCGGTGGGAACATTCCGAAAGCACATTCTTGTCTTTTCTCTAATTGTCTTTATTTTTTTTTGCTTTATCCTTAATTATCTTATTAATCAGATCAATTTAATCCACTATCAACTAGTTGTAAATTCAACTGGCGTCAATTTTGACCATCTTTTTCTTATGTCTATTTTGACCATGTGAAATTCCCAATTGGCAAACAGGTCCACACCATCACTATGGAAGATTTGGGTATATGTGTTTTTCGTAATGTGTGCTTTATCTTCTCATGATTGAGGCTGTGCTTTGGATTCTCTCTTATATATTTTCTTCAACTTCTTTTCTTATCCCCCTCTGCCCCCTTTTCTTGGTTTTTCCTCTCTGTATTCCTTGTGTGTATACGTGTTTACAGTAGCTGTCTCTCTCAGTACCATACCTCGGGACTTCCCTTTTCAGAACCAAAAAAATAAAAACCCCCATTTTTATCCCCACTTTGGTCCTCTGTTCTGGTCCTCTGTTTCAGACAGAACAAGATACTATTAAAGAAAGAGAGAGAGAGAGAATAGTATAGAGTGGGTTAAGAGATTTCCACGTGATAAGAGGCAATAAAAAGGCAAACTTGGCTACAATTTGCATGTAAAAGGAAAAAAGACAAGTGTAAGCTAAGCCCCTTGGTTTCATTTCATCACAACAGAAAAAGTTAAAACAAACCCAAAAATACTCCATTCTTGTTGTGCTAATAAGAAAGAAGCTAAAGTTGTTTGTATCAATGTTAGCTTTTCTGTGCACCCACAGAACAACTCTTCTTACCACCACGTGTTAGTGCACCCTTCTGTAACGTCTCTATTTACACCACTCTAAAACAATGATCATTTCCCTCTATTCTCCCCATTTCCTCCTTCAGTTTTCCTTTGATGGGTTGTTCCCATTTCTTGAAAATCACAGCTTAACATGTTAATTTAAGCTAATTTTGTTGCCTGCATTTTTGTCATCATTAAAATCTTGAGTTGATTTCAATGGCTTCAATTTTGAGGTTTCGTAAGTTGTGTTTTGTTGAGCCAGTGAAGTGTTCTTCTGTAAGTTTTGATAAACCCAAAAATGATGATAAAAAATCAATTCTTGAACCACCCCAAAAACAAGAGACTCTTGTTTCTGCTATTGAGAAAGTTTTAGAGAAACCAAAATCCAAGAAAATAAAAAAGCAGCCTAAGGAATGGAGGTGTATGGATAGTTGCTGTTGGTTAATTGGTTACTTATGTACAACTTGGTGGCTGCTTTTGTTTTTATGTAATTTTTTGCCTGCAAATTTGCCTGGACTTAAAGTTCCTGAAGCTCCTGGAGTTAGACTTAAACGTGAAGGATTAATTGCACTTCACCCTGTTGTTTTAGTACCTGGCATTGTAACTGGTGGACTTGAGCTTTGGGAAGGTAGGCCTTGTTCTCAAGGCTTATTTAGAAAGAGGCTTTGGGGTGGTAGTTTTACTGAAATATTCAAAAGGTTTGTGCTTTACACTTAGTTTTAATTTCCCTTAGTTTTAGAAGGGGAGTCTTGGCGTAACTGGTAAAGTTGCCGCTGTGTGACCAGGAGGTTACGGGTTCAAGCCGTGGAAACAGCTTCCTGTAGAAATGCATGCTACGGCCACGTACAATAGACCCTTGTGGTCCGGCTTTTCCCGGCCTTGGGCATAGCCGGAGCTTAGTGGACCGGGCTGCCCTTTTGTTGTGACATTTAACAAATTGTTGTGCATTTTAGGCCTTTATGTTGGTTGGAGCATCTATCGTTGGATAACGAAACGGGGCTTGATCCACCGGGGATTCGAGTTCGAGCAGTACCGGGACTTGTAGCAGCTGATTATTTTGCACCTGGTTACTTTGTTTGGTCTGTTATTATTGAGAATTTGGCAAAAATTGGATATGAACAGAAGAATATGTATATGGCTGCTTATGACTGGAGGCTATCCTTCCAAAATACAGAGGTACCATATAATGATCTATCTTGGTCCAACTTATTAATTTTTCTCATATAAGATATAGTACTATGTTGTCTATTTTAGAGAATAATTTGCATAGCATTAATTCCCTGCATTTATTAAGTATTTCAAATTATTATAGTCAAATATATGCATCTGAGTAAATGCCAGTCTTATCATCAATAACTTCATTCATTTACCGATGTAGTATGTATTATGTTATGTCATTTCATTGTGTGATACATTTAAAAATATGCTCATTTCAGCAACATTGTCACATCAGATTGGCTTATGCCATTATGTCAATTCTCAATTACTAGCCATGTAAGCACAACCGAATTTTTTCCGAATTGTGGAGGATTCAGTAAATAGTTTCCCCTGCATTTGTTTATGCATTAGCTCTTGTTAATTATATTGACAGTGTGTCTATATCACTAGAAAGCAAGATGGATTTTGCTCCTTTTATTTTGTAATAGAATGCCAGCCATGGAAGGTGAATCTTGGAGCAACGGTTGAGTTGTCACCGTGTGACCTATAGGTCATGGGTTCGAGGCGTGAAAGCAGCTACTAATACTAGCATTAGGGTTGGCTGAATGTGGCCCTTTCCTGGACCCTGCGTGAACACAAAATGCTTTGTGCACCAATCTGCCTTTTTTTCTTTTTAAAAATATACATTTTGTAATAGCACTGTAGTGTCACTGGCTTTGACTGTCTGGATTTGTCCAAAATCAGATCGAGGTTTTTCTAATACATTTGTAATTGGAACAAGCAGATTAGAGACCAATCTCTGAGTAGGCTGAAGAGCAAAATCGAGCTTATGTATGTAACAAATGGATACAAGAAAGTGGTAGTAGTGCCACATTCAATGGGAGTTATCTATTTCCTCCACTTCCTTAAATGGGTTGAAGCACCCCCTCCAGTTGGAGGGGGTGGCGGCCCCGGTTGGTGTGCGAAACACATCAAAGCTATCATGAATATTGGTCCAGCATTTCTTGGCGTTCCAAAGGCTGTTGCTAATATATTGTCTGCTGAGGGAAAAGATGTCGCCTTTATCAGGTAAGTGTTTTATCTATCCATAACTATCTTTTCTTATGCTACGTTAATCCTCACTGGTAGCGTTACCTCTAACGATTTAGAATTTGTGCAAGAAATCTGCTCTAATATGCAGAAAGGTGGTTTTTGGATGGTCTACACATTTTGCACCATAAATGTAGGAAATTTAAATCACTGCAAATTACTTCTAACAGAATTGGGGTTCGGTGCATTGTACGGATGATGTAATGAAGTCATCTTTTTAATTTTTTCCAGAGCCATGGCTCCTGGTTTGCTAGACTCGGAGACGTTTGGTTTCCAAACACTTCAACATGTTATGAGGGTTTCTCGAACATGGGACTCCGTCGTTTCTTTGGTGCCTAGAGGAGGAGAGACAATATGGGGTGACTTGAATTGGTCTCCAGAAGTAGAAAACATATGTCATAAATCAAAGGCGCGATACCTGCAATCTTCTTCAAAGGAAAACAATGGCAATGACACTGATATTAGGAGGAGTTTCCAGGTGAAGGAGCTGCCAAAATATGGACGAATAGTTTCATTTGGCAAGGAAGAATTAGAATTACCTTCTTCGCAGCTCTCAATTATTGATTCAAAGGTAAGAACTGCTCTCCAGTCCGCCTTTTTTTCTTTTAGATAGTTGCATTGCGACAACTGATGTATTGTCCATAATTGTATAAAATCAATAGGAATTTGTGCGTAAGAGTACATCCAGAAATTCCAACACATCATGTGGAGAAGTATTGACAGAGTATGACGAGATGAGTCGCAAAAGCATCAAGAAAGTTGCTGAAAATCAAGCATATACTGCAACAACTTTGTTAGATCTTCTTCGATTTGTGGCACCAAAAATGATGAAGCGTGCCGAGGCACACTTATCTCATGGAATAGCAGAAGATCTTGATGATCCAAAGTATAATCATCACAAGTACTGGTCAAATCCACTTGAAACCAAGTAAGTATGATTATGCTATTCTCATTGCTAGATCATTAACTCTTCCTATTATCTTTGCACATCATCAACAACAACAACAAACCCAGTGAAATCCCACAAGCGGGGTCTGGGGAGGGTAGTGCGTACTCAGACCTTACTCCTACGTTATGAAGGTAGAGAGGTTGTTTCAAGAAGACCCTCGGCTCATTATCTTTGCACATCTGATTTGTAAAGTTAATCTTAAGTGTTGTGCCTTTAAAGCAATTCCAGGGTTACATAATGAAGTCAGTGTATGCCAAGAATGCTGCTTTCTTAATGTTATTTGATATTTTCATTAGTTAGTTAAAAGTCTGTATCCTTTTCCAGGTTGCCTGATGCTCCAGATATGGAGATATACTGTTCATATGGAGTGGGAATTCCCACTGAGAGATCATATGTCTACAAGTTTTCATCTTCCGATAAATGCAAGAGCATTCCTCTTCAAATCGATAGCTCTGCAGACGATAGTGACAACGGCTGCTTGAAAGGCGGTGTACACTTTGTTGATGGGGACGAGAGTGTGCCAGTCGTGAGCGCTGGCTTCATGTGCGCGAAAGGATGGCGAGGCAAGACACGTTTCAACCCCTCGGGGATCTCAACATACATAAGAGAATACCAGCACAAGGCACCAGCAAGTCTGCTAGAAGGGAGAGGCACGGAGAGTGGTGCTCATGTTGACATTATGGGAAACGTTGCCTTGATCGAGGATGTTCTTCGAGTTGCTGCTGGTGCCACTGGTGCAGAGTTGGGTGGCGACAGAATCTATTCGGAGATCATGAAAATGTCAGAGAGGATAAATATTCGGCTTTAACCGCAACAACGCGATTTTGATATAGGATTGAGATGAGAGTAGAGCACCAAAAACGTCTACTAGACTGTGGGACACTGACTAAGAAAATGACTTGAGAGATATTTGACAAGAATGACTAGAGAAAGACTTAAGGAGGAATAAGGACAAACTAAGTATGGGATGAGCAAAATGGGGCTAGCTAGATGGGGGACCATTTGCATTGATTGTAAGTTTCTAACAGAAAAAGGGAAAAGAGAGTAGCATTTCTCACATTTGTAATCTACTGAATAAATTATCACCTTGTGTAATCAAGTTCAATAAGATTCTTGCCTGTTCCTTTGAAGGAATTTCTTTAGCTCTGAGGTGTTTAATTAATTCTGCTTATTTTTTGTTAAGTGGCTCAAGTGGGGTCTGAGGAGGGTAATGTGTACGCAGACCCTACCTCTGCCCCGTTTTAGATAGACCCTCAGCACGAAAAGAGACAAAATATCAGTACCATCAATTAAAAAACATGGAAATAATAACATCACAAGAATCGACGAATAAATGAAAAGCAGCAATAATAACCAATAAAAAAGGCCCGACACTATGAGAACGGAAGAGTAGTGTTAACAAAATACTGACCACTAGCAGTCTAAGACTAAATTCTATCAGCCTAGCCTCACACTGGTAGACTAAATGTGCTCAACTACATCCTAGCCTACAACCTTATTGCTCGCCCGCTACATCTTCCTATCGATTATCGGAGGAACAAGAATAGTAATTAGCTGTTAAAATGAAAGCTTATGATGTTGATTGAGGAGCTGCTGCATGTGAAGTGGAAGAATTTAGATGTACAAGAGATCTCGCTTGCTGAATTCTAGCTCATAAGATTGAAAATTATTAGAAGTTAGAAAGGCTAAAAACTTTCTTGATTTTGTTTACAGAAATGAATTATGAATGTGTCAAACAAGCTCAGCTCGACAGCTCAAATAGTAATATAGCAAGTTACCTAGTGAATTTTAGTTGGAACTACTGCCTATTATTCTATTCTTTATTTATACTAACAAAACTTCCAAACTGTTGACAGAGAAAAAGAAAGAAAAAACACACATTATTTTGTTAATCGGATAATAGTTGATTAGTTGTAATTCAACCATATAGCATTATTGGAAAAGATAAAAAGTAGAAAGAAAGAAGATTAAGAAGAGAAGAATGGCCTGTTATTACAATCAGAATGAACTTCCACAAAAAATAGTATATATGGTTGATTTCTTTAATATCTTAACTTAATGAATAAATTAAAAAAAGGAAATAGATTTCATTGATGTAACCATTTCAACCAAGTAGCCTCATAATCACGACATCCCATTTCTTCTTTTAAATAGTTTCCCAACTTAGCTCATAATCATCTCCATAAACACTTAGAGTCAAAAGACTAATAAAAAAAACCACATACACATTTTCTTCTTATTCTACAGTTTTGACAGGGCTATAATGGGTAATTCAAGTCTTTTGAAGACTTCTTTGTTTCTACTGGCTTTAAAGTTTTTGGTTATGGTCAATGGGCAGCCTTTGGTTCCAGCACTCTTCATATTTGGAGATTCAGTTGTTGATGCAGGCAACAACAACTACCTTAAAACCATTGTCAAAGCAAATTTCCCTCCTTATGGAAGAGACTTCCCTAAACACATACCAACTGGGAGATTTTGCAATGGAAAGCTCGCGTCGGATTTCACTGGTACTTATTTTCTCCTGAATTTAAGTTATATATATTGACAGTATAATTTAACCTATTATAGCAGCTTACTTACCATATTAGAAGGTTAATAGTAATATTTATTGTAGATATATCATATATGTACCTTATAGTAAGCGGTTTAATCGTGTAAATATATTTTATAATAAGCGGTTTAATCGTGTAAATATATTTTATATCTACACGTAAATTAATTTTTCTTTTTAGCATTATTAGTAGTTAAAGTCACATGTAATGCGACAATCATAAAGTTTGGTGTATGTTAACATTTAGACTGTCGCAAATCGCCTAAAATTTTGCGGCCACCTAATGAGCAATAGTCATCGTTTCTCCACAACCGTTCCTCATTTTTTTGGTGTTTTAGGGCCATAAGACAGGAATTCAACACGGTTCCAATTTTCACGTGCTAATGTCCGGTCCATCTTCATGAATTCGGGCAACCGACAATTCGGGGCCGAGCGCCCGAATTCATGAAGATGGTGTGGACATTAGCCCACGAAAAATAAGAAATTGTGCTGAATTTATGGATGACAGAAATATAAACTAATGTTTATGCTTATGTACAACAATGCAGCTGAGAATCTTGGCTTTACTTCATATCCACCAGCTTATCTTAGTAAGAAAGCCAAAGGAAAAAACCTTTTGATTGGAGCCAATTTTGCCTCAGGTTCATCTGGTTACTATGACACTACTGCTAGATTATATGTAAGTAGTAATATTTATCAAATTTTCCACAAATTCTGTTTCCAAAATCTTATGCAATTGAACTGAGAAAAGCTGGTTCTTATTTTCAGGATGCAATTCCTTTGAGCAAACAGCTTGAGTTTTACAAAGAATACCAGAAGAAACTGGTGGTAATTGCAGGCAAAGTAAATGCAACATCAATAATCAATGGTTCAATTCACTTACTCAGTGCAGGAAGTAGTGATTTTGTTCAAAATTACTACATTAATCCTCTGCTTTACAAAGTTTACACTCCTGATCAGTTCTCAGACATCCTCATCAAATCCTACAGTAAATTCATATTGGTACATCTTTTTTATTGTACACTTTTTGGGCCTAATATGCTTGTGGTCAAGTCATTTTGTCACTTACCTGGACGGGATCAATGGGCGATCAAGAAGGCCCATGGTCTAGGATGGTGACCTCCATTGCACTTTGGAGGAGCGCCTGCCTAAGGTCGGCCCAAGTGGCCGAGCCTACGTCATAATTTATGGCAGCAGGGGCGTGCGTTCGCGCGGCTTAAAAATAAAGTCTTTGTGTCATTTCCTTACAAACAACTTTTTGGTACTAATTATGGTTTTTTCATTTAATACTGAAGTGAGTTTAAACTGAAATGAGTTTAACTTCTATATACTGATAGTGTAAAAGAATCTTTGAATATGGAGTATAAGACAGGTTACCTGCTACGACAGGTTTACTGAAATTTGATGTCTTGTGGCTGATAGGAATTGTATGGATTGGGAGCAAGGAAGATTGGAGTGACAACCGTGCCGCCACTTGGATGTTTACCAGCATCCATTACAATATTTGGAAAAGACAATAACCATTGTGTCAAGAAGATGAACAAAGTAGCAGTTTCATTCAACAACAAGCTCAATTCCACATCTATTAAGTTGCAAAAGAAGCTTTCTGGTCTCAATCTTGTTGTCTTGGATATCTACCAACCTTTCCTTGACCTTGTCACTCACCCAGCTGATAATGGTAATACTTCAGAAAGAAAAAAAATCCCCTTCTCCCAACCTTGAATCTGGTACAATTCTGTTATTCCTTGTTATTTCCTCACACTTAAAAAATGTGAAAATAGCACGCGCTAGCTAGTTTTTGGATTGGTAATTGAAAAATTGACCCTTTTTGCAAACTCATTGAAAAATAACCATTATTTTAGCTGAAACATGGAAAGTTCCTGCTAAATTTTGGAGCTCATGCATATTAACTTCCAGCATGTTATGCTGGAACTCCAACATATTATGAAATTCCAGCATGTTATGCTGGAGTCTCATCTGCGAAAAATTCGAACTCCAACATATTATGATGGAATTTTTCCAAATCTTTAAGGTTGTTTTTGTTCAGATTTTATCTTTACATGAAAAAGTGGCTAAATTTCAATTACTTTGGAAACTGTGAGTATTTTTTAATTACCAATTGTAAATTAGGCTATTTTTGATTTTTTTTCCTTAAAAAACTGAGACATTGTGCAATCATTTACCATGTATAACACATATCGTGCTCTACAAATTTTTCGGATTCGTTTACTTTAGTGTTGCCTGATTTAGACAAGAGGGGTTGCTCTGATGGTAAGCAATCCCCACTTCCAACCTAGAGGTTGTGAGTTCGAGTCTCCCCAAGAGCAAGGTGGGAAGTTCTTGGAGGGAAGGATGCTGGGGGTCTATTTGGAAACAGCCTCTCTACCCCAAGGTAGAGGTAAGGTCTGCGTACATACTACCCTCCCCAGACCCCACTATGTGGGATTATACTGGGTTGTTATTGTTGTTGTAAATCAGGCACGGAACTACATCTCCTCCCTCGGTAAGTTATAGGTAACTTTTCTTTTTTGTGTGTATGAAACATGTTGAGTCCTAAGAGAAGGCTCATATCCGCAAATGTGGCTCAAAAATTGCTTTAGGTGGCATGTTTGAACCCCAAGTGTAACATTCATGCATTTTTGTTGAAATTACTGACTCTATGGCTGTTGTACATGATATAATAAGTTGTTCAAATGTTACTTGTCCAGGGTTTTTTGAAGCAAGAAAGGCATGTTGTGGCACAGGATTGTTAGAGACATCGATATTGTGCAATGCCAAGTCTCCAGGAACATGTGCAAACGCATCTGAATATGTATTTTGGGATGGTTTTCATCCAACTGAAGCTGCAAATAAAGTCTTAGCTGATGACTTGCTAATCAGTGGCATATCCCTCATCTCCTGATCACTTTATCAGCATTTTTTTTAAAGAGAGTTTGCTTTGAGATGTATTGTTGAATGGTATGATACTGTGTTATGAATTCTTGACTTTATTGCTGGTTGGAATAACATAAAGCCAGTGTTTGAGCTTGTAATAAATCTTTATATTGATGCAATTATACAAATACTATTATTATTGACAAAAGATACAACATAGTTTAGTTGTTATTGGTAGGGGTGTACATAGGTCGGGTTGGTTTGAGTTTTGCAATTACCAAACCGAATCAAATCAATTGTGTCGGGTTATTAAATCTAAAGACCAAACCAAACCAATAAAACTCGGGTTTTTCAATCTCGGATTTTCTTGGGTTTTCGGGTTATTCGGATTTTGTTTTCCGGTAAAATATTCGTAGCACAAAACATATAACTTGTGCTCCAAATATTTCTTTAATCCTAGTAAGATACAACTATATAAGATGTTTTCCAAGAAAATAATACAAAATATGAGATGTGTCATAGTATTATCCTAAATATTTAACAATAAAGATAATAAAATTACGTAATATAAATATTACTAATTAAAAAGTCATAATAACAATAAACATAATCTAAAAGTACTAAGTCATGCTAAAATAAGTAGATTAATAAGGAAATACTAATTACATGACTAAAGGCTAAAGCAAAAATGAAAATAGATTATGCATAATGCATTTTATCTAAATCATTGCAAAACAAAAAATAGATATTCGATACATTGTTATTCCTAGTATAGAATTGAATGTCTTTTGTTAGCTATGTGTTGATCTAATTTTGGCTTGGGCTTTTGTTAGCATTATTTGAGTTACTAATATCAATGACGATAAAACTTATTGGAACATTCAAAAGTTCTAAGTCCAACCTTGAATACCTTAGAAGATAAAGTTACGAAAAACTTTAAGAAATATTCGTAAATTACATCACAACAAGTATGTTATGTATTAAATATATTTAAGAATTTATATATATATATATATATATATATATATATATATATATATATATATATATATTTGGTTTCAATTTAATTTTTTTTAGTCAAAACCAAACCAAACCAATTATAACCAGGGTTTTTTCTAACGCCAAACTATAATCGGGGTTTTTTTTTCCGGTTTCAGTTGAATTATCGATTTGATACGGTTTCCTCTGTATCCCTAGTTATTGGCAAAATCTCAAATTTGTTGTTCTCAAAACTCAACAATTTGACAACGAGAAAAAATTGAGAGGCTTGTTATGTGAATTATTATTTGGCTAGACCAATTGATAGAACATAAGTTGTCTTATTATGTAGCTGCAACTTATCTTAAAAAATAGAATGTTAACTTAAGTGTAAGAATGGGTTTAATTTCCGTTTTTTTTTTGTTGGTCTCGTCCTTAGTATTTAAACTTTCAACTTTTAGGATTAGATCAACCTATATTTCTGACTATATGGTAAAGAGATCATTTAGGTGGAATTTCATCCATACAATTTGGGCTGCTAAACCATAATTTACTAGATTAGATTGGTAAAATTGAACAAATCCAATCCAATTTTAGGGTTAAAATATCATGGTATAGCCAGTTTTTACTCTGGTCAAGAAAAATAGCCAGCATTTACCAAGTCAATGAAAAATAGCCACTATTTTACTGCAACAGGGACCGGTCCAATATAATATACGGGAGTTCTGGTGTATTTGTGTACGAATTCCAGCATATTATGCTAGACCGGTACACTTTGCTAGCTCCTGTAATATTTGCGGGAGATTGAAGCACCAATGCTCCAAACTTCAGTATATTATACTGGACAATTATACTTGTTGGAACTCCAGTAAAATTTGCAGGAGTTTCACCATAATTATGCTTGATCTCCAGTAAAAGTTGCGGGAGTTCCATCATAGTTATCCTGTACTTATGCTGGAACTCCCGTAAAATTTACATGCGTATTTTTTCGGATTTTGAACAGTATTTTCGCTCAAATTTAAAGTGGCTAAATTTTGATAACTTTTAAAACTTAGTTATTTTTCAATGACCAGTGGTAAATCTAGCTATTTTTAAATTTCTCGCAATTTTAGGATAGATGATCATTCAAATTTTAACCAAACAATCAAGCAACTTTGCCTAATATCACAAAAGTCACTAAACAAATTATTGGAAAAGTAATTTATTTTTTGCCTCAGTATCATATAAAACGTCTCTTTTTGTTTTCTCCTAATGTCTCTCAATGATAGTTAGAAAAATTGAGTGATTGCTTTGTTACCAAAAAAAAAAATTAGTGATGTTTAAAATAGTTTAAGGACTTCAGTGTAATAAATTGTAAGTTGGGTGACCATAAGATATTATGAAGAACATTGAGTTATAAATTAAGAAGAGAAAACTATAAAAACAGATGTGTATTTTGAAAATTTAATGGTGGGAGGAAGATGGACTACAGTTTAGCTGCACTGAAACTGCTGTGCTCACAACTAAAAGATGCCAAAGAAACCGTCACCCAAAAATCCAACGCTGCTTTCACTCTCGAAGGCATTCTCTTTCAACGCGCATGGCTCCAGGTTCTCATAACTCCTCCTTCTTCCTCCCCTTTTTTTCCCGATTAATAATCCTCTATTTGCTTTGTTTTCCATTTTTAATCGCAGGGTATTCTGGTTTCAACACCTACAGCAGATTCCTCCGGCCGATTCCTACTGGATGATGGCACTGGGGTCATTGAACTCCTACTCACTGGCGACTTTCTCAATCTTTCTACGGAAATAGGTCAGTCATTTTGTTTATGGGAAATTATACATACCTCCCTTGGTGTTTTAACTATTACACACACTTCCCACAATGATAATAGTACTAACAATTGCCTCGGTCCGAAGTTAGTCGGGTCGAATATAGGAATCCTCAATATCCATGTTGCTCCATTTAGATTTTAGACCCGTTTCTTTATTTTCTTTTGTTGTGTATACTCTTCATTTTTGTGTAGAAAAGCTATTGGTTTATCTATTTAATCTTTTCATTTGGCTCAATAATTTCCTGCTCTATTTTCAGCTTGAGTTTCACTATCACTTTTTTTAGTTATTTTTGTAAATGTGGAGAAGTTATTTGAGAAAAAGTTGAATGGTGGTTGACAAGATTAAATTTTTGCTCTCTCTCTCTCTCTCTCTCTCTCTCTCTCTCTCTTCGGATAATTGTGGTGTCTGAGCCAGCTAACGTGCACTTGAACTGTTCCACTGGGTACATGCCATCTCCCACCAGTATAGATATGCCATAATTTTGCTCACCAGGCTTAGGCAGATGGAAAAAAAATCACTTTTGATGACAAGATTAGGTGCTTAATCTAATAAGATAAAGTTAATGCATAAAAGGCTCTTTCACTTATAAAATTAAATTCAACTTGAAGCTCTATGTAATATTTGAATTAGGGGAACTCTATGATACATGTTTAAAGCTTAAGGGAGTATGTGTCATCATCCCTTGTTATTACTCTTCCTATTTTTCTTTTTTCTTTTTTCTTTTTATGGTAACTGTGCTGCCCGGGCCATCTTCGTGCACCATGATTAATTCCACGTGATACTTGCTAGGTACCAGGTAATTCTGTCCACTAAGGCTTGAACACATGGGGAAAAATCCTAGTTTTTTTGTTCTCTGCTGGGATTTGAACCTGAGACCTCATCGTTCTTGGCCCACCTCATTGACCATTAGGCCACACCCTTAAGTGCATTATAACTCTTCCTTTTAATTGTACTCTTGTCTGCCATTTAAATCCATACTTCTGCTTGCCTTCTTCTTGAACAGGAATGTATATTATGGTTGTTGGAGGGTATTTTGTCCGAAAAGGCGGCCTCCCCTTTATTAAGGTAAGATGAGCATTTCCCTTCAATTAACTGACAACTTCGTTCATGTTAATTTAGGATTTTTGTGTTCACTCGGTGGAACATTTTGTTCCAGCTTATTCAAGGTATTGTGTCTTTAACTGCATCAAATTGATCAAACCCGTAAAAGTACTAATTGCAGTGTGGTTTTGGGGGGTTTGATTGCCCAACGACCAATAGAATCTTTTCCCTCTCTTCTAAATCCATCTCTATTCTACTATGAAAGAAATTTCTGCATTGGATGTAATGCTCCTGAATCCTTAATCCTGATGTCTAATGTTGAACATTTATTAGTTTACTACTACAATATCAAAGATTTACCCGTGCTCTGAACTTAAGCAGTTAAGGCTGCTTGCTTAGCGTGGGTAGAAATCTATAAAAGTAATGGTTGAGAAGAGTAGGTACTGATGAGAAAGAGTTACAGTCGAAGAAGATCTAGCTTTTGTCATCATTATGCTTCTTTAACGTTTAAACCAATGTCACGTAGTGGAATGTGGATCTTCAACTGTATCAGCAGCCTTCTGGAGTCACTAATCAAATCACAATGCATACAAACTAAGCTTTTTTAATTGGTCTATAAAATCTTGACCTTCCATAACTGCAAAAAGTGTCTTAGTCTTTCGATCGTATTTCATTTTTATGCCTGAACTCAAGCTCTACAAGAAGGAAGCTGAAAAAGCTTAGTCCAACTTAATGTAGAGCACTTGGTAAAATTTCCATCTTGCTAGGCTTTTTTTTCTGAGTTGTTTAAAATATTCAGGATCAAAACGGAAGGACATGTATCGTGTTTCTTCCTTGCATAATTCAGCAGAGTATGATATATTAGCATATTGATCATTGGGATACTCTACATTTTTGTATTGGAGGACCTGTGGAGTTATTCTCCTGATAGGACTGAGGGACTTCAGTAGGTAGCCTCTGGATTTCGGAACTTCCATTTCAGGAGTCCAAAAACTATGTGGCTCCAATCCTATCAAGCATGGAATATTTCGTGCACAGACCAAGCCAAAATCCTCCAAAATTAAATGTTGTACCCTGAATATTAAAAATTAACGCTGTTCAGGAATTAAAGCATGGATTATTTTTTAGCTAGTAGCATCCCTAGAAGTTTATTATTATCAATCCGAAGTTATACAGAAAATAATTGCGGACAACCTAAAGGTGGTCAACAAGATGCACGTTAAATAATTTTTCTTCTATCTTAGATCTTGATTGTTCAGCTTAGATTTGTTTGATGGAAAACTCTGAGACAGATAGCAAAGTAATTCAGGGTGCATATCCCGTGTTGTGCAATTAATCATGCCTGCATTTCTCTTCAGTCAATCCAGATTAAAAATATGGTGCAGTAAAATAAAATGCTTGTGGATTTCCAAAAAGAAAAAGGGAAACTAAAATCAAATGCTTGTGTTTCGAATAAATGCAAACCTCCTTAGAAGATGTTAGAAAGCTTACCTGAGCAACCACGGGAGAAATATCTAGCATGTTTTTGGATCCAGGACTGTCATAAGAAGGAACAAGGTCACTCTTAGTATATCACCTATGTCTTCCGAGGTATGCTACTTCTACTTAAACTATTCCTCTTCAGTGCAGTCCATGAAAAGCCGTCCTTCCTGGTGGTTATCTGAATGTGTTGAGTTCAAAAAGGCAAACTTCCCTTAGTTGAGGTTAGGAGTGGCAAACGGGCGGGGCTGGTCGGGTCGGATATGGTTTTGGTCGAAACGGGTAATTGAAAAAACGGATTAATTATCCGACCCGACCCATATTTATTACGGATAAAAAACGGGTTAACCAGCGGATAATATAGGTAACTATATTATCCATAAATTCTTGCATATGATCACTTTTGAGAGAATTCTTAGTCTCACTAATTTGAGGAACCCCCAATTTGAGACTTTACAAATTTAAAAGTGAGATCCATAATTTGAGGTATGCTGCTTCTACTTAAACTATTCCTCTTTAGTGCAGTCCACGAAAAGCCTTCCTTCCTGGTGGTTGTCTGAATGTGTCGAGTTCAAAAAGGCAAACTTCCCTTAGTTGAGGTTAGGAGTGGCAAATGGGCGGGTTGGGTCGGATATGGTTCGGATCGAAACGAGTAATGGAAAAAACGGATTAATTATCCGACCGGACCCATATTTAATACGGATAAAAAACGGGTTAACCGGCGGATAATATAGATAATTATATTATCTATGAATTCTTGCATATGATCACTTTTTAGAGAATTCTTAGTCTCACTAATTTGAGGAACCTCCAATTTGAGGCTTTACAAATGTATAAGTTAGACCCATTGGTTATCCATTGGTTACTTATTTTTTAAATGGATAATATGGTTCTTATCCATATTTGATCCATTTTTAAAAAGTTCATTATCCAATCCATTTTTTAGTGGATAATATAGGTGGTTAACTGTTTTCTTTTAACAATTTTGTCACCCCTAATTGAGGTAAAAAGGTGAAGCTTTCCCTTAAAAGTCCATTTTCATCTGTTCATCTCAATTAAGAAACTTTCTCGTATTAACTTGTCTTGGCGTGCTTGAACATTTTGATTTGGGTTTCGAGGGTATTGAGTAAATGCTAGTATCAAATGTATCAAACTTATAGAACTATTAATTATTTATGGGGCTTTCTATAGCCAAAATACCATAAAATATTCTCACCCTTTTAATGTACCAGTGGTGTGGTTGTACATATTGGTTTGAGCTTATTAAGGGCATTGTACTGCTGGCTGCATCAAACTGATCAAACTCACAGAAGTATTTTTGTGTTTCTGCTTTTCGGTCCTCCAATTTCCAAATTATAACATAAATCTTATACTCTTTTTGAAATTACTGATTCTCTTTGCCTAGATTAGTGGTTGATTTTGTCTCAAGTTTATTGTGGAAGGAAGTTCTGAAGCAATGCTATCTCTGCTAGTACCTTCTCGTTGTTCTTAGAGTGCTAGTATTAGGGTTGTTTTCATACTATCTTCCGCTTCCATTTTCTAGTAAGTACCTTATCGTAGAGGTAGTGTTTTGGATAGTGCGCGGCGACAAATAGCGACAAGGGCCCGCTTCACTGAGGCGAGAGGCGCACAGGGAAGCGTTCGCCTTTTTGATGTGAGGCGACGATTTATACAAAAACATAAAATATTATATAGTATATACATATGATATGTTTTTTGACAAAAAACACATTTAATTGTGAATCTTGACGAGCCTTGTATAGCATAATTCCAAGGCCCAAGCTATATCTCGTTTAGTATTATCGGATGACGCCATTTCAACGCTGTTTTATAGACAAAAATTATCAAGTCACTATGAAATTAATTCTACTATATAAGACTATAAGTTAATAATTGAAAAAAAGGCCTCAAAACAGCCTCTGTTTCTGAAAAACGGGCGTCAAAGCAGCTCGAAAATGGCCATAACAGAGCCAAAACAGACATCTGTATTTTGCCAAAACGTAGCCAAAAAAAGAATTAAGTGAAGAAGAAAGAGGAAGTGAAGAACCTCTGTATTTTGCTCAAAAATTAGAGCACAAAACAGACCTATGTTTCTGCTCTTTTCATCAAAAAACAGAGGAAAAAAGAAAAAAGAAGAAGAAGAGAAGAAGAAAGAAGAAAGAATAGAGAAGAGAGAAGAAAGAAGAAAGAAGAGAGAAGAAAGAAGAGAGAAGAAAGAAGAAGAAAGTAAGGAAACATAGAGCTCATACCTGGTGTTTCAATGACAGAAGCTTGATGAAGAAGAAGATGGTACTTGGAAGAAACCTCAAGCTTTGAGATGAAGCTGTTTTGTTCGAGCCCTAATCGCGACCCGGAGAAAACCTCAGTTCCGACCTTTTCTTGTTTTTTGTTCGAAGTTGAAGCCCTAATCGCGACCTGTTATTTTAAGTTTTGCCCTTTTTCTTTTTCTTTTTTTAAATAATGACGCTACAGTCGCTACTCGCTAGAAAGTCGCCTCACGCAACAGACCCTGAAGAGACCGCTATTTTGAATGCTACGCAACAGTTTCCCTGTAGCGATGCTGCCTCGCCTCGCCTCACGCTATTAATAACACTGCGTAGAGGTGTGCATTTGGATCGGTTTATTGATAAATCGAATCGATTATTTGTTATCGAAATCGAAAAAAATCGAAATCGAAAAAATCAAAACTTTATTGAAATGATAACGATAAGCATATGTACAAATCGATAATCTATAATTAATTATCGATAAGGGTCAAAATCGAGTCGATAAATCGAATGCACACCCTTGACTGTAGACACTTGTAAAATGAGTAGTTACCTATTTGTGTAGATTAATACAATTTACAGAATGTATATATATTCCGCTACTATTTTGAAAGCGGCTATACAATATCATTTTCCCTAATCTATACCCTTTCCTTCACCCTACGTCCCTTACCATATTATTTCCTCTACCACATTTAAGGAATGATCTTATCTAAAGATCAAGGGAATGAAGTTCAAATTAATAGAAAAACAAAATTAGCCGTGATGATGTATTTTGTTTTTTTTTTTTTTTTAATGGCATTGGAGTATTGGTGGCATACATTTGATCCCTTACTTTAGTTTTGTTGCATGTGCTTGTTGATACAATTTTTATGTTATAAATGATGTTCGTCTTATTTTAGCTTCTTTTGTCCATATTAGTTAGGTGCGTTTATAGCGATATACTTTTCGTGGAATTCTGCAAATTTTCTTATTGGTGTAATCGATAAGCGAATCGATAAGCCCCCAAAATCGATAAATCGAAATCGAAAAAATCGAAAACCTTATTGAAATGATAACGATCATATATACAAATCGATAATCGATAAGTAATTATCGATAAGGGTCAAAATCGAGTCGATAAATCGAATGCATACCGCTACCTTATCGTTGTTACTGCTTGTTGCTATTGCTATTACTTTCTTCCATCTATTTTTGTCCGGTTCATACTTTGTTGGTATCATTTTCCTGGCCTTGTTAATATTTACTTGTTTCTATTTCTTCTCTCGAGCTGAGGGTCTTTCGGAAACAATTTCTCCACCTCCCCAAGGTAGGGATAAGGTCTGCGTACACATTACCCTCTCCAGACTCCACTTATGGAATCCCACTGGGTTTGTTGTTTTTTGTGTAAAACGCTTGAAGAAGCATTGGTGCTGCAATCTGATGGGAGGCCATTGTTTCTTTTGACATTCCTTCACTAAGGTAGAATATTAGCAGTGTACAAAGTACAAACTAGATCACCAAATAAACCCATTAGTCAACAAGACTGCTCACTCAGCATATTAGAAGCAGCAATGAAAATATACTTTAGCTGGGGAATGAGGTGTTATAGTGGAAGATTGTACACCTTCTGGCTGGTTCCTTGGCCTTATCGGAATGTGGTATTTACTCACCTTTCCGCACCAAGAAAGAGCAGACAAATGATTGACCTACCATTGAAAAATTATCAGCTGAGCTTGGTGCTTTCTTGCTGATTTTACACCTTGTGAAACATCTGAAAACCGACTGTTTTTGGAGGATCATCACTTGTAATCAATCTGGAAAACAAGTCTATTTGGTTAAATCAATGTGTATTGCTAAAATCTATTGCTGTATTAACACGTCTCTTGATTCAGTTGAACCTTTTTATAAGATATTTCTAAGCATTTTCTTCAATTCAGGTCCACAAAATTGTTGACCTTTCTCGTTTTCCTGATCGAGAAGCAATGTGGTACCTAGAAGTTGTTGAGGCATACAAACTCTTCTACCAACTACCCCCATTTGAAGACTAACTGAAGAGTGAAAAGGCAGCAGGACAAGAAAAGCTGAGGTAGCTGTAAGGTGATATATGAGCTTGTATGACTACCATTTCTAGTCTGACAAAATTTCGTTATACCTCATCTGGATTTTTTAAATCAACTTAACTTGATATGTTAGTTACCTTGCGGGGGGCAGTAATGCTGTTGTCTAGTCCGATTTCATAACCTTTGTGGGGCCGGAAATTAATGTTATTGTGTTATTATCGATTTGTTTTCGTCGTGCTATAAGGTTGCGAAATTTCGCATTTGGTGTTGTTTCGCGTGAAAATTAGGGAGATCAATTTCCAATAGGGTTGGAAAAACACTACATTCAGCTTTGCCAAAACTTTTACAAAGTGATTCGGGCACCACCATTATCAAAAAAGAAAAAGGAAAAACGGGAAATACACAGTTTATAAAATATATCTAGGAAATACACAATTTACAAGAGGAGCTCGCTCTGATGGTAAACAACCCCCACTTCCAACCGAGAGGTTGTGAGTTCGAGTCTCCCCAAGAGCAAAGGTGGGAAGTTCTTGGATGGAAGGATGCCGGGGTTCTATTTGGAAACAACCTCTCTACCCCAGGGTAGGGGTAAGGTCTACGTACATACTACCCTCTCCAGACCCCACTAAGTGGGATTATACTGGGTTGTAATTTTTATCTAGTGATATGGGCAATAAAAGATTCCATTTCCTTGTGAGCTACTCCACCATCCATCACTGACAATTTCACAGCTTCCTTCAACTCTGTAGCTCTCTTTTTCATCTCCTCTCCCTCCCGAGACGCCATTAAAGTTTTCACAACTTTCTCAATTGTATCCGCTGGCACCACTTCATTTCTTTTCTCCCATTCTCTTACCGAAATCCCAATTTTCAGCCCTTTAGTTATCAACACAGCATTCCTCGGCTGATCGGAATGCATTGGCCATGCTGCTATTGGCACTCCCATTGAAATACTTTCCATACACGAATTCCACCCGCAATGACTCATAAATCCACCTGTCGCCACATGTCCCAAAATCTCCAATTGTGGGGCCCAATCTCTTATAACAATTCCTCTTTCTGCTACCCTTGCTTCGTACCCTTCAGGCAATTGATATTTCCGTACATCTTCACAAAATATGTCTCCTTTATCTGCATCTCTTACTACCCATACGAACCTCTGCTCGCTCTGTTCCAACCCTTTCGCCAGCTCTTTGATTTTATCTTCTGATAACGAAGTTGTAGATCCGAATGAAACAAATATAACTGAGTTGTCAGGTTGTTTGTCGAGCCATTCCAGTGAATAATGGTGGTTTTTTCCAGTATCAGGTGTTGGAACTGGAATTTCTACAGGATTGAATGGACCAAGAGCCCAATGTTTAAAATCCTTAACATACGTTTTTTCAATAAGATTTAAATACATTTCTTTAACGACTCGAGATGTGCTGAAAATATTTCCAATACCAAAAACCCTCACTTGTAGTTGCTTCTTTGCAAATTCTTCCAATTCAGGAGAGTTGCAGCCTTCGAGAGAAGGAATTTGTTTGAGTACAACTTCAGCTTCAGAAGGTACAGGTGGTCTAGCTGCATCCCAAATGTAAGAAAATATAAGAAAAGCAGAGACAGTGTGAAAACGGTAGCATTCAGTGTTAGGAATTTTAGTAACATCATGAACAATCCAGGAAGTGAGAAAATCGTGCATAACCACTACTTTTCTAGCCTTAGAAGACAGGGTATTTATGAGTTCTGCTACTGGTTCGCGTAGTTGGAGGGAAGAGTTAAAAGCAGGGACAAGTTGAGAAGGGAATTTGATGGAAGCATCAGGGTTAGGAAGAGGGACATCAAATGAAACTGAGAATTCGTAGAAATTTTAGGTTTGGGGTGTTAAGTGGGTCCCATCCACGGGCGCGTGACTGAGCCTGGCGGACGTGAGCGGCGGTGCTGACGTAGTAAACAGGGATGTTATGGCCGGAGGAGAGGCGGTGGGCGAGCTCGAGGAATTGGTGGAGATGGCCTTGTGCAGGAAGAGGAACCATAACTACAATTACATCATGTTGAGTTGCATTAGCTGTATGGTTTGTGGTTGCCATTTTGTGGAAACAAAACTACGAATGCACAGAAAGGTGGAAAAAATAAGAAATGTATAGGCAACTTTTAGGTTGCTCCAGCTAAGTTATTTATGGTGCAAACTCTTGGAGTTTTTTGTAGTGGAATGATGTTGTACTCTTGCTAATTAATGGTCATATTGGGGCTGATGCTGGTGGTTATGGTGAGGTGCACGGTGGCTTCGGCTTTGGGGTTAGGAATGGAGGAGGCACGTCACTGCTTGATTTCGCCAGGGTTTCCGATCTTCTGATTGCGAACTCGTCATTTCAGAAGAGGGAGGAGCATTTGGTCACCTTCAAGAGTTTGGCGGCGAGGACTCAGATTGATTATCTCCTCCTCAGAAGAAGCGATAGGGGTATATGCAAGGACTGCAAGGTTATTCCGGGAGAGTCCCTTTCGACTCTTCATAGACTCCTTGTGATGGATGTCGGTCTCTGGGTGAAGAGGAAGAGGAGGGGTGCTCGGGGACAACCGCGGATTAGATGGGGTGTTTTGACTAAGGAGAGAGCACAAGAGTTGGAGAGGAGGTTAGCTGAGGGCGGAGCTTGGAGAAGTTCTGGGGAAGCGGACGCTATGTGGTCAGAGACGGCGAACTTGGTTAGGGAGGTAGCACGGGATGTGCTTGGGGTAGCCAAGGGCTATTCAGGCAGACATCAGGGTGAATGGTGGTGGAACAATGTATTCGAAGGAAAAGTGGATGTGAAGAAGGCGGCGTTTGCTAAGTTAGCAGGGAGCACAAGCGAGGAAGAACGGAGAGCGAACAGGGAGGTCTACAAGGTGGCGAGGAAAGAAGCAAAGCTGGCGGTTACGGAAGCTAAAAACGCGGCGTTTGGTCGCATGTACGAGGAATTAGGGGAGAAAGGCGGGGACAGGAAGTTATTCCGGTTAGCTAAAGCAAGGGAAAGGAAGGCGTGTGATCTTGACCAGGTTAGGTGCATCAAGGGCGAGGATGGTAGAGTTCTGATGGGGGAGTCTCAAGTCAAGCAGAGGTGGCAGATGTACTTTCGAGACTTACTTAACGAGGAGGGGGATCGTAACATAGAGCTAGGGGAGTTGGGGCATTCAGAGCGACATAGAGACCTTGGGTACTGCAGGCGCATTAGGGCGGAGAGGTCATGGGGGCTTTGCGTAGGATGAGTAGGGGTCGAGCGACCGGGCCTGATGAGATCCCGGGGTGGAGTTCTGAAAATGCATGGGTAGGCCAGGAGTGGAGTGGCTTTCCAGGTTGTTCAATGCGATCTTCAGGACCAAAAGGATGCCGGAGGAGTGGATATGGAGTACAGTGGTGCCCTTGTATAAGAACAAAGGGGACATCCAGTGCTGCAACAACTATAGGGGTATCAAATTAATTAGTCACACCATGAAGGTCTGGGAGCGGGTGATCGAGGCGAGGTTGAGGGAGATGACATCTATATCTGTGAACCAGTTCGGTTTCATGCCGGGTCGCTCCACTACAGAAGCTATCCATCTTGTCAGGAGGCTGGTGGAGCAGTTCAGGGATAAGAAGGACCTGCACATGGTTCTTATCGACTTGGAGAAGGCGTATGACAAGGTCCCGAGAGAGGTGCTGTGGAGGTGCTTGGAGGCGAAGAGCGTGCCGGAAGCCTACATCAGAGTAATCAAGGACATGTACGATGGAGCTAAGACTAGGGTTAGGACGGTGGGTGGCGACTCAGACCATTTTCCAGTGGTTATGGGGCTCCATCAAGGATCGACGCTTAGCCCTCTCTTGTTTGCCTTGGTGATGGATGCTCTAACCCGACATATTCAAGGGGATGTGCCTTGGTGTATGCTATTTGCTGATGACATAGTCTTGATAGACGAGACGAGGGTCGGTGTTATTGAGAGGTTAGAGGTATGGAGACAGACTCTCGAGTCTAAGGGTTTCAAAATAAGCAGGTCTAAGACAGAATACCTGGAATGCAAGTTTAGCGCCGAGCCGAGCGAAGTAGACAGGGACGTGACGATTGGATCCCACGTCATCGCCAAGAGGGACAATGTCAGATATCTTGGGTCGGTGATTCAGGGGGTCGGAGAGATTGACGGGGACGTCACTCATCGTATAGGAGCGGGGTGGTCAAAGTGGAGGCTTGCATCAGGAGTCCTGTGTGACAAGAAAGTCCCTCAGAAACTCAAGGAGAAATATTATAGAGTTGTGGTTAGACCTGCCATGTTGAATGGGGCGGAGTGCTAGCCAGTGAAGAACTCTCATGTTCAGAGAATAAAGGTTGCGGAGAAGAGGATGCTCAGGTGGATGTGCGGGCTCACCAGGTTAGATAATATTAAGAATGAAGTTATTCGAGAGAAGGTGGGGGTGGCCCCGGTGGATGAGAAGATGCGAGAAGCGAGGCTGAGGTGGTTCGGGCATGTGCAGAGGAGAAGTCCTGATGCCCCGGTGAGGAGTTGTGAGCGGCTGGCGATGGTCAGCGTTCGGCGAGGCAGAGGGAAGCCTAAGAGGTATTGGGGAGAGGTGATTAGACACGACATAGCTAAAATGCGGGTTTCCGAGGACATGACCCTTGATAGGAAAGTCTGGAGGTCTAGTATCAGGGTTGTAGAATAGGGGCCCCTAGAGTTTTTCGTACTCCTCACCCGGGGTTGGGTGAGGCTTGGCAAGGCTATCCATAGATGATTTGTGTATTGGATTGTGTCTCCCTTATGGCAGATATTTATGGTAGTTACTGTCTGATATATTTGCATGCTATTTTATTTATCGTTCTTATGTTTAGCTAATTATTTACGTTATTTCTGTTAGAGTTACTATTGCTCTTTTGTTTTTATTTTTATTTTTCTCTTTTCTTCACTGAGCCGAGGGTCAATTGGAAACAGCCTCACTGCCTTTTCAGGTAGGGGGAAGGCCTGTCTACATATTACCCTCCCCAGACCCCACTTTGTGGAACTATACTGGGTAGTTGTTGTTGTTGTTGTAAATTTGGCTGACACGAGTAGAGTTTTCACATTTATAAAACGACGAGGTAGGTCCACGATTAGTAATCCAAGACGTGTCAACTTGTAACGTATCTTGCTCGACATTGCTTTGGGAGATTTGCAAAAATAATTTCACGAAATACAACAATATGCAGTGTAATTTTTTAAGTGGAGTATGTTGACGCAAACCTCACTCTTGTCTTTTGAAGGTAGAGAGAATATTTCCGTTATACCTTCAATTCAAAAAAATATATACACAATAATTTTGAAAAAAAGATATAGTTGTGGGGAAGCCATGGAAAGATAAGCACTAACAACAACCAAAAATAACATAACTGAAGCAAAAGAAACAACAAATAGTAATAGAAGTCTAAGAGTAGGGAATACAAGAATAGTACTATTACTACCTTTATGGACAAGAAAACAAGCATTAAAAAAGAAAATCGGCAACTTACTACCCTAATCTTTGACTTTCATACTTATTTTTATTAAGGGTCATGTTCTTAGTAAGTTTTCACAAGTTTTGCCAGATCAGAGGCAGAGCATAACTTTTGTATAAATTGATTAAAATATTTGGGACCTGTTAGGCCATAGATTTTGCCAAAATAAATTTGGATTTTATAATGGCAAACACATGTTTGGCCAAAATAAATCTAAAGCTTGAATCATAAGACCTCAAAGAGGCCCCCCTCGATCGAAAGGCCAAGGTCACCATTCTCGGGGACTAACACTTCGAACAAGTTCGAAAGTGCTATTGGGGAATAAGCCCAAGAGGCATACCCAAAGGCTACGGCCAAATTAATGCGGCTCAGAGACGTACAAATATCGCAATAAAAATAGACCTTCGAATTCTTTGAAAACCCAGTTAAAAAAGGCTACCCTCAGAAAATAATCAAAAGGGTTTCATTAAAATTATCCCTCGAAAAAACTTTAGAGGTATCAAATTATCTTAATACAAACATGCTTAGGCACAAAAAGCAAAGGAGTTTCAATAGACATCGAACCCTCAAATAATCCAATGGGTAAAAAATACATGCTAAGGCATAAAAAAAATTACTAAGTATTTTAAGCCACAAAAAGGGAAAAATAGCCATATTTTAGAGGGCATATTGGCCCGATCTAAAGAGCCTAAGTGCCAATTCACTTAGAGTTCGAGATTTTATTCTCACTCCATCCGAACCTAAGGGTTCGACTATCCCGAACCCAAATATAAAATTACTTGACTGTGGCTCGAGGACTCATCATTAGTCGACACTAACCCTAAAGGGCCCAGGCTTCAAGTTTGAGCCTTATTCAAACTCAATTGTGGTGACTTCGAGGAAGCCACCCAAACATAAGATTGTGCTAAAATTTTACAATGCAAAAAACATGTTTGTAGATAAAAATTGAGAAGGCATTCAAAGGGGAATATATATATATATATATATATATATATATATATATATATATATATATATATATATATATATATATATATATACGGGGGTCTTAAAAAAAAAAGACAAGGAAAAATAAAAAAATCTTGTCTATGCCCGGGGCTATTTTCTCTCCCAGGGGGAGCCTCTCCTCCGGGCCCCTCATCAATTTTGGACCCACCTATGCTGCCTTCATCATCATTGTCGTCATCGTAGGAGACAAGAAACTTGGCATCAGCTTCAAGCGCCTTAGCTTGAGCTATCTTCTCGGAGAGGTCATAACCTCGAGCATAGATTTCCTCGAGGGTCTTCCTTCGGGATTGGTACTTCGCCAATTTATTGCTCCGTGACTCTTGATCAAAAGCCTCTCTTAGCTGTGTTTGAGCGGCCTCGGTGTCGGCCAGGTACACGACTATGGACTTGTCATCCGCGATCTTCGTCTTCTCGACATCTGCCTTGGCCTCAGCAAGCTCCGCTTCAAGCTCCTCGATCTTTTTGGCCTGAGCTGAGCTTTTCTCTTTACTTCTCTGAAGTTGGACCTCAGCCGATAATAATTTAGCAAGGCAACCTTTCTATCTATAGCAAGGTAGTCTATGTTCTCCGTCTATCAATCGTAGTCAGCTTTGACTTGATCGACTTCTCCGCAAAGCAGCTCGATCCTTTCTAACTTTTTCTACAATTGAGACACTGAAGTATTAGCCTCCAGAGTTAGGTCGAGACCGTACTCTTTCAAAGTGATAGTTACCTGGTCGTCTAGCTCGGCCTCTTCCTTACGAGCCTGGGTCAATCTGTTCGAAGGTCCCTGAGCTCCTCATCCCTTTGACCACAAAGGAGCTTCAAGGCATTCATCTCCTCCGAGGTCTTCTGAAGCTCGGCCTCGCATTGGCTCAGGTCATCCTAAAACTTGGTAATAGTCTATGTAAAAAGAAAGATATAAGTTAGGTTGAAGGGAGAATAAGGAAAGGAAAACTGCAACAAGAGGAATTAGTACTTAGTCGAGCTTAAAGGTGTTGGGCCTCTTCAAAAAGGGTATATGCATCGTTGAAATCAGCATCATCATCAGCCCCGGTAAAGAAATCCCGGAAGGGATCCTCTTCACTGGGGACACTGCCTATGTCAGGGATCTGTAGAGCCCGAGTATCCCTTATAGCCTCCTCATAAAAGGCCTATAGAGAGGGAGAGTGACCTATTTTCATTGCCCCAGGCAAACCGCTCAGGGCGCTTTGTTCAGCCCTGTGGGTCTCAGAATCGCCCCCCTCCTACTTGCTTGTTGATGGCCAAGGAATAATCTCAACCTCGAGCGATTGGGGGGTTTTGTTTGAATATTTCCTCGAAGCATCCTTATCACGAGGTAGGGTCTCAAAAGTCGTCTCTGACTCGAAGGTCTTGGTAGCCTCGACCGGCTTCCTCGCTCAAACCACTAGCACCGAGTCATCGCCCTCATCCTCTTCTTCTTCCCCAGCTGGTGGAACGACTATATCCACAGGGATGAGATTTCTCATGCGTCTTTTAACTATTGCCCTTTTAGGTTGGGGGTCATCGGACTCCGAGACCCTCTTCCTCTTGTTATCTTTTCCCAATTTTAGAATTCGGGACTCGGTCTCTTTCCCGCACATGGCCGGCCTAATTTCAGAGACATCTCCAATGCTTGCAATAATAGAGGTAAGTACAAATAATGTTTGGCTTACAAGACCAACTTACAGGATAAACATACCATGATGTTTGGCTCCCCATCTGCCCCTTTCCAAGTCGCGCCAACATCGCTCGGCATGGGAGGAAGTTGGGGCCAGCTTTTGAACCCAGTCTTTGAGTTTGGGGACCGTGTGAGGCATCCAATCAACCGCTGAAAAGTAGATGAAGGCATTACATAAAGCAAAAATCAGAGTGCGAATATTAATGGGTAATACGTTACTTATGATTGGGGTTCCACTTCTCGGGGAATGACAGTTTCTTCTTGAGGATGAGGTCATAGGTCTTGCCCACATGAACTGGTTCATCCATCCCCGATCTTTGTCCATGTCATTGCTCAAAAAAAAGGCCTTCGTCGCTCGGCATTGGAGCTTTATCAACCCTCAAAAAATTCGAGATCGATATATCCATATTAGATGGTTGAGGGTGAACTCCAACCCTTGGCCTTGCTGGAAAAGAAGCAGATCATAAGCACTATGCGCCAAAATGAGAGGTGAACCTGACCGAGCGTGACCTGGTACCTCATGAAAAAATAAATAATGACTGGGTCGATAGGACCCATTGTGAAGGGGTAAGTGTAGACACTTAGGAACCCCTCTATGTGAGTGGTAATACTCTCTTCGGGAGTGGGAATCTGTGCCGCGACCTCGGGCCCCCATCCACGATCTCTCTTCATAGCCTCAATGTGTTTTGTTGTTATCGAGAAAATGTATCTTGACACGTGTTCACATCAGCCAGGGATCGATGGAGGATTCTCGACTTTGAAGTCGGACTTTAAGGCGCAAGGTCTAGGAACATACTTGTGAGGGAGCAGTTTTAAACTAGAAAATGAGGAAGAAGCCTTCTCTTTTTGTGGGACGGTCTTGGTGGTTTTTTCCATTGATTCAGAGAATGAAGAGATAAAGGTGAAAAATAGTATTTTGGTACTAATTATATTAGCTCAATGAGTGGCAAAAGAGAAGAGATAGAGAGAGTAAAGAACTTAGAAAACTTGGTGAGAGGCGAGTGTAATGACCCGACTGGTCGTTTTGAGTACCAGCGCTCTGTTCAGCAGTCGAAGGCCGTGAACAGCTTCATTTTGGGTATTATGACTTTTTCGCATGGTCGGAATTTAAATTCAGGGAGATTGGATTTAAATTTAAATGAGATTTCTCATTTGAGAAGCTTAAAGTTGAAAGAATGAACTAGGATTGGAATTTTGAGTAAAAGACCTCGGAATTAGGTCTGAAGGTTCCAACAGGTTCGTATGATGATTTCATACTTGGGCTTATGCCCGGATTGGGTTTTGGATAACCCGGGAGCATTTTGGCGTCTATTGCGGAAGTTATCATTTTAGAAAAAATTTCATAAGTTTGGCTTGAAGAGCATTTCATTGTTATCAGTGTCAGTGTGGAATTTCGAGAATGGGAGTAGCTCCGTATGGTGATTCTGGAGTTGGGAGCAAGATTGAAAGTGAATTCGAAGGTCCGTAGGTCATTTTGAGGCCATTTGGCTAAATATAGAAATTTGAAGGTTTTGAGATGTTTCACCGGGAGTGAACTTTTTGATATCGGGGTTAGAACCCGATCCTGAAAGTTGGAATAGGTCCATAATGTCAAATGTGACTTGTGTGCAAAATTTGAAGTCAATCAGACGTGATTTGATAGGTTTTAACATCGGAAGTAGAAGTAGGAAAGATCAAAGTTTATAAAGTCTGGATTGGAGGTCGTTTTATGATTTTATCATTGTTTGATGTGATTTGAGGACTCGAGCAGCGCAATGTGTCTTGCGATTGGTTGGTATGATTGGTTGGGGTCATGGGGGCCTCGGGTTATTAACGGATCGAAATGGGATTTTTGGAAAGTGCTAAAGCATTTGCTTCTATCATAACCGCACCTGCGGTTGGTTGACCGCAGGTGCGAGACCGTATAAGCGGTTGAAATCTCATAGAGGCGGCCCAAGGCCAGGCAGCCTAGGACTGCAGATGCAGCCCTAGATCCGCAAGAGCGGAATCGCAAAAGTGGTGGGCTAGTCCGCAGATGCACCTCAGACCGCAGGTGCGGTCTTTATTCCGCAGAAGTGGTGGTCGTAGGTGCGGCCCAGTATTCGCACATCCGAAAATCGCAGAAGGCAGTGGCCTTTATTTATTCCGTCTCTATGCCATTTTCCACTCGTTTCTTGGGCAATTTTGAGAGCTTTTGAGAGAAGACTTTCACCTAACATCTTGAGGTAAGTCATCCCACCTATTCCTAGTTTAATACTTGAGTTTGGGTTAGATTAACATATGTAAATTAGTGAAAATCATGGGAATAGAGTAAAACCTAGGGTTTTGTTAAAAACAAGATTCAACCGCGAAATTGGTTATAGAATGGAGTAGAAATTATATATTTTTTATCCTTAGGTTATAAAGAACAATTTCCATCGAAAAGTTTTATTGTCTGGGCATGTGGGCCCGGGGTCGGATTATAGGAACCTTGAACAATTTCCAATTCATGGAAGGATATTCTATTGTTCAGCTCAGTAACAGAACTTCTAAGAGCATTGAGGCTAGGTACAGGTTGCCATAATGCTTATGAGCTATTATTCCGCAGTGTTGTTGTGATGGTAGGATGTTTACCCCCGTGTCTGGGCAGTGGATGAATTGAAGGGAAGTTTACTCAGCATGTAATCAAGGGATTTTATATTTTATTCCCGGCAAGGGGAAAGGTCAGTCGAACTAAGGATAGTCAGATTTGGGCTGGTGGAAGCAATGAGACCTAGTATCTGCAAACGTGGTGGAGATTTTCTTCTATGATGGGGTGTCGTGGTCCTAATGGAACATACCAAGTTCGTCGATGTTATAATCTGCTAGAATTCGCCTTTATGGCAGGATACAGTGAAGTATTATTGGAGATACAGTTTTCAGATATCGCATGGTGCGGTGGTTTAAGATTGAATCAGAATTTTTATTGTTCATGGATCGATAAGGATGACCTTTGGAAAGGTTCTAAAGTTAGCAGCGATGGTGGATTCAAGTGCCGCGAATATAGATGTTGTGTAAAGTATGAAATGATGGCTTCAAGTTAAGTGGGAGAGTCCCACCGCTTATGATTGGGCTGTATGATTAGCTACATGCGTGATTTCTGGTTATTAGCATATTGGTGGGTTATTTCAGCTATGAGAAAAGACCATAAGTGGTAACTCGACCAAATGAATTGTTGGAGGCATGCTATGGTTGGCCTTATTGGCTCATGTTTGGTCTTGGAAAAGGTTCAGGATTTACGCCTTGTATAGATACAGATTTCAAAGGAAGTGATATCGCCGGGTGCTTCCGGAGAGAGTGTTCGTGTGTTATAAGATCTATGGAGTGAGTTATATTCGGGACCAGGACGGAGCGGGTAGCTCTCAATAATAATCCTAGCGAATTCAGGAGTTTAAGTGCGGTGCTCGATAATTTCGAGCCTATGGGTACAGTTAAGAATCAAGCTTTATAGCACTTATCAGAAGGTGACCAGAATGTTCTATGATATTTTGACTCGTGATGTAGCATTTGAGGAATGCGAAATGGTTCGTGAGATTAGAGGCAGCATGGTCTCGTGATTCAAGGTCACTCGGGATAAGTGCATATGGAGTATGTTATATGTTGAATGAAGAAGTATTATCTTTGAGGCAATCAAGGATTTAGTGGAGGGAATTTGATTGAGTAGCCATGGTTAACTTGGAATATTAGTAGTGGTGATCAGTTCATCCAGCGTGATTAAGTCATGCATGTGATTTGTGGCGGTGCATGTGATGCTTGCCGGCCGCAGTGATTGATGCTATTCAGAAACATTCTTCTGTTATGGCCTGTTATGAGTAGGAAGATCCCGGAAGGGTTATGGTGGCTTGGACCACTACTTAGAGGTTAGCGTATTCGATGGTTATGAGAATTCTCCTGTATGTTGCTATAGTTCTCCTGAAGTGAGTTAAATGAAAAGTTTTATATGATGAAGTGTTAGTCTATCAGTGAGTCCAGAGTTGTGATGGAAATCGTGTCTATCGTATATCAGCATGTTGGGTGCAGTGAGTGGTATGAAATTTGAAGTGAGAACCAAGATTGTGGTTTGGTAAATGACTGTGATGCCACGAGGATGAGGGGGTAAGGAATTTCAGTGTTTTGGGTAAGATTGATATTGTCGTTAGTATCACATGAGGTCAGGGTTTTGTGAGAAAGGCTTTGCCTTCTGGTTAGGGATTCTTGATCGCTTTTCAGTATTAGTGCACCCGATGGTTTGAATGTGCAGACCCGTTAATTAGTTCGAAAGATTGTGTGAGCTTGTCCATCGGAAGATTGTATACGTGTGACATGTAGTCACTTGATTGAGTAAGATATTTAAACCAGGAATGAGGATTTTAGTAATATCATTAATTTGAGAATGTGTGCCTGATGGGCACTCTGTTTATTAGACTATGAACTGAGGAGGTTGCTTCAGTTGTGATGGATGTTCTTGTGTGTTATGCGAAGAGAGAAGTTAGCATGGAACTTTGAAAGGTCATTGGCCTAGTTGGGCCCGATCAGGATCGACATGAGGTCGGTGGATGAATTTAGACGAGGAAGTGAGCTTATTTTAGGCCAGTTGTGTCATTTCAGTAATGCGCTCTTGATGGAAGAGTGGCCGCGATGTTATTTCGTGGTCGGCTATTCATGTAACGGTATATTATGTCGTATGAGTTGTGAGACGGCTTGGTAACTTCTTATGTTTAGAGGTTCTGCTCGGCAGTAATGTCATATGAACAGGATGGCTCTCGAGATTTAGATCATGACTTCCTCAGTTGTGCTTGAGTTTTGTAGCCTATAGCGTCATATGTGTCCTCAGGGATGGTATTATACACCTTAGTATATCTATGACCGATATTCGGTATTTTGTTGTAATGAGCAATATAGCTCGATATGCATCTCCTTTATTGAGTGTTATTATTATTCGGATTGGGTTGCGCGCTGCAGCAGTGTGACGTCGAGTCTGGTTTCCTATATGCTATTTTTTGTGCTTTGTTTCCTATATTCTAGGGAAAGTCCGTAGTAGAGCGGGGTTAGGTAATTCCTTCTAGGGTTTGATTTTTGGTTTGTGTTGGGTTCTGATAGGTGGCCTAGTGGCACAATGTGGCGTCATATGAGACTTTTGATTGCATTTAGAGTGGCTTATTGCCTGAACATTTCGTACTGGGTGAGACGAGTTTATGGGATTTAGGATCAGTGCAGTTTGATTATATGAAGTGTATTATAGAGATACGACCATTAGAGGGTTCAGGAAGAGGCAATGACTCTTGTCGGGGGTATAGACTCAATGACCCGTTGATTCAACAGTCGGTTATGAATTTCGGCGTATCTCTTCCATCGTGTTAGTGTTATAAAAGTTATAGCAATACCTATGTAGGTCATGAGGTGCAATGGGAGCATCTGATTCATTGAATTTTGGCTAAGTTGATCAGAAAATGTTATTATGGTCCTATGAGTACAGTGGTGCTAAGTGTGAATTCATCAAAGTTATTCAATCATGTTGGGTAGAGTGTGTGGTGAATGATTTGGTGATATTATGATGAGAACAGGCCTGACACATAATTCCGGATGTTGAAAATGGTCTTTAAGGCTTAGTTGCTTAAATAAAAGGAAATATCTTGAGAATATATCGGGCTAATGTGCCAAGCTAAGTTGTGGCGGCACAGGAAGGTACATGAGGTGCTAAACAGTGATTTCAGACTATTCTAGTGTAGTTCTCAGCACGTTTGAGGACGAACGTATGTTTAAGTGGGAGAGAATGTAACGACCCAACCGGTCATTTTGAGTACCAGTGCTCCATTCAGAAGTCGGAGGCCGTGAATAGCTTCATTTCGCGTATTATGACTTGTTCACGTGGTCAGAATTTAAATTCAGGGAGATCGGAGCTAAATTTAAATGAGAATTCTCATTTAAGAAGCTTAAAGTTGAAAGAATGAACTAGGATTGGAATTTTGAGTAAATAACATCGGAATCAGGATCTGAAGGTTCTATCAGGTTCGTATGATGATTTCGGACTTGAGCATATGCGCGGATTGGGTTTTAGATAAACCGGGAGCATTTTGGCGCCTATTGCGGAAGTTAGCATTTTAAAAGAAATTTCATAAGTTTAGCTTGAAGAGCATTTTAGTGTTATCAATGTTCGTTTGGAATTCCGAGAATGGGAGTAGCTCTGTATTGTGATTCTGGAGCTGGGAGCTCAATCGAAAGTGAATTCGGAGGTCTGTAGGTCATTTTTAGGCCATTTGGCTAAAGATAGAAATTTGAAGGTTTTGAGAAGTTTGACCGGGAGTGGACTTTTGATATCGGGGTCGGAATATGATTCCGGAAGTTGGAATAGGTCCGTAATATCAAATGTTACTTGTGTGCAAAATTTGAAGTCAATCGGACGTGATTTGATAGGTTTTAACATCGAAAGTAGAAGTTGGAAAGTTCAAAGTTCACAAAGTTTGTAATGGAGGTCGTTCGATGATTTTATTGTTGTTTGATGTGATTTGAGGCCTCAAGCAGGTCTGTAATGTGTCTTGGGATTGGTTGGGGTCCCGGGGGCCTTGGGTGGATTCTAGGTGGTTAACGGATTGAAAGGGGATTTTTGGGAACTGATGAAGCATTTGATTTTTTCATAACCGCACTTGCGGTTGGTTGACTGCATGTGCGAGACCGCATAAGCAGTCGAAATCTCGCAGAAGCGACCCAAGGCCAGGCAGCGCAGGACCACAGATGCGGCCCTAGATCCGTAGGAGCGGAATCGCAAAAGCGGTGGGCCAGTCCGCAGAAGCGCCCCAGACCGCAGATGCAGTCTTCATTCCGCAGAAGTGGTGGTCGCAGGTGCGGCCCAGTATTCGCACATGCAGAAATTGTAGAAGGGAGTGGCCTTTATTTATTCGGTCTCTAGGCCATTTTTGCTCATTTTTCTACCCGCTTCTTGGGCGATTTTGGGAGCTTTTGAGAAAAGACATCCACCTAGCATCTTGAGGTAAGTCATCCCACCTATTCCTAGTTTAATACTTGAGTTTGGGGTAGATTAACACATGTAAATTAGTGAAAATCATGGGAATACAGTATAACCTAGGGTTTTGTTAAAAATAAGATTCAACCACAAAATTGGATATAGAATGGGGTAGAAATCATATATTTTTTATTCTTAGGTTATAAAGAACATACTTCTTCGAAAAGTTTTGAAGTCCGGACTTGTGGGCCCGGGGTCGGATTATAGGAACCTTGAATTTGGTGTTGAGAAATTGGTTTAATAGTTAGAAAATGAACTTTTAAGCATGTATTGACTAGTTCTTACCCTATTTGAAGAGTTGTGGATCGCTCGGCCCCAAATTGGAGGTTATAGCACGTTCTTGAATCGGAATATAGGCTTCGGAGCGAGGTGAATCTCCTTTCTAATCTTGTGAGGGAGAATTACCCCATAGGTGAATTAAATTGATTATGTGCTCCTATTTGTGGGTCTACATATACACGAGGTGACGAGAGTCCTGCGTAGCTACTATTATGCTATTGTCCGGGTAGTCTAGGACCCAAATGCATCTTATACTTGGATTAATTGTGAACTCATTGATTGCTTAAATTACTTAAATTGCTTAAATTGCTTAAATCATATAAAATTTATAAATGGATTTCAAAAAGAAAGAATTAAGCTTTGTTTTCTCAACTTATTAAAGAGAATTAACCTTTCTTGGATATTTGCTCCATGTTGACTGTTTGATCGATTATCTGTCTGCGTATGTTTATTTTGGAACGGGCCGTACGCCTCGGCAGATTAATAGATGCATCTATAGGCATGTCCTCGACCCTCGGCAAATGCACATTTATTTCTATTGGATCGTGCCGTCGCCTCGGTATGATTTGTGCATGCTTGAATTGCTGTCTGGACTCATTTGAGTCGCGTTATGCCACACTATGGCTCGATATTATACTGTTAATGACAACAAGAAACCTAATGAAATTTTCCATGAACGAATTATATGCTTACTTATTTCCTCTATCTGGATTGGAAACATGTTTATAAAATAAATTCACGGTTTAATATATTTATTATGGATAATAATCATTGGACTACTAGTTAGTGTCAAAGTTGACCATCTCGTCTCTACCCCTTCGGGATTAAGCGGGACGCTCATTGGGTACACGTTGTTTATGCACTCATACTACACTTGCTGTGCATTTTGTTGCACAGGTTTATTATGTGGCTCCAGTGGTCTACTGACATAGCACCGCGGATGATTTTTGGGACTAGATGAGCTGCATTATTCGGGACGGCCGCAGCTAGGGTAGTCCCTTTTAGTGTTCTGTATTTAGTTTCGTCTATTGTATTCCGGACGGAATGTTTTATTTTATTTCTCTTACAGTAGATGCTCTTGCACTTGTGACTCCGGGTTTTGGGAGGGTTGGAAGTATTGTATTAACTGTTTATATTTTAAATTTCATTTGAAACTTTATTCTTTAAAATTTTCTAAACATGGAGGAAAAATATTAGATTTTAAAAGTGCTAAAAATGAGATTTTGTTTAAGTAATTTGGGTTGCTTGCCTAACAGTGGTGTCCGGCGCCATCACGACCCTTAGTTGATTTTGGGTCGTGACAGCGAGAGTAAAGTTTTGATTCAACCAAGAAGCCGATATTTATAGACTCACGACGACGAGTCAGTGGTGCTGTGGTCGACCACCTACTAATAGACATTAATGATTTGGGGAACTGCACTAACATGACGTTTCGGTCACCTTGACCACTTACGTTACGAGGATAAAATCATTCTCGGGGTCTCTAGAAAATCGAGGCTCAAGTCGTTTCTTATTATTTTACTCTAAGAAACGAGGGAACTATCTGTATATGGTAGATCGAGGCTACCAGATTTCTTCCTTTGGTGGGAAAAGAGATACCACATCAAGAGGGCAAGACGTTAGGATCGGGGTCGAAGTTTCTTTCCAAGATCGAGGTTGATATCACTAATCGAGGTCGGAAGAGGGCGTCTTCGAGATGATGTCGGTATATTTCAATAACGAAAAGAGTGAGATACCCGCAACAAACCAAAGATTTTGGTGTGAATTTCGAAATAGATTGGTCCTTAGTGGTTAATCAGTTATCAAATATGATTTCCTACTATAATTAGAAGTGTACCTTATTTAAGACTCTCATATTATATAAAGGGGGATCTCATTCATTTGTAATCATCATTGTTGATTGAGAAGAATATATACACTTATTACTTTCTTGCTATTTCGCTTTGTACACCAGAGTTGCTTTACCATCTATTATTGTAATTGTCACACCTCAAGATTACAACAAGTCTGAGGTCGAAATTTGGCTAGCTTACTGGTTTGGATTATTTTGTTCTCTAATTTATCTATTTAATCACTTGTTTATTAATTGGCATTGGATTGAATCACATATCCTTACCACCAAAGGATGTGGTGCAATGGATGAGACTGCTATTCCCTTAGCCAAAAGTCTCGTGTTCGATCTTAGGTATGGAAAATCTTTGGTAAGGAGCACTTTTCCCCGAATGGGGTCCTACGCGACGCGAATCCCGATACAGTAGGACTCCAATGCGAGTATCAGATACCGGGTGAGAAACCCGAAAAAGAATCACATCTTAAAATCACAATATATATATATATATATATATATATATATATATATATATATATATATATATATATATATATATATATATATATATATATATATATATATATATATATATTTAATTGTTACTCGAATTTTAGAACAAACATATATATATATATATATATATATATATATATATATATATATATATATATTAATCGGATCAATAAATTTTCGAAAAGAAAATGATTATTAAAAAGAGAATGAAAAAGTAGGTAATACAGGGAACTTATGTGTTTCGGACAAATTCTAAATATAAATGAGCTACATGTGTAGTCAGACGTCAATTTTTGCAAAGGCAGAATACATAACCAGTCCCTAAACTTGGCCATTTTTTTATTTGAACACCTAAACTAGTAGTAGTTCCTACTGGGAAATTTAAGTGAAAACAAATTGTGCCAATTAGACACACATTGTTGGTATGGTAGTGCGTGTAATACACCCACTTATGTTGAGCGCGTGGGAAGAAGCATATTCTTTTTTCTTCAATATTTTTCTTCATATGAAGATTGCCTACGTATCATGACCCCACATGAATCAGATCGTGCGTAGTTCTTGCAAATAAAAGGTAAACGACAATAAAATATATTTTTTTGGAATTTTCCATTTTCATAATAACAGCAAAACTGACCAACTTAACGATGAAATACAGACTCTAAAATCAAAGGACCTATATACTCTAATCAAAAGAAATACAAACCCAAAAATAAAATGACAGTTTCCGTCTCATATATGTTAATTTTGACCCAAAATCTGAACGGTATTCACTTGACCACTAACTCTTTTTCTTTTTTTGAAAATTAAAATAAATGACCCGATATTGCAAACACGGCCTTCCAGCGCCTCGGGGACGAAGAGTTTAAGGCTGTGAGGGTCAAAAATAAAAATATGACCAAAGGAGGCTGTTTTGCGAAGTTAGCCTTCCGGCTCCCCGTTTGTGAACATTTGGCTATTTTTGACAAAAACGATATCACCTGGTTTATTTATGACAAAAATTAAAATTTTGACATTTTTGATCTATTTTTTGTAAAGGGGACGTTGGACCTGATGAAGGTTGCCTACGTATCTCACACCGTGTGAGAATCAATCCATGTGTAGTTCGGGCAGATGAACCGAACTATTTAAAACAAGACTCTTTTTTCATTTTTATTTTTTGGCATCTCAAGTAAAATAAAAAAATATATTGCTTTTAAGAACACGACTTTTTTTCCTTTATCTTTTCTTTTCAACAAACAATAAAATAACCTATTTTTGCTTCCATTGACAAATAAACTATTTGAAACAAGAAGAACAAAAACCAAGACTCCTTTTTTCTTTTCCCATGACAAAACAAACTATATTTCATTTTTCATTTTTGCAAACAAGATTCCTACTAGGGATCCGAGATGAGGTTAAGTTATTCTAGGTCCAAAATCTGGATGTTTGTTCTAGACCTGGCTTACCCGAGCGGATAGCTCGAGCTGAGGAGGAGGCGGCAATCAGGGAATACAGTAGCTTCGTCGGCTTTGCAACTTATCATAACATCGTTCTAAATTGGAATTTGACACTATACAGAAAAGAGGTCGTACGACGTACACCCTTCTTCATGATTCAGAAGACTCAGAGAGGAAATGGGTTTCGGCACAGTTTATATACAGTTTACATAATATCAAAGCGGTAAAAGCAGTCAATTAGCACATTAGGCACATATAATGTAACAAAATCAGATAAACCCAAACACCACAATTATTCTAAGCTCGAATTTCTGAACCCTGAACAAAACTTTCTATGTTCTTTTCCTCGGCAGAGTCGCCAGAGCTGTCACACCTCCTTTTTCACTATACACCCCCGCAAAAGGGGCGTAAAGGAGTTTTTCCATATAAAGGACAATCGGAACGAGATTTATTTATTATTTATTCAGAGTCGCCACTTGGGATATTAGTGGTTTCCCAAGTCACTGATTGAATCCCGAACCGAGGAAAAAAATGACTCTGTTCATAGTCCGCGAAGCAAAAATCCGAATAAGAAATTCTATTAACCCGGGAGAAGGTGTTACGCATTCCGGGGTTCCGTGGTTCTAGCACGGTCGCTCAACTGTTGCATTCTGATTTTATTACATGAATAGCCTATGTGCTAATTTTACTTTTTGCCGCTTTTACCTACTATATTTATTTGAAAAAGTTAACCTCGTTTAAAATGTGTTTTCGGATATGCGCCACATCAAATGAACCTGCAATCCTAGACATACTCTATTCAACATATTAGGATTTGGATTTGGGCCGCATAAAATGCCCACCCATATTTAGGAATGTAGTTTATTAAGTTCGCGCCTAATATGTTGAAACACGTTCTCAAGACACTATACTAAAACGTGTGTTCATATTTGTAGGTTTTGATGAATGACAAACTATGCGCAATGGACATATGACGAGGTCCAAGCACAAGCGCGCAATTAATATATAACGAGATTCAAGCACAAGACCAAGATCAAGCAAAGATATAAAGTTATACATGAGTCATTCTTTAATTGTGATCTTGATCCGATAACTTGACTCAAGACTTGGCTTCTCTCGTAAAAACATTTTTATCAAATCATGCATATTTAATTTAAAGCAAAATGATTTTAAATCATGCATATTTACTTTAGTCAAAATGATTTTTAAACATGCCTCTAAAATCTGGACTAAGATAATCAATTATGTACTTATGATAATCGATTATGTTAAGTCAGCTGCATGACAATCGATTGTGAACTTATGACAATCGATTGTGTTAAGGCAGTGTGCATCAGATTTTTCAAATCTGCATGACAATCGATTGTGAACCTTATGACAATCGATTGTGTTGAGGCAGTGTACATCAAAGTTTTTCAAAGCTACAAAATAATCGATTGTGAACTTATGACAATCGATTGTGTTGAGGCAGTGTCTATCAGACATTTTCAAAGTCATAAAATAATCGATTGTGTACCTTTGACAATTGAGTGCATTAAGGCAGTGTCTAATTGATTTTTCAAAGACTGATATATAATCGATTGTTCTCATAGCATAATCGATTGTGTAATTGACCGTTGCCAAAATGATTTCAAAAACCGTCAGGTAATTGATTATAGATTTCTAATAATCGATTGTTTTAAATAAAATCTGAAAAAGATTTTTTGAACGTTGCCAAGTAATCGATTGTAGATTTCTCACAATCGATTGTTTTAAATAAAATCAGGAAATGATTTTTTGAACGTTGCCAGTAATCGATTATTGATCTTAGATAATCGATTGTTAAGCGTAAAATCTGGGAATGATTTTTGGAACGATTGGCAAACAATCGATTGTGGCATTTTGACAATCGATTGTCACTGAGTAAAATCAGCAACTCTTAATTGGCAATTAGGCAACGGTAATGCATGGCTTTGCAACTATAAATACAGCTTCAAATCAGTCTTCTAAATACAACAACTGATCATATTATTGCTATAGCTTGCATACTCTATTGTTCATCACTTTCTATTCATTACATAAGTTTTGAGAGCCAAAATTCTTGACGAAAGTTGTTGCGTTCTTGAGCGTATCTGTTTACTCATATCTACTCTATTAAGAGAGTCTTGTTTAAGTGAGTGCTAAGTGTTTTATACACTTGAAGGGAAGTGTTAGTCCCTTGTATTGTAAGAAGGAACTTGTGTTTCCTTTGGTTGAAGTCTTGGAGTGTTGTATCTTCGAGCAAAGGTTGTTGAGGCTTGTGTCCTCAGTTTGTAAAGGTTTGTTGAGCAGCCGTAAGCTTAACAGTGTTAGTGGAAATCTCGAGAGAGTCTCTCGGGGACTGGACTAGCCACGGGTTGTGGTGAACCAGGATACATCGGTGCGTTCGTTCTTATTTCTTTACTTATCGCACTTATTTCTTTCCTGCAATTTTTAAATTCCGCAAGTTTACGCTAATTTTTATTATAACGCTATTCACCCCCCTCTAGCGTTAAGCGTATGTTCTAACAATTGGTATCAGAGCCCAACTCTCTGAAGACTTAACCGTTTAAGAGAAACAATCCATGGCTTCTACTCGTGATTCTTTTGCAGGAATAGGTGAAGGACAATGCTCCACCCGACCACCACTATTCGACGGTACAAAATATACGTACTGGAAGGAGAGGATGAGAATATTTGTTCAATCAAATAGTTTTCATCTTTGGAAGGTTATAATGAAGGAAGAACAAATTCCAACCAAAAAGGTTGAAAATAAAGATGTTCCAAAGTCGAAAGATGAATACGATGCGGATGATATCCGAAAGGTGCAAAACAACGCTAAAGCCATTAATTTATTATATTGTGCTGTAAATGCTGATGATTACAGGAAAATATCATATTGCACAACGGCGAAGCAAATGTGGGACAAGCTGGAAATTACGTACGAAGGTAAGGGAAGCTAAAATTGATTTCTTAACCCATGCATATGAATTGTTTCACATGAAGGAAGGCGAAAAGGTCGATGAGATGTTCGAACGATTTTCAAAAATCGTTAATGATTTACATGCTCTTAAGAAGACCTTCACGGATAAGGAACTTGTCCAAAAAATTCTTCGAAGTCTCACTCCGGCATGGCGATCCAAGGCCGACGCGATTCAAGAATCTATTGGCGTTTCAAATGTTACCATCGACGGATTAAGAGGTAATCTTAAAACTTATGAATCTACTATACTTAACCCTCTTGTTGATGATCAAAGGAAACAAAAGATCGCTCTCAAGGCAAGCACAAGCCAACCTCAAAATGATGAGGACGGAGACAACGAGTTCGGACTCGTTATTAAGAGATTTCAAAAGTTCATGCGAAAAGAGTATGAACGAAAGGGCAAAAAGCAAGGAGATCAAATAAAGTGCTATGAGTGCGGAGAAACCGGGCACATTAAATCAAATTGCCCAAATGCCAAAAAGGAGAAGAAACCCTTCAAGAAACAACGAGCATACATATCTTGGGGAGGCGACTCCGGTGACGAGTCGAGTGAGGAAGAAGAAGACGAAGCCGCAAATCTGTCTCATGGCTCACGAAAACAATCAAGAAGAGGTATGTCAAATTTCTTCCAAAAATTTCTATTCTCTTGAGGAAATGCAAAATGCTTTTGATGAGTTGTATAGTGAATTTATTAAAGCTTCCAAAACTGTTAAAAGCATAAAAGAAAATGCTTCTTTAAAAGAAAAAGATTTTGAAAAACAACTCTCTTTGAAAGAAAAGGATTTGGAAAAACTGATTTTGGAAAATGAGAAGTTGAAAGAAGAAAACAAATTTTTCGGCAAGAGAAGCGCCGACAAACCCGAGAGCTCTAGTAAAAATTGTACTTCTTGCATGCATCTCAAAAATGAGGTAGAAAGACTTAAGGGCACCCTAGATAAGTTTAATTCTTCTCATAAAAATTTGAATGAAGTTCTTGTTAATTTGAAGACGACCAAGCATGGCATAGGCTTTGAGAATGAGCCTAAAGAAAAGGTTGAAGCCAACCCCCAACAACCTAAGGCTCAACCTAGGATTAATAAAACAAACGCTCATCCTAGATATAACAAACCTAGAAATGGCTTTCAACAATCGCAACCTAGAAATAATCATTCTAGAAATAATGCATACTCTAGGCCAAACACTAGAAGGAATTTTGAACCTTGTAGAACACCTAGAAATGGCTTTCAACCTAGAAACAACTATCCTAGAAATGCTGTATATCCTAGAACAAATAGTAGGAGAAATGATTTTCATGAATTGCGCAATAGTCATATTGTCAAGAATAGAGTAAATGAATTTCGTCCGTCCAATTACTATCAACCTAGACGAATGCATAATCCTAATGTTGTTTGTCATTATTGTAGACGAATTGGACATATTGCTCCTGCTTGTTTTACACGACATAGACATAACACTCAATCACATCACTATGATTTGCCTAACCCCCAAGGACCCAAAATGGCATGGGTACCTAAAACTCATTAATCTGTTTTGTAGGTGTGTTTGAAGGGGTCAAGTGTACTTTGGTACCTTGATAGTGGATGCTCCAAGCACATGACTGGAGACGAATCCAAGTTCCTTCAACTAGAACACAAGGAAGAAGGAAGCGTTATTTTTGGTGATAACAACAAAGGAAAAATTATCGGCATTGGATCTCGGTAAGGATGACTCCTCTTCCATTAAGCATATATTGCTAGTTAAGGGTCTAAAACATAATCTCTTGAGCATAAGTCAATTATGTGACAAGGGAAATCTTGTTTTATTTGATTCAAATGAATGCTTAGTTTTTCGCCGTAGCGATTTTAAAATTATTCTTCGTGGATTTAGAATGGATAATATCTATATGGTTGATCTCGAAAATTCTTCATCTGAATATGTAGATTGTCTTATGAGCAAAGAAGATGATACGTGGTTATGGCACCGTAGAGTAGCTCACATCAACATGCATCTTTTGAACAAATTGGTTTCACAAAATTTAGTTATTGGTCTTCCAAACTTGAAATTTGAAAAATACTCTATTTGTGATTCTTGTCAAAAAGGGAAGCAAACAAAAGCATCTTTTAAATCGAAAAATATTGTTTCAACTACTAGACCTTTGCAATTACTTCACATGGACTTATTTGGACCATCTCGCATTGAAAGTCTTGGTAGAAATCGTTATGCTTTTGTTATTGTTGATGATTATTCTAGATTTACATGGACTATATTTCTTGCTCATAAAAGTGAAGCTTTTCATAATTTCAAATATTTTCTTAAACGTGTTCAAAACGAAAAGGACACAACCGTCACTTCAATAAGAAGTGATCATGGGAGAGAGTTTGATCACAATCTCTTTGCGGACTTTTGTGACGAACTCGGTATCGAGAACACCTTCTCCGCTCCACAAAACACCACAATAAAATGGGGTGGTGGAAAGGAAAAATAGGTGTCTCGAAGAGATGGCTAGAACCATGCTCGATGAGGCTAAGATTCCCAAACATTTTTGGGCGGATGCCGTGAGTACCGCATGCTACGTTTTGAATAGAGTAGTTATAAGGCCAATACTCATGAAAACCCCTTATGAACTCTACAAGGGAAGGAAACCAAATATCTCCCATTTTAGAGTATTCGGTTGTAAATGCTTTATTCATAACAATGGAAAAGATCAATTGGGAAAGTTTGATGCCAAATCCGATGAAGGAATTTTTATTGGTTATTCCTCACGTAGCAAAGCATATAGGGTATTCAATAACAGAACCAAAACCGTGGAGGAATCCCCTCATATTGTGTTTTCCGAAAATAATGCTCGATTGGCGAGAAAGGATTCTGGTTCTGATCCTGCATGTATCTTAAACTCAATAAGTCCTCAAGACAAAGTACAAGAGGGAACTCCTAAGGAAATTCAAGATGAAATCTTGGATCAATTATCGGAGGAAGAGCCACAATTGGAAAAAGAAACGAAAATGCCTAACTCGTGGAGGACAATCAAAGACCATTCTCTCGAACAGGTAATTGGCGACGTCGGAGAAAAGGTAAGTACCCGAAACTCTCTTAAGAACACCTTAGGACATATGCTTTTGTTTCTCAAATTGAACCCACAACCATCTCCGAAGTAATTGGGGATGAATTTTGGACCTTGGCAATACAAGAGGAGCTTAACCAATTCAAACGGAATGACGTTTGGGATTTGGTGCCAAGACCCGAAAATCATACCATAATTGGTTCGAAATGGGTTTTTTGAAACAAATTAGATGAAAATGGTGTAATCACTAGAAACAAAGCTAGGCTTGTAGCAAAAGGCTACAATCAAGAAGAGGGTATTGACTATGAAGAAACATATGCTCCCGTAGCAAGGTTAGAAGCTATTCGTTTATTATTTGCCTTTGCATCTTCTATGAATTTCAATTTGTATCAAATGGATGTAAAAAGTGCTTTTCTAAATGGTGTTATTCAAGAAGAAGTTTATGTTGAACAACCCCCGGGTTTTGAAGATTTTAAATCTCCAAATCATGTTTTCAAACTTAAAAAGGCTCTTTATGGTCTTAAACAAGCTCCCCGAGCTTGGTATGAAAGATTGAGTAAATTTCTTTTGGAAAATGATTTCATTAGGGGGAAAGTTGACATCACTCTTTTCGTTAAGCATAAAAACAATGATATTTTATTAGTTCAAATCTATGTGGATGATATTATATTTGGTGCTACTAACAATGTTTTGTGCAAGGAATTTTCCGATTTAATGACAAGCGAATTTGAGATGTCTATGATGGGTGAGCTAACATTCTTTTTGGGGCTGCAAGTAAAGCAAATGAAAGAAGGAACTTTCATTTGTCAAGCTAAATATTGCAAAGAATTGCTGAAACGATTTGAAATGACCAACGCAAAAGCAATGGCCACTCCCATGAGCACATCCGATCATCTAGACAAAGATGAGAAAGGTAAGGAAGTCGACACCAAAAAGTATCGAGGTATGATTGGATCTCTCCTTTATCTTACTGCTAGTAGACCGGACATCATGTTTAGCGTGTGCTTATGCGCTCGTTATCAATCGTGTCCGAAGGAGTCTCACCTAATTGCGGTGAAACGGATATTGAAGTATCTTGTTGGTACTGTAAATGTGGGTCTATGGTATCCCAAAGGTTCTTCATGCCAACTTGTTGGCTATTCCGATTCCGATTTTGCTGGATGCAAATTGGACCGCAAGAGCACTAGTGGCACTTGCCATTTGCTCGGTAGCTCTCTCGTTTCTTGGTTTAGTAAGAAACAAGTAAGTGTTGCGTTGTCCATAACCGAGGCTAAATATGTAGCCGCGGGGAGTTGTTGCGCTCAAATCCTTTGGATGAAACAACAACTCTTGGACTATGGCCTAAGTCTTGATCATATCCCTCTTAGATGTGATAATACTAGCGCCATATGCTTGACGAAGAACCCCGTTCTTCATTCAAGAACAAAACACATTGAAATTAGGCATCATTTTATAAGAGATCACGTTCTCAAGGGTGATGTCGAAATTGAATTTGTTGAACCAAAGATCAATTGGCCGACATCATTACAAAACCCTTAGAGAAAGAGTCCTTCTTCCGAATTCGTAGTGAACTCGGGATTCTTAACTCCACGTTGATCTAAGTCATGCATTGCATTTTCCCTTTCTCATGATTTCTAACTTGAGCGTCGGAGACGTCTAACGAATTTTTGCAGGTATCGCCCTAAAGGCAGGGGGAATTATAAAGATTGATGCAGAATAATCAATTTATCCTAAGGATAACCGATCTCTCGTTAGTATATAATCGATTATCAAGTATCAATAATCGATTATGTTGGTATTATTTGCTTTGTTATGTCTTCTTATGCAACTTTTGCTTAATCAATAAACAAGTTACTCACCTTTTCCATTTTTGCTAATGTCAAAAGGGGGAAGAATAAGGGATATGCACTAATTTTTTATTGGCATAAATTGAGGGGGAATTCATATGTTGAGGGGGAACTAATTGCACATCTAGAGACTTGTTGCATATCTTTACTTGTCTTGAATCGTCATTATGTTTATCAAATATGCATATCCCGACTAAAGTTTGCCATTATCAAAAAGGGGGAAATTGTTGAAACACGTTCTCAAGGCACTATACTAAAACGTGTGTTCATATTTGTAGGTTTTGATGAATGACAAACTATGCGCAATGGACATATGACAAGGTCCAAGCACAAGCGCGCAATTGATATATAACGAGATTCAAGCACAAGACCAAGATCAAGCAAAGATATAAAGTTATACATGAGTCGTTCTTTAATTGTGATCTTGATCCGATAACTTGACTCAAGACTTGGCTTCTCTCGTAAAAATATTTTTATCAAATCATGCATATTTAATTTAAAGCAAAATGATTTTAAATCATGCATATTTACTTTAGTCAAAATGATTTTTAAACATGCCTCTAAAATCTGGACTAAGATAATCGATTATGTACTTATGATAATCGATTATGTTAAGTCAGCTGCATGACAATTGATTGTGAACTTATGACAATCGATTGTGTTAAGGCAGTATGCATCAGATTTTTCAAATCTGCATGACAATCGATTGTGAATCTTATGACAATCGATTGTGTTGAAGCAGTGTACATCAAAGTTTTTCAAAGCTACAAAATAATCGATTGTGAACTTATGACAATCGATTGTGTTGAGGCAATGTCTATCAGACATTTTCAAAGTCATAAAATAATCGATTGTGTACCTTTGACAATCGAGTGCATTAAGGTAGTGTCTAATTGATTTTTCAAAGACTGATATATAATCGATTGTTCTCATAGCATAATCGATTGTGTAATTGACCGTTGCCAAAATGTTTTCAAAAACCGTCAGGTAATCGATTATAGATTTCTAATAATCGATTGTTTTAAATAAAATCTGAAAAAGATTTTTTGAACGTTGCCAAGTAACCGATTGTAGATTTCTCACAATCAATTGTTTTAAGTAAAATCAGGAAATGATTTTTTGAACATTGCCAGTAATCGATTACTGATCTTAGATAATCGATTGTTAAGCGTAAAATCTGGGAATGATTTTTGGAACGATTGGCAAACAATCGATTGTGGCATTTTGACAATCGATTGTCACTAAGTAAAATCAGCAACTCTTAATTGGCAATTAGGCAACGGTAATGCATGGCTTTGCAACTATAAATACAGCTTCAAATCAGTCTTCTAAATACAACAACTGATCATATTATTGTTATAGCTTGCATACTCTATTGTTCATCACTTTTTATTCATTACATAAGTTTTGAGAGCCAAAATTCTTGACGAAAGTTGTTGCGTTCTTGAGCGTATCTGTTTACTCATATCTACTCTATTAAGAGAGTCTTGTTTAAGTGAGTGCTAAGTGTTTTATACACTTGAAGGGAAGTGTTAGTCCCTTGTATTGTAAGAAGGAACTTGTGTTTCCTTTGGTTGAAGTCTTGGAGTGTTGTATCTTCGAGCAAAGGTTGTTGAGGCTTGTGTCCTCAGTTTGTAAAGGTTTGTTGAGCATCCGTAAGCTTAACAGTGTTAGTGGAAATCTCGAGAGGGTCTCTCGGGGACTGGACTAGCCACGGGTTGTGGTGAACCAGGATACATCGGTGCGTTCGTTCTTATTTATTTACTTATCGCACTTATTTCTTTCCTGCAATTTTTAAATTCCGCAAGTTTACGCTAATTTTTATTATAACGCTATTCACCCCCCTCTAGCGTTAAGCGTATTTTCTAACATAATAGAGTCTAACGCATTGTTATCTTTTGGGAGGAACGTGAAATTCGCTAAACGGACCACCCGGAATTCTAAATACTTTTTAGCTTTTATTGAGGGCCCCGCAATTTTGTATTTTATTGGGCAGTCTCGCCTCGTTTATTTTAAAGGGTAAACCTAAAGCAACTACGATTTTCTACTTTGCAATGGCCATGGAATTTACTAAATAGCACACCTCTAATTTTAAGGATCAATTCAAAAGAAAATAAATTAAGGATCATATAATTGTTATTTTGTTCGGCACGTCACACCTCGAATTTATTCCATCAGACGAATTAAATATATTCATTTTTACAAGGGATTTTTACATATACATCCCATATAACAAACCTTACTACCACTCATGTTTAAGGTTACTATTTATTACATTTTAGTATACCATATTTCAAAATATGTACCAAAATTGAATTTTAAGGTTTAATTACCAATCATTTATTAGGGGCTTTATTTGTGGAAGAAAATAATATTTTCTTTCCCCATTTTTTTCTCTTTCTTCCACCAGATTTTTAAAAATATTAATTAACCCCACGTTTTTTTTGTTAATTTTTATATATCTTCCCTAAAACGCTATCATTTCCCAATAGAAACTACACCCACCCCACCCCCGTGTAATTTTACCTTTACCTTTACCTCTTTCTCTTCTGTTCACTGTTTCTCACTTTCTCTCCATTGTCATCTTCTCCATTAGCAGCATCTGTCGCCAAAAATCCTCAAAGTTCTTCAAAGAAAACACATTTTTAGTGAAGAAAAACTTATCCATAGTCAAAATGGTGAAAAAACAGAATACCCCCAAACGTCAAAAAATAGGCGAAATTCCATCATTTGATTTGGGTGTTTTAACACCTAAATCTCCAGTAAAAAGACAACCATCTATCCATGCAAGTGGAAAAGAAAGTGTTCCAGCATCGCCGAGACAAATACGAGTTGAAACTCGAACAAAGCACTTGCAGGAGGTTGATGCAACCGGTGTTGAAATTGAAGCCGACAAACAACGAAAGCGAAAGGGGAAAAGCTTGATGGCGGATGATGATGATTTTGTGGACGATTCACCCAAAGTTCAAAAAACAAAAATACAGAAGGTGTCTCATTCACCCTTAAAGCAAAAAAAGGTGAAACCCTGAAAAAAACCCACAAAATTGGTTCAACAACAAGTTTTGGTTAAGGTAAACAACTTTTTTTTTATCTACAATGTTTTGTAGTTTAATATTTTTTTGGAAAAAATTAGAATTCAATTCTTTTTTTGTCGTCTAAGAGTTTTTTTGTAAAAATTTAATGTATTATTGCATGTTAGGGTTGCTTATACAAATTGTAGTTAATTTTTATTATTCGGAGTTAATGTGTAATTGTTTGGCAGAATATAGTGTTGAAAAAAATTTGTAGTAAATTGTTTGTTTTTGTAGTTTAATGTAGTGTTATGTAGTGTTTTATTTGACAATGTCACAGCTGAATAAAAATTGTATATTTTTGTCGTTTTAGTAGTTTAATGTAGTTTAATGCAATGATTATTTGGTAGTGTTTTAATTGACCTAAATTTCATTGATTTAGTATACTGTGGAATCAAATATGTAGCTGTTAACTGTAGTTTGTTGTGGTTGAATGTAGTTTCATGTGTATCTTGCAGCTGTTATACACAGTTATTTGTAATTTAAATGTAGTTATTTGTAGTGTTCAATAACTGGATATTGAACAGGGGTTAAATGTTGTCATTTGTAGGCATTTGTATTTTGATTTCTTCCTGTTTTCTTTCCACTTCTATGCTCTGTTAAATGTTTATATTGGACAAGTGGTATGTAGGTGAACACTAAATTTCATTGATTTAGTATACTGTGGAATCAAATATGTAGCTGTTAACTGTAGTTTGTTGTGGTTGAATGTAGTTTCATGTGTATCTTGCAGCTGTTATACACAGTTATTTGTAATTTAAATGTAGTTATTTGTAGGTGACCTAAATTTCATTGATTTAGTATACTGTGGAATCAAATATGTAGCTGTTAACTGTAGTTTGTTGTGGTTGAATGTAGTTTCATGTGTATCTTGCAGCTGTTATACACAGTTATTTGTAATTTAAATGTAGTTATTTGTAGTGTTCAATAACTGGATATTGAACAGGGGTTAAATGTTGTCATTTGTAGGCATTTGTATTTTGATTTCTTCCTGTTTTCTTTCCACTTCTATGCTCTGTTAAATGTTTATATTGGACAAGTGGTATGTAGGTGAACACTAAATTTCATTGATTTAGTATACTGTGGAATCAAATATGTACTGTTAACTGTAGTTTGTTGTGGTTGAATGTAGTTTCATGTGTATCTTGCAGCTGTTATACACAGTTATTTGTAATTTAAATGTAGTTATTTGTAGTGTTCAATAACTGGATATTGAACAGGGGTTAAATGTTGTCATTTGTATTTTGATTTCTTCCTGTTTTCTTTCCACTTCTATGCTCTGTTAAATGTTTATATTGGACAAGTGGTATGTAGGTGAACACTAAATTTCATTGATTTAGTATACTGTGGAATCAAATATGTAGCTGTTAACTGTAGTTTGTTGTGGTTGAATGTAGTTTCATGTGTATCTTGCAGCTGTTATACACAGTTATTTGTAATTTAAATGTAGTTATTTGTAGTGTTCAATAACTGGATATTGAACAGGGGTTAAATGTTGTCATTTGTAGGCATTTGTATTTTGATTTCTTCCTGTTTTCTTTCCACTTCTATGCTCTGTTAAATGTTTATATTGGACAAGTGGTATGTAGGTGAACACTAAATTTCATTGATTTAGTATACTGTGGAATCAAATATGTAGCTGTTAACTGTAGTTTGTTGTGGTTGAATGTAGTTTCATGTGTATCTTGCAGCTGTTATACACAGTTATTTGTAATTTAAATGTAGTTATTTGTAGTGTTCAATAACTGGATATTGAACAGGGGTTAAATGTTGTCATTTGTAGGCATTTGTATTTTGATTTCTTCCTGTTTTCTTTCCACTTCTATGCTCTGTTAAATGTTTATATTGGACAAGTGGTATGTAGGTGAACACTAAAGATTGCATTTAAACTACACAATGCATTAGTGTACTTCTACCTATAACTACATTATATTTAACTACATTTGTATATAGGTAAAATGAAATATACAGAATTGAAATACATATACAGAATTGAAATACATATGGGCTCACTGTTTCAATATACAGAAAAATGTAGGAAAAATGTAGTTTGTATGTTAAAAATGTATTTTGTGAGTTTAAAATGTAGTTATATGATATGTTACATTATATATTGTAATTCTGAAATCTAGCTTCATTCTAACGACCATTAATGTACTTTTTTTGCAGAATGGACCTTACTATGCACAACATAATGTTGATTATGGTGTGATACGGTTCCATAGCTTGTGCGATGCAACGATTCCATCCCAGATAAAGTCTTTATTATCCCCAACACAATTACGTGCTTTCAAGAACACTTGTTTTGGTTATTTACTAGATATGCCCCCTATTTGCATGCAGAACCAATCTATTCATCTTCTAATGAAGTATGAATTATCAAAGTTTAATGGCGACTATTTTTCTGTTCTGTTAAATGGGCAAAAATTGATTTTTACTTTGAGGGATTTTTTTTTGATAACTGGGTTTAACTGTGTTGATAGCTTATCGGACCATGGTTACAATTCTAGTTATGTTAGCCATTTAATGACTAAATACTTCCCTGACAAATCTCGGGTAGAGAAATCGCTTTTGAGAAGTGTAGTGACATCCAAATCCTGGACAAATGATTTGGATGTTGTACAGTTGTGTGTCTTGTATATTTTGGAATTCTTTGTTTGTCCTTCTGATAAGGACAATGTTTGTTTGATAGACAAATTTACTTTTTTTCTTATAGAGAGTGGTCATTTTGATTCGTACCCATGGGGTACAAAATCTTTTAAGCAAGTTCTTGAGTCTGTCAGACATCGTCTCAGTCCCAACGTCCATTCTTATCTTATACGGGGATGCTCGTTAGCCTTACAAGTGTGGCTGTACGAGTGCTGTTCTTCTGTCAGCACCGAGCTTGCTATACGGTGGTCTGACTCCATCCCCCGTATTTTAAGATGGTCCGCTACAAGAGGACAGATTTGGTTGAATGTTTTTGAAGAAAAATTCATCAAGCCTGAGTGGCTCAAGGTATTCTTGTTAACCTTTGTGTAATTCTTCAATAACTACTATTGTAACTACATGACATCTACAATTTCTTTCAAATTTACTTCACTGTCTTCATCCTTCTTTCAGTTCTCAAACTTGGTTGCATCCGGGGCCGAGATTGGAGCGCTCAACCTCCCAGTAAACCTTAATTATGAAGATGAAGAGGTTACTCAACCTTCAAAAGTCCCATCTGTTGCTTCTCCGACAGTTCGACATGAAGAGGCTAAATCTTCAAATGATATGGAATCTGTAAGAAGCCAGATGAGGAAGTTGGAACAGAACATTGAGCAGGTACTGTTAGAATTTACAGTTGTGTAGTCATTGTTTACTACTAATTGAAATCATTCCTTCGACATTGTAGTTTCTTTTTATACTCACATACATATTTAATTTTTAGGTGGTTGGAAAGTTAGATCAGCTGAGGAATGATGTTTTTGATGAACTCTCAAAACTTCGAGAGTTCATAGATCAATCTTTGAAAAGATTAGTGAATGCTGTCAACAGTAGAAATGAATTGGATGACTCCAAGGTAAGAATTTACATATATTTATTCTAACACTAATAATAGTTATGATAATCTATTCTAACACTAAAACATTACTATCAAAATGTAGTTTGCAGTTACATATATTGTAGTTCCTGAACAATACATTTCAATACAATTGAATGCACTAAAACTACTTTTTGAATTAATGTACAGTTCTGAACTACACTTTTGTAGCTGTTATTTGTAGTTTTGTAGATGTAATTTATATTTTGTAGCTGGTTCAATGTTTTAATATACAGACTTGACCTATGTATGACTTACCTGGTTCACTGTTATTTGTAAGTAACACTATATATAGTTCAAGTCTGTGTATTTCAATTTTGTTATAACCAAATCTAGTTATATGTATTCTAGTTATAAGTCATCACATTTGGTCTAAGTCTGTATTTTAAATGTAGTTATTTGTAGTTAAATATAGTGTTCAATAACTGGATTTTTAACAGGGGTTAATTGTAGTCATTTGTAGGCATTTGATTTCTTCCTGTTTTCTTTCCTGTTCTTATTATATCCAAATGTAGTCCTTACTTGCTACAATTGACTATAGATTTCATAAACTACAATGCAGTAACCACATTTTCATAAACTACAATGCAGTAACACTTTATAATATTTATGATAATGTATTCTAATACTAAAACATTCATCTCACAATGTAGTTTGCTGCTAGTTCAAAAAGATATAACGAACATAACGAAGCAGAGAAAAACAAAGAATTTCAGTTCAATTTTGGTCCACAAGTCCGTGCAGGCCCCAGTACAACAGGTATCTAGATAATTCATACATACATATATACTTCCATCTTGAATTGCTAATAAAAAATAAATTTACCTGTTCAGCTCCTTCTTCTCCTCAACAACTTGAACAACAAGACAATGTTCCACATTCACCGATTCATGGTGTAACTGTGACTGAAATTGTCGAAGAATGCATTGAAAAAGAAGAGGAGATTGGAGTGATGTGTGGAGGAACTGAAAATAAAGGCGTGACACTGGACGATTTTGAAATTCCAGAAAACCTATCACAAATGGTCATGTATGGTGACCCAATTCAAGTTGATTCAACCCCTCTTCATCAAGGAAGAACAAGGTTACCTGGAAAACATGCACGATCACCATTCACGCCACTCTACAGTACTGAAGGCAGCACGTCTTTTGGGCCAAATTTTTTTTACATAAAGCACCCATTCACAAGTCCCATTGGTGAAGATGTTGATCCTCAACTAATAGATAGTTTTACTACCTGGTTATACCATCGAAGTGACAAATCATCTAGGAGGTATGGTGCATAAATGTCTTATGTTGTATGTATTTGTTTTACTTTTCTTTCTATTTAATTTAGACTTTAAAGTTGTCAATGTTTTTGTTTTTTGTAGTTGTTTGTTTAATTATATTATTATTACAGGAGGAAGAACTTCTATTCCATGAAGGATAACCATCTCAATCCTTTGTTGGATTTGGGTTGCGAAAAAATAGATAAGAAGGACTGGTTCTACGCCCTTGCTCACCCCGGACAGCTAATAAATTGTACAGTAAGTATATGTATTATCATTACAGTTTTGTCTTTATCTGGTATCTGGCTCACTGTTATGTAGTTATTGAACACTACAGTTAACTACCAACGACTACATTTAAAATACTGATTGCCTTGATGTATATAGACTTATAACTAGATTACACATAACTAGAATGGGTTATAAGTAAACTGAAATACACTGACATGAGCTACATATTTTTTAGCTCTTATTTGCATCTTGTAGCTGTTATTTTCACTTTTGTAGATGTCAAACTGTTATACACAGCCATTATTTGTTTTCTTTCATCTTGTATGCTCTGTTAATTGTTGATATTGAACAACTGATATCCAATAGCTTATTCTATCTAAACATATTTAAGTATGTCTTGTTATATGCAAATGTAGTTCTTATTGTTGGACAATACGCTTTACGCTAGAGGGGGGAGGGGGTGAATAGCGTTTTAAAAATATTAAGCGTTTTAGTGCGGAATTTAAAAACTTTGCAGAAATTAAAACAAGTGCAGTAGAATAAACTTACACAATGATGTATCCTGGTTGGCCACAAACGTGGTTAGTCCAGTCCCCGAGAGACTCTCTCGAGATTTCCACTAAACTTGTCAAGCTTACGGGTGCTTAACAAACCGTTACAGCTGAGGACACAAGCCTCACCTAGTTGCTCGGGGATCACAATCCCAAAGACTTCAATTGCTCGGGGATACCAATCCCAAAGACTTCAATTTCTCGGGGATAACAATCCCAAAGACTTCAACTGCTCGGGGATAACAATCCCAAAGACTTCAACTGCTCGGGGATAACAATCCCAAAGACTTCAACTGCTCGGGGATAACAATCCCAAAGACTTCAACTGCTCGGGGATAACAATCCCAAAGACTTCAACTGCTCGGGGATAACAATCCCAAAGACTTCAACTGCTCGGGGATAACAATCCCAAAGACTTCAACCGAGGAATCACAAGTTCCTCAACAAACGAGAATCGCAATTCTCTTACAAACACAAAACACACTCACTTTACAAAGCACTCCTTAATGAGTAGATATGAGTAGAAATAGTACGCTCAAGATCACAACAACTTAGCTCAATAGAATGGCTCTTCAAAAAGCTTTATGGATGAATGTAAAATGATGATCAATGTAAGAAAGCTTTTAGCAATGAAAATACTCAAAGTGTATATGTTGTTGTTTTGAAAACACTGAGTTGAAGCTGTATTTATAGGTGAAAAACTCAGTCTTACCGTTGTCTAATTGCCAATTAAGGATTGCTGAAATTACTCAGTGACAATCGATTGTCAAGACTAAACAATCGATTGTTTGCCTATCAGATTAAAAATTCAATCCCAGATTTTACGTCAACAATCGATTACTTCAAATCAATAATCGATTATTTATAACGTTAAGAAATCCTTTCCAATTTTTGGCATAAAACATCGATTGTCCGGAAATCAACAATCGATTATTTTAACAACGTTCAGAAAATCTTTTCCAGATTTTAAGCAAAACATCGATTGTTAAATATCAACAATCGATTACCTGAAGGTAATTGAAGATATATGACAACGGTCAGCTTCAACAATCGATTATCAAATGGAATAATCGATTATTAATTAATTTCAAAACTCTCTGTCTCATATATAATCGATTATCAAAAGCCACAATCGATTATCATTTTATTTAAAATCACTGGGAGACATTTTTCTCATTCTAATCGATTACCATTAGTTCATAATCGATTTTTATGAGTTTTGAAAACTTTGCCTCAGTTAACAATCGATTATCATAAGTACACAATCGATTGTTATGCAGTTTGCAAAAACCTGATGTTAACTGACTTACTCACAATCGATTATCATTAATTCACAATCGATTGTCATGCAGTCTTGGCTTAGAGATACTCGATTATCATAAGTACATAATCGATTATCTTAGCCCAGATTTTTGAGGCATGCTTGGAAAACATTTTAACAAATGTAAATATGCATAGTTTAAAATCATTTGACACTTAATTTAAATATGCATGATTTTGGAAAAATAATTTTAGTAGAGAAGCCATGTTATGAGCCAAGTTGAGGAATCAAGATCACAATTAATATTGACTCAATTATAACATTTCTAAACTTTGTCTTGAGCTTCTTGTAATGCATCCATTTTGTGCTTGTCCTTGAGTACTGCTATATATCGCTTTTTGCTTTGTTTGACATTCATCAAAACCTACAAAAGAACACACGTTTAGTATATTGCATTTGAAACGTGTTTCCAACAATTTCCCCCTTTTTGATAATGGCAAACATAAGCGGGATATATGCAATAATTATTTTGATAATCCAAGACAAGTGTAAAGTATGCAATTTGATGTTCCCCCTCAATTCATGTTCCCCCTCACTTTAAGCATGAATGAAGTTGAGAGTGATATAGCATACTTCTTGATATCCCGTTTCTTCCCCCTTTTGCCATTAGCAAAAATATATACAAGGGAAGAATATGCAAAAAAACATATGAAATAAACAAAAGTTTATTTATTGGAAAATAACATTACATGGGTGGAGCCAAACACAATAAAACGAACAACAACTAACCAACCAAGGAAAAACAAATCAAAAACAACAATTTCACATCATCAAAAACAATAATTTCATCATTCATCACCCCCATCCCCTTCATCATCATTGGGAGGCGCTTGATATGGCACCACCTGAGCATAGGCATAATGCACGTGATCAAAGTAACCATGGACCTCACGGGTTAATTGAGTAATTTGGTCAGAGATAGTCCGGAGGGTAGGCTCCTGAGGAGGATGAGCACGACGGGCTTGTCGATTTTGAGGAGGAGCGGGAGCATGATCACCATCATGATGAAAGGAAGACTCCGAAATTTCCCAGATTTTGGTGCTCTTTTTGAGAGGACCATTAGAAATATTGACCCCGGAAGCTTCAAGAAATTTCATTATTAAGAGGGCATAGGGGAGAGGTATGTCATCTCTGGTGGCATTGAACATATGAGATTGAATAAGCTTGCACCAATTGATTTTAACACCGGTGATAATGGCATGAAGAAATTTGGCATCCTCTTGGGAAATGGTGGTGTGATTGAGTTTACGGGGTTTGAGAACACGAGTGATGAAATAGAGAATGAAACGATAATTCGGGTCCTTTCCCTTTATGGTGGGACGACGGGAAGAAGACTCATCATAGGCGACTCCGGCTTGGCGGAAGAGATTAGCTTCATCAATCATGTCCCCGGCATCATTTATGTACTGGTAGATGTCTTCACCATCATGCGGAATGCCGGCAATGAGGTGGAGGTTATCTTCAGAAATTAGAATGGAAATGCCGTTAACATTGGTAACGAGTTCACCCTCATCATCTTTGTGAAGGTTGGAGTAAAAAGCTTCAACCAAAGTAATGTTGTAGTAGGGGTGAGTAAGGAGTAGGAAATTGAAAAGTTGGCACTCTCTTAGCATATTCGCGGCTGGAATGAATGGTGCAACAAGAGCGTTTGTTGAAAAGCGAGGAGGGAGAATAAGGCGTTTCTCAAATTTGGTTAAGAAACGGGTGAGCTCTTCATCGGATTCAAAGAATAGAACCGATCCATCTTGATATGGATGGCGAGAAGAAGAAGCACCTTGTTTGGAACGAGCACGTTTGGAGTTGCGGCTTGACATTTTTGAAAAAGATGTGCTAGGATTTTTCAAAGATAACAAGATAATTTGATGCTTGGGAGGCTTGAGTGAGTATACAAGAGCATATGTGCAGCCTATATATAGAGAAGGAATGAATCTTACACTTATTTGAAAAGATTTGAAGAGATTTGAAGAGCTTTGAAGTCTGAAACGGTAAAAATAAATTCACTGACCGTTCAATAATCGATTGTTTGAATAGAATAATCGATTGTCATTAATGAAAATGATCTGACACATCGATTACACGCCAGAACGGAAAAAAATTTGAAAAAGATAGTCGATTGTCAAACTTGGTAATCGATTGTTTTTCATATTTATGACCTGACAGGAATCGATTGTAGAGCCAAAACGGTAACATAAGTTTAAAACAGATAATCGATTGTCAATATATAGTAATCGATTATTTCACTCACAGAGAGTTTGGATTTTGGCAAATAATCGATTGGCAGAACAAATAATCGATTGTTTGGAAGGGGGATGCTAAAATGATGAGACTTAATTCTATCAAGCAATGTAAACATTCAACAAGATTTCATGACAAAAAAAATTGAATCAACAAATAATCGATTATTGATACTGATAATCGATTGTAAGCATAAATAATCGATTATGATCGATTTTTCTTGTATCAAGACAATTTATACTTTCCTCTTACCTTTTGGGGGATACCTGCAAAATAGAATTAAACATCTCCGACGCTCAAGTCAGTAATCTATAAATGAAATAATAACTTTGAAACTAGTGTAGTCGGGTGAAAAACGTGAACTCTTAAGAATTTTGTCCTAGGATGTTCTTAAGAGGGTTTAGGGTACTTACCTTCCCTTCGACTTTGCCAATTACCTGATTTTGAACATCCTCCGTTCATTTTGGTCTTTTGGCTCATCCTTCAATTTAAGAAGCTTCTTCCACAATTTTGCCTTTGTCTTCCTTGTATTTTGTCTTTTAAATTTTTCGAAAATACTTCCAATTTTGAAAAAAAATGCCTAAATCGACTTTTCCGTCTCTTCCTCCTTCTTTGTGCTTTAATTTAAGGAATTTTGAATTCGTCTCCCGTCAAGTGTTTGGAGTATCCACTACACTTGATTCCTTCAAGCACACCTGCAAAACAAATCAATGCTCTTTTGGTACCCATGCCATTTTGGGTCCTTGAGGGTTATGCAAATAACGACCATAATAATATGAAGAATCTCTATGCTTTGTAAAACACATAGGTGCAATATGACCTATACGATTGCAGTAATGACATACTACGTTCGGGTTGTGTTGATGCCTAGGTTGAGCCAACAAAGTTCTAGGCAAATGAAAAAGATGAACACTAGACATATTGTTCCCATTTCTAGTATAATATCTAGATGGTCTAAAGTTATTAGTGCTAGACTTGTTGAAGGACCTAGTGTCATGTCTAGGTGGTCTAAGCTCGTTCCTAGAGTTATTTCTTGGTTGCCGAAAATTACTATTTGTAGGCTTGTTTGCAAGAATCCTAGATTCGGATCTAGGTTGTCTAAAGATATTAGTTCTACCCTTATTTTCATACATTCTAGCATAATGTCTAGGTGGTCTAAAAGAATTTGTTCTAGGCTTGTTTAATACCTTAGAGTTATTTCTAGGTGGAGTAGTGAAGTTTTTGTTTTTATGCCGTTGATATTTCTTAGGCGTTTCTTTTTCAACAACTTTAGGAACTTCTTTACTACGTGTTTCTAATGTTTTCCTAAGTTCTGTGTTTTCTAGTTTTAAGGACTCACAAGCAGTACAAGTAGAGCATTTATCAACACAAGAGGCTTCATGCATAGTCTTGATGACTTGTCTAAGTTCTATACTATCATTTAACAAAAATTGATTTTCATTTGCAAGATTCTCGTTATCACGAGACAGATTTTCAACACCTTTTTGAGCTAAAGAAAGACGTTCTTCAAAGTCCTTGTCTTTTAAAAAGAGTTGTTTTTGAAAATCCTCTTCTTGTAAAGAAAGAGTTCTTTGTAAATCTTTAATAGTCTTAGAAGCATTTACCAACTCATCATGCAGTTTGTTATAAGCAATTTGCATATCGTTAGATGTACTTACCTCGTCTTTTTCGTCTGCCATGAGGCACTGACCAGTTGATTCATCGTTTGTGCTGACCGCTTTTTGAGGCGTGTTTTCGTGCAATTCCTCAAGTTTGTCCCACATTTCCTTAGCAGTTTTATAGTGGGAGATTTTTCGCCAAAGTTCCTGGTTCAAGGCGTTATGTAATATATTCATAGCTTTAGTGTTGTATTCACTTACCTTATCTTTCCCGACTTTTGTCGTCAGTTGATCACTGTGTTTAATAGCTTGCCATAGATACAAATCGTTTGCCATTGTAAAAACTTGCATCCGATATTTCCAGACTGAGTAGTCATTTTCGTCTAATATTGGAGGCGACATGCTGCATTCTCCTTCACCTATTCCTACAAAGAAATTTAGAGTAGAAGCCATGGATGGTTCTCTCAAACGGTTAAGTTTTTCAGAGAGTATGGCTCTGATACCAATTGTTGGACAATACGCTTTACGCTAGAGGGGGGGTGAATAGCGTTTTAAAAATATTAAGCGTTTTAGTGCGGAATTTAAAAACTTTGCAGAAATTAAAACAAGTGCAGTAGAATAAACTTACACAATGATGTATCCTGGTTGGCCACAAACGTGGTTAGTCCAGTCCCCGAGAGACTCTCTCGAGATTTCCACTAAACTTGTCAAGCTTACGGGTGCTTAACAAACCGTTACAGCTGAGGACACAAGCCTCACCTAGTTGCTCGGGGATCACAATCCCAAAGACTTCAATTGCTCGGGGATACCAATCCCAAAGACTTCAATTGCTCGGGGATAACAATCCCAAAGACTTCAACTGCTCGGGGATAACAATCCCAAAGACTTCAACTGCTCGGGGATAACAATCCCAAAGACTTCAACTGCTCGGGGATAACAATCCCAAAGACTTCAACTGCTCGGGGATAACAATCCCAAAGACTTCAACTGCTCGGGGATAACAATCCCAAAGACTTCAACCGAGGAATCACAAGTTCCTCAACAAACGAGAATCGCAATTCTCTTACAAACACAAAACACACTCACTTTACAAAGCACTCCTTAATGAGTAGATATGAGTAGAAATAGTACGCTCAAGATCACAACAACTTAGCTCAATAGAATGGCTCTTCAAAAAGCTTTATGGATGAATGGAAAATGATGATCAATGTAAGAAAGCTTTTAGCAATGAAAATACTCAAAGTGTATATGTTGTTGTTTTGAAAACACTGAGTTGAAGCTGTATTTATAGGTGAAAAACTCAGTCTTACCGTTGTCTAATTGCCAATTAAGGATTGCTGAAATTACTCAGTGACAATCGATTGTCAAGACTAAACAATCGATTGTTTGCCTATCAAATTAAAAATTCAATCCCAGATTTTATGTCAACAATCGATTACTTCAAATCAATAATCGATTATTTATAACGTTAAGAAATCCTTTCCAATTTTTGGCATAAAACATCGATTGTCCGGAAATCAACAATCGATTATTTTAACAACGTTCAGAAAATCTTTTCCAGATTTTAAGCAAAACATCGATTGTTAAATATCAACAATCGATTACCTGAAGGTAATTGAAAATATATGACAACGGTCAGCTTCAACAATCGATTATCAAATGGAATAATCGATTATTAATTAATTTCAAAACTCTCTGTCTCATATATAATCGATTATCAAAAGCCACAATCGATTATCATTTTATTTAAAATCACTGGGAGACATTTTTCTCATTCTAATCGATTACCATTAGTTCATAATCGATTTTTATGAGTTTTGAAAACTTTGCCTCAGTTAACAATCGATTATCATAAGTACACAATCGATTGTTATGCAGTTTGCAAAAACCTGATGTTAACTGACTTACTCACAATCGATTATCATTAATTCACAATCGATTGTCATGCAGTCTTGGCTTAGAGATACTCGATTATCATAAGTACATAATCGATTATCATAAGTACATAATCGATTATCTTAGCCCAGATTTTTGAGGCATGCTTGGAAAACATTTTAACAAATGTAAATATGCATAGTTTAAAATCATTTGACACTTAATTTAAATATGCATGATTTTGGAAAAATAATTTTAGTAGAGAAGCCATGTTATGAGCCAAGTTGAGGAATCAAGATCACAATTAATATTGACTCAATTATAACATTTCTAAACTGTGTCTTGAGCTTCTTGTAATGCATCCATTTTGTGCTTGTCCTTGAGTACTGCTATATATCGCTTTTTGCTTTGTTTGACATTCATCAAAACCTACAAAAGAACACACGTTTAGTATATTGCATTTGAAACGTGTTTCCAACACTTATTGACTACATATGACTACAATTGAATACATTTGCATTAACTACAAACTGCATTAAATACAGATTGCTTTAACTACATTTAAAGTCAATTCACTACATTTAACTACAATTCACTACATCATGTAGTTTATTAAACACTGTTGACAGCATTTTAAAGACAGATTGCCTTAATGTACAGATTTGAATTAGATATTATAATTGCAACTTTTACTTTTTTCAGCACATCGATGTTATAATGTACTATTTGAGAAAGAAGGGGAAATATGGCCCCAACAACAACTGTAGATTTACAACAACAGACTGTTTGTTCAAGACAAAAGTTGAAAGTGTCTATGATAAGTTCTCTGCTGCTCCAATTAATCAAAGGAATTCTGTTGTAAAAGCCGATGACGATATTGGAGAATATATTATGGGCTATCGAATTCTTGCAAATGTAGCATGGGATCTTGTGGATTATGTGGTAATGCCTGTTAACCTTGTAGAGAACTTCCATTGGTTGTTGTTAGTGTTTGACATAAAGGACCGGCAACTGTATGTGTATGATTCATTGGTGAGGGCAAAGCGTAACAAAACAGTTCAAGCTATGGCTGAAAAATTTTCAACAATTATTCCTCTTTATTTGTCATGCACTGGTTTCTACGGCAAACGCAAGGACATTGACTTCAAGAATACAAAGTCATACGTAGAGAAGCCAGTTACGGACCCTCTAGACATACAATGGATGGTTGCCGAGATTCCACAACAAAAGGAAGGCTCACTGTAAAAAACTAAACTCCCTTTCTATATGTATACTTAAAATATATTTGGTTTTTGGTATTTAATGAAAATTACTCATAATCTGCAGGGATTGCGGTGTATTTGTTGCTGCATTTGCGGAATATATTAGCAATGGTGATTTGTCTATACCAAAGGAGGATCTTAATGATATTAACAAACACCGTTGACGCTATGGAGCTCTGTTGTGGGACTACGCCACAAAGAAGCTAAATGATGGTTCAATCAGTGAGAGCGAGGTTACAGGCAGGCTTGCAAGGAGGAGGGGTCCACCGCCAAAAAATGAGAGAACTAAAGTGGAACGAAGGAGGAAATAGTGTGTACTGTTGTAATGAACTTTGATTGTAACCCACATTGTTGTAACCCACAATGTTGAAATTTTGTAGTTAGTGGAGAATTATGTCAGTTTGGTTGTACTGAACAATTGCTTTGGAAAAATAACCTTAAGTTTGCATTTCTGTTTGCCATTTTTCTGAGATTCATCTGTGCATTTAGTTGCACTGTATGTTCACTTTTGTTGTGAGATTGTTTTTATTCTGATTACAACTTTGATCTCCCATTTCAGTTTAGAACATATTTGGTTCAGAAATGCAAACTAAATGCACAATTGCTTCATGAATACATTAAACATTATCATGCAAGTGCTTGCATTATCCAACTTCTTGGATTGGAATCCAAGGTTTTCTTACAGGTCTGAACTAAAAACTATGAAATAAAATTTGAAGCCAGGTCAATCTATTCGAAGATTTATAATTGCCTCAATACATATGTTACTATATTGACAATGATAACAGTATTAAAGGAAACTACAATTATCTTCTCCTCAAGGCAATATGTATTGTAAATGTAGTCATTTGGTTGTAATGAACAATAGCTTCATGAATACATTTTTTTTTTGATTAAAAGTTACATTCCATATATAGGCAAATTAAGGTTACAAAGTGCCCTACAGGTGATTGGTTAGACAGCCAACCACCATAATATAATACGAAAGAATCAGGCAGCATGGGTTATCCGAAAGATCATTCAGTGCAGAGATACTCTCATGGCTAATCAGCAGCTTCAAGGCACCCTCGAGGACAGGTTTAGGAGTGTTTGATGGTCTTCAAATGATTTTCGCAGTTTTTCATCATTTTGAAATCTTCCGTTGCTAAATTATCGAATGTTAGATTATATGACCTGAAATTATAAAATAATTGTGTTAAAGGACCTGAAATACCATCACACACTATGATAAAAAATGAAACAGAAGTGATTAGCAAGTAATGAATTTTAAAGCTAAACATGTCTAGGGAATTTCTCAATGCAAAAAGAGCTGGGCATCAGGAAGTTCAAACAGAAAAAGAAAATCTGGCTGGACAACAGATCATGCAAATTGAAGGTGGAAAGCAAGTTGTTATGCAAAACAGTGAAAATAGAATTGCTGTGGGTAATCATGTTGGTGATGTTTCAAAGGTCGACAAAGGTCCATATCCGTCTTCTCGAGATGTGCCTGCAAGGAACTCTAATGTTGTCAATCCAATTGTCGAAGCTTATGACAAATTGACTAAGGTTGCACAAATTCTGTCAAGTAATCCGGGCTCAAAGAATGTTGCTAATCGAATTGATGCAGTTGTACAACTGACTGGTGAAACAAACTTCTATACATGAGTAGGTATTGCAAGGAGGAAAACAAATGGTTAATGTGAACAATGATAAGGTGGTGAATCGCGCAAGTGAAGTTCCTGCTAGTGTTTCAAAGGATGATGCAAGAGATAGCTGGGACTTTTAAGGGTGGTGAGTGTACTGCTACTCCAGTTCCAGTTGACGCTGGGCAAAAAACTGAGTGTAGGTGTGGATAAATCTGGAGATAATGAGAGGTTGAAGGATATCTCTACTGCTATAATTTTTTCAAGGATGCATTCACATACTGCTGGTGCATTGAGGGCTCCTACTGATCAAGATGTTATTGCAAAAAAAGTTTGATATGGCTTAACAACAGGTTAAGGTATCTGGTAATGAGAAGGAGATGCAAAATACTGTGTTGGTGAAGGATCTAGATGCTTTGGCAAAGGTTGTTACTGCTGATGAGGATGCAACTGGTGTGAAAAATTTGGATGGTACAATTGCTACAGATGTTGAGGCAGTGGCTAAAGATGATACACAAGCTCAAGAACCTATAGCTGGTCAGCCTTTTGCTGGTGCACAAAGAGCTTGTTTCATGACTGTAGATACGGGGAAAACTGTGGTATCTAGTGTACATGACAAGGCACCACTAGAGAATAATGCAGTAACAAATCAAACTACTGTAGAGGCCAATGGTAAGGAGGATCGGAGAAAAAATAGTGTACTGGTCAGGAATGCTGCTGTGGGTGATCAGCAGCTTTCACAAATTGAAGGAGAGTTCAATGTCGTGAATCCAGTTGTACAGGCTTATGATAAGGTGGTTAGGGCTGCAGCCATATTGTCATCTGGTATAGGCTCCAAGATTACTGATGCACATGCTAAGGAAGCTGATCTCATTAAGAAAAATTAAATTTATGTTATTGGCAAAGAGGTACAGCAGGAATGTGCACAATTTGATCGAGCTACCAATGCCAAATATCCTGCAGCAGTTATAGGACAAAGTAAAAATTCAAATTTTGTAGGTTCATCATTGGAGACTAATGTTGCATTGAATGCAACTGGTGTGAAAATTGATGTTGTGATTACTAAGGCCACTGCTGAAGTTGAGAAACCAGCAGATTTGAAAGGTACTACTGTGCAAAAGGAGGTACAAGAACTGGAAGGTGAAGTTGCTTTGGTTCATGATGACAAAACTGGATGTGAACCAGCTATGCATACAGATTCTAATGAAGTTGCTTTGGTTCATGATGACAAAACTGGATGTGAACCAGCTATGCATACAGATTCTAATGATGCGTTGAAAGCAGTGACCATGGGGCACTAAGTTATGGCAATGCTAAGGCTGTAAATTTAGAGGCTCAAATAACAGAGGAACAGAGGAAACAGAGATTGCAAGTGATCAGGAAAAACGTGCAGAAGAAATCTATGATAAACAAGTGACTGCTTAACCTTTTTTTCAATATCATTAATAAAATAATATGCATGTCAAATAAACAACTTAGACTCCATGTCCAATCAAATTTATATGAGATAGAAAGAAAAACTTTTACGATTCCATATATAATGCAAAGTACACGATAAACTTGTAAGCTGAACATGCCACGCTACTAGAAAACTATGTGCAAAAGGAAATGCAAAAGAATCTCAAAAGAATGTCACCACTATATCTATACCTTCTCAAATAGTTGTTCTCTAAGAACCATACAAGTGCAGTTCTCTATTTTGTACAGTTAAACAATTAACAAAAAAATGTTTGATTATTGATTGTTTTGTAGGAAACAGATGGCAGCTGAATTTTAGAAGACATTTCAACAACCAGGAAATTAATGGAGAACCAGTCAGTTAATAAATTCATTGGAATCTTATACTTTGGATGACAGTAAGAGAGATTCCCTAAGATGGACAGTGGAGAAGAATGGAATCTTTTTTGTCAAGAGTTGTAACAGCATGCTGCAGGAAAAGAGTGATAATTGGGAAGTGGAGTGACTATGGAAGATGCTTTGGTCATTGAGCAACAACAGCAGCTAATGTGTTGTCAAAAGTATATATCACCTGGACCTGGTTAATGACTTTTTGAAAGTGAGCAAGACAGGAATTGACATCCAAACTATAAGCAAAAAAGTACCATATTCTCTCATAATTGAGTATTCAATTTTCTACTCAGTTTGCAACTATTGTCAACAGTAAATGTCGCACCGAGACTTCTACTTCAAGTTATCGTCTATTCCAGGCTTCTATCATTTTTGTTGGAGATGCTAAGCTTGACCGAATCATTAGTGGTGAGAATGATTTAATCTCAAGACTTTTAGATCAAAATGCCCAAGACATAAACAAGGTGAACATGAGACTGCTTAGAAGCGCAAAAACTGGGCAGAAACATCCAACATAAACAAAAATTGAATCCAACAGAAACAAAAATTGACTCATCCATTGTTCTATGTACAAAATGCATGAGACATGAATTATAAGCCCAAATACAACAACAAATTAATAAAAATCGAAGGAGGAAAACTCAAACAGCAGTGACGAAGGACAAAGATGAGTAGTACCATGAGAAGGTTGAGCATTTTCAGCAACATTGAGCATTCTTGATGTTTGTGGTACTCGTTCATGTCCACTATTGGCATCGGGGATCTAATAAATATTAACATGTTAAAGAACAATACTTTTATATGAATAGAATCTCAATTAAAATATCTAAAGTTTATTAAATGGAGTTACTTGTTCACCCAAGGCGACATTGCTGCTTTGAGGCATAGATGCATTAGGAGCATATTTGCGCATTAATTGTCTCATTTGGAGTAATTCTGATTGTATATTCTCCTTATTTTGTTTCATAATATTCATTTCATTATTTTGTTTCTTCTTTAACTCGATTATCTGTTGTTCTAACCTTTGTAACCCCATTAGAAGAATCATCTACAACAATATTTTCTAAGAATGACCTACTACCCCATAGAACAGAAGGAGTTGGACCAAGCCCTAAACCAAGAATATACCCACTTTTTGCATTTCCCAACACCTGAGAATACACATCGTCTTCCCAAGCAACACTACGAGGAGGTTGCTCAGTAGATCCCTCACTATCACTCATATTTTCATTTATCATTTCCAGACCATAGAATACACAATAAATCCACTATGGAATTCATAAATAGAAAAAATTGCTCATTGTTTGACAGAGTCATGAAACCCAAAAATTAAGAAAGAATAAATCTTACGATTGCCTTGACAGAATCATCATCCAGTGGCCTACCATCCTAACGTTTTTTATGAGTTAATAGGAAAATTTTTGCTCGTGTATTCTCTATCCCGTTTACAGCCTAATACAATAAAAATAATATTATATATGTTTGCATGACAAAAAAAAGATTAAAATATTTTAGTTTGTAGTATTCACAGGTTTACCTGCTCATTCATCAAGGTGGCAATACTTTTTGATCCTCCTGTGTGAAGCATCGTTGCTTGGCCTTATTGTTTCTATTTGCTAGGGTACGTCTTTGTCATTGATATATTAAAATGATATCTTATAAAATTTAAACAAAAATTGAGCATACCTAAAATCAAAACGCAATGAAAATGAGTAGACTAGGAGAATTTTCAAGGTTGATACCTTAGCTTTATCGGAAAGCCAATACGATACAAGACCACTCCATTGTTCCATCAGTATACGACTTGGTCTATTTTTTAGTAAAGCGTTTCTAGTCTTATATTTTTGCGCATACTCACCCTTCAAACTGCCCTTGTAATCTTTCCATTTTTTTCCTAGTGACTTTAAGACCCACGCCTCTCCACGTTTTGGGATAGAAAACTTCTTCTGAAAAAATAAAAGCCAATATTTATAAGATAACATCATGTATAAAGGATAGATCATGTTCATAAGAAAATAAAAATAAATAATAATTATAATAACAACAAATATTCCATACTCTCGCAAAATCCACCAATTTCTTCTTTTCTTCATTGTCCAAATTTCTCCAATCATCTATATGTAGAGGCGTTAGTTCTGGAGTTCTGGCAATAATTCCTAGAAAGTTAGCAAGCTTTCGATACCTCTTTCCCAATAGTTTGGTTACGATCATTAAAGGGCACATCAATTGTCTTTCCCGGTGGAAGTTTCCAAATCTCTTTTAGTAAAGTAGGCCCACGAACCTTTTTTGCTTCTGTATTACCTACAATGAAAAAGAGAACAGAACGTTAGGTAGTACAATAGCTATTTAGTGATTTTTGAATAGCACATCTCCAGTACAATAGCTTTTTTGTCTACTGGATGTACATTGCCATAAAAGACGTATGAAGGTGGCTGTATGTACAGCATGTATTGCATTTGCACCAGCATGTGTATCATTTCCACCCAGCACAAAGAGCATGTTGATTCCGCTTTCCTGACATATACCTCTAGTTCCATTCAACTTGATATTATCACAGTTAACAAGCAGGTATTTCCAATAACCTTCTTCTGAGACAATTTGTACACTTTAAATCAAATTGGCCTTGGAAAATACTATGGAAGACCAAAGCACCTGTTAAGGTAGCCTGTTTGGGTGGATTGCCTATAGGAAAGCATGCTTAACCTAAGACAATTTGCAAAGGAGAGGCTTTCCTTTGTTACCTATGTGAAGAGGATTTGGAATCAGTCAATCATCTTTTTATTCATCGTAAGTTTGCTAAGCAATGCTGGGAGCTTGTCCTAAATACGTGTGGTGTAGCTTGGGTTATGCCGTCAGATGTTAAGAGCTTGTTGGAGAGCTGGAACGGGCATACGACTGGAAGGATACAAAAGCAGATCTGGAGAACAATCCCTTTATGCGTCTTCTGGACTATTTGTACAGAGAGGAATAATGCTTGTTTCGACAATAAAAGGAACCACATCTCTAGAGTCAGGAACCTTTGTATGCAAAATCTATTTTTATTTTTTGTGTAAAAGGAGTATTCTAGAGAGTATTGTTCAGTAACTAGGAATTTTTAGACTCACTTGGAAATATGTAACTATAGATTGTTGTAGGGTCTGTCTTGTTTAGTTGTAATTTGAGTACCTTCATTGTACCTTTATTAATAAACTTTTACCTTATCAAAAAAAAATGATAAGACAAGAATGGTGAAAAGTAGATAGTTCCAGCAGGAGGTCAGGCAAACAAGCAGGTACAAATGGATCCAATCACTGGCAACAGTAGATGACAACTTCAAGACACACGAATCTCAGCACTTAAAAATCAATAAAACCTCAATAGGTCAAAGAAAGCACCAAGCAAATCAAATATCACTATGCAATAAGCATTTATGATGTGCAACCATTACAAGGAAACAAGTATAAACAGTGTTGAAAGCCATAATCTCATATCATACATTATCAGATTGCAATACTATAGAAACATTGCCTGAATCGTTATCATTTGGAATTTCAGTGCCATCATCAGAACTATTCAACTCATTAGATTGACCATCACGTGCTTGGGCATTAGAGTAATTCTGACTATCCATCAACTGCTTAATATATGGCTGGGCTCTAGAGTAGTTTTGATCATCCATCAATTGCTCAATATAATGTCTTGCATCTTTATCATAATCTTGTTCAATTACTAGTCGATTGCGACCTCTAGTTTGCGTAGTTCCTTTTCCAAAATAAAAAAATTATTTAGATGCATTAAGTTATACTAGTACCAAATTAACTCCAACCAATCAGCAGGTCACACGCAAAATAGGAGAAAACATGTTCTCGTCTCAAGCTGTGAAAAAAATGAATAGCAATTCGTGCACACGAATAAAGCCTTACGACAGAGATAGTTAAAAGAGATAAAAATTATTGATGCACCAGCAAAAACTAATGTCTAGCGATAACAACACCTTAGCTTCACGTTCTGTAGAATATGCATATGTGACGCTAGAGGCTTAATACCTCTTATCCAAGACTTCCTGCTTGCTTAGCAGTGCAGATCAATAGGTCAAGCTTTGAACCAATTAGAACTATGCAGGTAGTTAAGATCTGGAGCATTTGATTTTTCTTATCTGTGAAGCATGTCTCTACTGTTCTGAACTGGTGTTTCTTCTGATTTCATTTCCTAGAGTGATTTGTCCAGATCCCATTTTTTTCTTATTTAATCATATCTCTTTCGATTTTGTATGTCTAACTTCATCTGGTACAGACAGATGCATGAAGCCCAGTCAAGGAAAGGAAAGAAAAGCACATTACGGACACAGCTTGACACTAATAGTAAAGTTCAACAAAGTTTTATGCCAATGCCAGCTACAAAAGGCGACTTTCCTCCTAAACCGTTTCTCTATTAGAGATAAAGATAACAATCAATGATCATAGGTAACGAAAGAATTCCTAGGACAGTAACCTTAATATGACTTTGGAATGGCATGTCCATTCTTTTAAGGGCCAATTCAAGAAATTTAAATTTAAAACAAAACCACGGCAATATGAAAACTTCAGAGAAAAGGAACATACTGAATAAAACGCACAGGGAAATCAGGAGACCTTGGGATGACATCGCACAATGGAACAAGACCCAATATATATTTACATAAAATTACCTCTCTGTCTCAACAACCAAGCCCTTGGCAACAGAATCTCCCCACTTTGGGAATCTCCAAAGATTATCACTATGAAAAAATTTAGACCCTCGACCAAATTGACTGGCTTTATTGCCTTCCCTGATCAATTTGTATTTTTCATGATCCAAATCACGTTTTGGGCAGTTTTGGTACAGTCAAAACTCAAGCACGAAGGAGCAATTAGATTCTTGAATATAGAAAATTATAAAAACCAACAATACCAATTAGAAAAAATAGTAAGAAAATTCTCATTCAAGAATTAAATCTTCGACAATCAAAACCCTACACCTAAAATTTAGAAATTTTCGTCACCTCATAGACCTACCCAACAAAAAACCTAAAGATAAATAAAAATACTTGCAAGAAAAATATTCTATAAGTTCCACCTATCTTATTTAGAATCATATTCATTTTCATTGTCATTTCCTCCCTCAACACTAGCTTTACCGTCATTTGGAGAAGCTTGAGAATGTACGTTTGTATCAATTTCTATCCCATCGACACCACTTCTTACCCAATCATTATACTCATCTTCTGGAACACGAGTATTTTCTAAGAGAGCCAAGTCAATGATATCACTCTGCATTGATGACACAAACTGCAAACTACTTTCCTCTCCCATATTAAAAATATCTCGAGGTTTAATTAACCTAGGGACAAACCATTCATGATCTTCAGGATCTTATATAAATATTACTTGTTGGGCTTGTTCTGCAAAAATAAAGGGCTCATGACATTCACGAACGCCAGAGTCTGTAAGGCGTGAAAAATTCACAAGTGTGAAACCTAAGCCATCTTCCTTAACTCCTCTACCTTTGGTTACATCAACTCAATCACACTTAAATAAGACAACCTTAAATTCTTCATAGTAGTTTAACTCCACAATATCATTCAATCTGCCATAATATGTGTATTTGTAGACTTTGGAGTATTGTCACTTGTACTTGCATAACTTTCCGTCTTTGAAACAACCCTAACACCACTATTTTGTGTCACCATAAATTCTTCACTTTGCTTCGTACGAAACCGATACCCGTTATTTACATCGAACGCATTAAATCTTTTCGCAATGTAACCCGGCCCTTGTGCAAGGACTTTAACATCCTTTAAGATGTTAGATGTGGCTTCAAGATCCTTTACCTAACCAAATAAAAGATACAACTATAAATGTGGATATCTGTACAAGGAAAATAATTTAACATAACCAGTGACTTAGTCCTACTACTTACTTGCTCCTTAAACCACTCATGAAATGTACCGAAATACACACGATCAAGTTGATCTTGAGCCAACGACGCTTACGATGTGATCTCTTGATTTCTGCAATATGTTCCCTATTCATGTAACTCGCATATATCAATTTTGTTTCAATTAAGTAATATACATATATTAAATAATAGATATAACACTTACTTTTTATAATTCTCTACCAATTCTGACTCGCAATTGAAAAGCACATGTCGATGTGCTTGCAACCTTGTTTTCTCATCCAACTCAAATACATCTACTCCACCGTACGACTCCCCGACAGTTGAAAAAAGACATTCTTCTTTACTAGTCTCATTCTCAATCTCATCACTGTATTTTCTTAAACAATAAGACCTTGAATCTCCACCCTCCAAATATTGTGAGCAAAATGCCATACACTCATTTGCTATGTATGCTTCTGCTATCGAACCTTCTGGACATGCACGATTACGAACATATGATTTTAAAGTACCCAAATACCTATGGAATAAAATAATGATTTTGATATTATAATATTTAACAACTAAAGATATATAACAAAGATTCAGTGATATTCTTGACACCTCTCAATTGGGTACATCCAGCGATAATGTACTGGCCCCGCATGTTTAGCCTCAGTTGCCAAGTGAATTACCAAATGTATCATAACAGCAAAGAATCCAAGGAGGAAAAGTTTCTCCATAGTAGACAATGTTTCTGGAATTTTTTCTTCAAGTAACTTTGACTCTACTACTTTTAGTTCTTTTCTACACAGAACACGAAAGAATGTACATAATTCAATTAAAATGGAACTGACTCTTTTATCTACTGATCTCCGCAAGGCAAGAGGAAGAAGTTCTTGCATTATAACATGACAATCATGAGTTTTTAACCCAGATATCTCCCAACTGATGAGAGAGTGTCCAGGTTTGGTCATTCTCTTTCCCCTAAATGTTTGCGAATGCAACGTGAGATATTAGACTCATAGCCATCTGGAAACTTGCCATTTTGTAGTACTTCATAAAACAACTCCTTTTCCTTTTGAGACATTGTGGTAAAAGTAGGAGGAAGATATGCTTTCCCACAAGCTCGATATTGAGGCCATAAACTTATTCTTATTTTCATCTCCTTCAAGTCCAATCGAGCTTCTAAGTTATCTTTAGACTTTTCACCAAGATCCAATAATGTATAAATTAAGCTATCACACACATTTTTTTTTATGTGCATCACATCAAGATTATGGCGCACCAAGTTATACTTCCAACAAGGAAGATCGAAAAAAATACTCCTGTTTTTCCACGTGTTTTTCATCACTCCACTTACCCCTTCACTCGACTGGCTGAGAGTAAATTTTATATCTTTAACTTGATTCAACACTAGTGACCTAGATACTGGACAAGGTGCATGTCTTGTTTCTTTAGTACCATCAAATGATTTTGCATCATTCCAATATTTGTGTCCTAACTTCAAGAAGCACGGATGCCCCATATAACAAAACTTTCTGCCATGTCTGAGCCTTCTAGATTGAGTGTTTATATTACAAGAAGGGCATGCAAACCAACCATAAGTGCTCCATCCAGAGAGAGTACTATATGCTGGAAAATCATTAATAGTCCACATGAGAGCTGCTCCCATTTGAAATATCTCCTTAGCAGAGGCATCATATGTTTCTATCCCAACATCCCATAATTCATTTAACTCTTCTATTAAAGGTTGCAAAAAGACATTAATATTTTTGCCATGAGCTTTAGGTCCAAGAATAAGTATGGACAAAATGAAGAACTCTTGTTTCATGTACATCTATGGTGGAAGATTATATGGCATTATAATTACTGGCCATGTACTGTGTACAGTTCGCATTGTGCCAAATGGATTAAACCCATCAGCAGCTAATCCAAGACGCACATTGCGAGGATCTCTAGCAAATTCGGGATATTTACTATCAAAATTTTTCCAAGCTTCAGAGTCTGCAGCATGCCGTAGAACTCCATCTTTGTTGCGCTCTTCATGATGCCATCGCATTGCTTTAGAAGTTTCTGAAGACATAAACAATCTCTGTAGCCTTGGTCTTAAAGGAAAATACCTTAGAACCTTGGCTGGAATTTTTCTAGCATCATTTTTCCATCTAGAAGCCCCACAACTCTGCATTCATTAATATTCTTATTAGCAAACTCTTTCCTAAAAAGCATGGAATCGTTGGGATAAGCATTAATTTTTTCATACTTTACGCCCAAGCCTTCAACTATTTTTTTGGTCTCATAGAAAGAAGGAGGCAATTTTTCTCCTTCAGGAAGCGCATCTTTCAATAGTCCAAGTAAAGAATTAAAAGATTCATTTGACCATTTGAATGTGCATTTTAAGCGATACATATGCAGCAAAAAGGATAGTTTACTAAACTTCTTACATCCAGGATACAGTTCTTCATTTGCCTCCTTCATGAGCTGTTCAAACTTATCCACCTCTGGATGAGGTTGATTTCCAGATGGATGAGCAGTATTCTCGTGTACGTTTTGATCCATGCCACTACTTTCACTAATGTCAGTATCCATGAACTGTGTAACATGTACAAACGCATCATGTATCATTCCTCGCATATCATCGCCCCTTAGAGTTGAACGGCTTTGTTTATTATCTCCAACATTGTTTGATCCATTTAAAGACTCCCCATGACAAAACCAAGTATCATATGACGGTATAATATCATTAACCACAAGATGATCATATGTTGTAGCCCGATTTACTTGATATATAAGCACACACTCTATACAAGGACATGCAATTTTTTCTCCCTGTTGTTTTTCAGAAAAGGCATGATTTAAAAAATCTTCTACTACCTCCAGATATTCTTTACTAACTCTATCATAATACATCCATCTTTTATTTCTAGGATTGTCCATGACGCACAAGATATTCCTTTCTTTTCCTATAGTTACTGCAAGAGCTACAAATTTATTAGTAAAACGGAGAAATTAATAAATAAATAAATAAATAAAGGTAGTTCAAAATTAAAAAAACACATTCTATTAGTAGGTAATTCCATAGTTCAAAGATATCATTTTAACAATTGAAACTATCAAACATAAATATATTAAAACTTTTTAACAATTAAACTATTAAATAGTTAAACTATCTCTAATTTCTTCTATAATTTTCACATATTGGTTTAATTTTTTTTAGAATAGAATTATTAAAATTATAAATTACACTTCTTCTATGGTTTTCATATATTGGTTCATAAATCTTTTAAGAATAGAATTATTAAACTTATATTTTATAAAAGAACCATATATAATATATTCTAAAGTTTTCAAAACTTATTACTCTTATTTACTAATTTGTTTTTTACTCTTTCGTTTATTGAACGTCAGTTTAACTAGTTCTAAAGCTAAATGGAATATATATATATATATATATATATATATATATATATATATATATATATATATATATATATATATATATATATATATATATATATATATATATATATATATATATAACTGGGATGAAATCATCCATCTAAAATTTCCGTTAAAGACTACCTAAATCAAACAAGACAAGAAAGAGACATACTAAATAAACTTAGTGCACTGTGTTGCCCTTTCTTCCCTCCTAGTGCCGTATAAGTTTTGGTTTACTTGTTCCGATCTTCACATATTGATGTCAATTTACTTGTATCAGCCATCGGAGTTCAACACGTACTATGACATTGAAGCTGTCTATAATTGTTTGAAGAGCGAATACGGCATTAAGCAGGAGGATATTATTTTGTACGGACAATCTGTTGACAGCGGGCCAACACTACACTTGGCGTCTCGCTTACAGAGTTTAAGAGCCATTGTTCTTCATAGTGCAATACTTTCAGGAATACGAGTTCTATATCCTGTAAAGATGACATTCTGGTTTGACATTTTCAAAGTTTCGTCGTTTTCTCCTAGTTGATTAATTATGACGAAGTATCATGCTGACAAATTTCTTTCCTTTTGCAGAATATAGACAAAATACAAAAAGTCAGCTGCCCAGTTTTAGTGATCCATGTAAGAACCAAGACAAGAGGGGTTGCTCTGATGGTAAGCAACCTCCACTTCCAACCGAGATGTTGTGAGTTCGAGTGCAAGGTGGGAAGTTGTTGGAGGGAAGTATGCCGGGGGTATATTTGGAAACAGCCTCTCTACCCCATGGTAGAGGTAAGGTCTGCGTATATACTACCCTCCCCAAACCCCACTATGTGGGATTATACTTGGTTGTTGTTGTTGTAAGAACCATTTATAATTTGTTCTTCCTTCTAGATACTTTCACTTACTTTTTGTTTTCTGCTTTGTTATATTTTGTTGATCGATTATTCACAAAAAAGTATGCTTCTATATGTTCTTCACTCTTCAAAGTTTCTTCATTACTTGCTGACCTTCCAAGAGAATGGAATGGTAGAGGACTAGGAATATGTTACACATAAAACAATAATAAATTGGTGAAATGGACGAGTGCTACAGGATTGATATAAGACCACCATTCTTATAACAACAACAACAACAACTACCCAGTATACTCCCACCAGGTGGGGTCTGGGGAGGGTAATATGTAGGCAGTCTTACCCCTACCCAAAAGGGCAGAGAGGCTGCTTCCATGCGACCCTCGGCGCATAGGACAGAATGAAAAGCTGCATTGGAAAACAAAGACAAAATTAGTAACCAAGGCAAGACAAAACAAAATAACAAAACAAAGCATAAGTAATCCTGCAGAAATAACGTAAATGGTTATGTAAACATAAGGAACATAAATACCGTCGCAACCAAGAGGGGACCTAGGCTAAAACACTAGACATCGATGGGTAACCCTACTATCCCACACCCAACCCCGGGTGAGGCGAACGAAGGACTCTAAGAGCCCCTATCCTGCAACCCTGATTCTAGACCTCCAGACTCCCCTATCGAGGGTCATGTCCTCGGTAACCTGCATTTTAGTCATGTCCTGCCTAATCACCTCTCCCCAATGCTTCTTAGGCCTCCCTCTACCCCGCCGACCACCAGCAATCTCCAGCTGCTCGCAGCTCCTCACCGGGGCATCGGGACCCCTCCTCCGTACATGCCCGAACCACCTCAGCCTCGCTTCCCGCATCTTCTCGTCCAGTGGGGCCACCTCTACCTTCTGTCGAATAACTTCATTCCTAATCTTATCCAGCCTGGTGTGCCCACACATCCACCTAAGCATCCTCATCTCAGCAACCTTCATTCTCTGGACATGGGAGTTCTTCACGGGCCAGCACTCTGCCCCGTACAACATCGCAGGTCTAACCACGGCTCTGTAGAATTTCCCTTTGAGTTTGTGTGGGATTTTCTTGTCACACAGGACCCCAGAAGCAAGCCTCCACTTCGACCACCCTGCTCCTATCCGATGGGTGACGTCCCCGTCAATCTCTCCGTCCCCCTGAATCACAGACCCAAGATATCGGACACTGTCCCTCTTGGCGATGGCCTGAGAACCAAGCATCACATCCCTGCCCACCCCACTCGGCTCGTCACTGAACTTGCACTCCAGATATTCTGTCTTAGATCTGCTTATCTTGAAACCTTTAGACTCGAGGGTCTGTCTCCAAACCTCTAACTTCTCACTAACACCGGCCCTCGTCTCGTCTATCAATATTATATCATCAGCAAAGAGCATACACCAGGGCACATCCCCCTGGATATGACGGGTTAGAGCATCTATCACTAAGGCAAACAACATGGGACTCAGCGCCGATCCTTGATGGAGCCCCATTACCACAGGAAAATGGTCTGAATCGCCACCCACCGTCCTCACCCTAGTCTTAGCCCCATCGTACATGTCCTTGATAACTCTGATATAGGCTTCTGGCACACTCTTCGCCTCCAAGCACCTCCATAGCACCTCCCTCGGAACCTTGTCATACGCCTTCTCCAAGTCGATAAGCACCATATGCAGGTCCTTCTTCTTATCCCTGAATTGTTCCGCCAGCCGCCTGACTAGGTGAATAGCCTCAGTGGTGGAGCGGCCCGGCATGAAACCGAACTGGTTCCCCGATATATTCGTCGCCCCCCTCATTCGCGCCTCAATCACCCTCTCCCAAACCTTCATCGTGTGGCTCATTAGTTTAATACCCCTATAGTTGTTGCAGCACTGGATGTCCCCCTTGTTCTTGTACAAGGGCACCACTGTACTCCACCGCCACTCATCCGGCATCCTCTTAGTCTTGAATATCACGTTGAATAGCCTAGAGAGCCACTCCCCTCCAGGTTTACCCATGCACTTCCAAAACTCCACCGGTATCTCGTCAGGCCCGGTTGCTCGACCCCTACTCATCCTGCGCAACGCCCCTAAGACCTCCTCCACCCTAATGCGCCTGCAGTACCCAAGGTCTCTATGACGCTCTGAATGCCCCAGCTCCCCTAGCTCTATGCTCCGATCCCCCTCCTCGTTAAGAAGGTCCCGAAAGTACGCCTGCCACCTCTGTTTGACTTGCGATTCCCCCATCAAAACTCTACCATCCTCGTCCTTGATACACCTGACCTGGTCTAGGTCACGGGCTTTCCTTTCCCTTGCTTTAGCCAGCCGAAATAGCTTCTTTTCCCCACCTTTCTCCCCTAGTTCCTCATACATGCGACCGAACGCCGCGTTTTTAGCTTCCGTGACTGCCATCTTAGCTTCTCTTCTCGCCTCCCTGTAGGACAACCTGTTCACTCTCCGCTCCTCCTCGCTTGTGCTCCCTGCCAACCTTGCGAACGCCGCCTTCTTCGCCTCCACTTTTCCTTTGACTACATCGTTCCACCACCAATCACCCTGATGCCTACCTGAATATCCCTTAGAAACCCCGAGCACGTCCTGTGCTACCCCCCTAACCAAGTTAGCTGTCGCTGACCACATAGCGTCCGCTTCCCCATAACTTCTCCAAGCTCCGCCCTTCTCTAACCTCCTTTCCATCTCCTGAGCTTTCTCCTTGGACAAAGACCACCATTCTTATATTGGAGTAAATGTTGAGACTCTAAGATCCACAAGATTAAACTAGATTAGAACTGATCACATTCTATTAGGATGGATAGTAAGACTAGAAATGCGGATAATAAGATCGATGTGCGATCATACAAAATTAGACAAGATTAGAAATGATTACATTCAATAAAAGGTGCAAGTAGCAGGGACAAAGGATAAACTGAGGTAGCGTCAGTTGATGTGGGCTAGTCATGTCTTACATGGACCTCCCAGTGCACCCTTTTGGTAGATGCAAAAAACATGATTGACGATATTTTTTAATTGGATAAGGTAGAATGATCTCAAAAGACTGACAATCTCTCGAGATCTATGCAAATCTAGCGAAAAGGACACAATGAAAGCAAAAATCCATATAGGCAACTTGCAATATTGACTAGCTGACATTAAGGCTAAGTCGGGATGCTATGCTCTCATTAAGCTCAATGTTGTAGGAATCATTTTAGTCTAGAGATTTATATCTCAGTGGAAAACATAGAGAACCTCTAGTGCTAAAGAACTCCTAGTTATTACAACAATAACAAACCCAGTAGAGTCTCACAAGTGGGGTTGGGGAAGGTAGTGTGTACGCAGATCTTATCTCTACCCTGAAGGATAGAGAGGCTATTCTTCTATTGACCCTCCGCTCAAGAAAGAACTCCAAGTTATTGAATACTGGAATAAAATTGATCCAGCTAGAGAGAAATGGATGGTGAGAATCCGTTACCGACTCCAACTCGCTCGGGATTGAGGCATACTTGTCGTTGATGCTGTAGACGTAGCATTTCTAGTTTCTCCAAAGTGATGCCAAAATCTTGGAAAAACAGCCTATTCAACCACCTGCACTGTTGCTTTTAATTGGTGAAACTGCTTTGTCTTTTGGTTATATCCTAGTTAATCTTATTAAGATAAAAGTGTTAAAGAAATGATATTGTTCCTTAATATTAAAGAGTTCATGTTTCTGATTAAAGCTGGTAAAAAATGACTCTCTCGACCAGTACTTTTCTGTGGTCAGTTTATTCATTATTGTCTTGGTCCTCAGAATCATGTTCTTGTGAGATAGTAAACGTGCGAAACCAGATTGGTAACACTTTTAACCAAAGCTCAAGGGCATCTAAGTGCTTCTGTAGCATTTATGCCACTCAACAACTGAAGTAGATGGGAGATTTATGTGCTGAACATGTCAAAGATGCTTTTGATAACCTCTTCTGTCAAAATCCAATAGTGGACCATTCACACTTTCCTTCCCCTGTATGATTAGCGAGCCCGCTATCAACAATGTTGGGGAAGCTACGACAAAAAACACAACGGAAGCGCAATACAATCTTTTTCCCCAAATAAAAATAATGAATGACAAAGGCACAATAACTTCCAAAATAATTTCCAGCAGCAACAATTCAGTAAAACAGTGGAAATAAAATAGACACAAGCAATTTACGTGGAAACCCCAAATTGGGGAGAAAACCACGGGACCGATCAACAACGATCCAAAACTTCCACTAATCAACAAGAACCAAGTGGTTACAACAAGTTCTCCTCTCTAGTAAACACTAGAGGCAAATACAATCATCAAACAACAACCAACAGCCAACAATTTCACCAAAATAGAGAAAAATACCAAAATCGCAGGGCTGTAAAAACGCAGCAAAAACCGACCTTCCGGGCCTCAAAATGAAAAACTGTTTCGTGTACTTGTAGAGGAGAGTCTCACGAACAACATACTAAAATTTGAGGACGAACGGACTCCGTTTGACCTCCGATCCGGAAGAAAAACCAGGCTGCTGCACTGCTGTCTTTTTTCTCTGTTTTTCACTGATTCTCTCTACTGTTTTTTTACTGCTGGCAGACTTAGGTTGCAAAATATTAAGAGAATGGGCCAAGACCAACATAAAACATTTGGGCCAAAATGCAATACATTTGGACTTAAATTATAAAGAGTCCAAATTAAAATATAGGAGCCCAAAAAATAATTGGGCTCTTCCTCCATGTAGGAGGGAAAATTCCCAACAAATCTCCCCCTCACTCCTACATGGAGTGAGCAAACCGGCCTTCTCTCGACAAAACACGAGCTTCTCCTTAGGCAAAGTCTTGGTCAGCATATCTGAACAATTATGACTTGTGTGAATCTTCACAAGTTCAAATGACTTGTCCTCCACAACTTCTCGAATCCAATGATATCTTTTCTTAATATGTTTGGTTCGAGAATGAAAAGCGGCATTCTTGGCAAGGTGGATGGCACTCTGAGAATCACAGTGTAGAAGATAATTTTCTTGTTTCAAACCAAGCTCCTCAAGAAAATCTCTCATCCATAATAACTCCTTACCTGCCTCAACAGCTGCTATATATTCAGCCTCAGTAGTGGACAAAGCAACACATTTTTGCAATCTTGATTGCCATGAAACTGCAGCTCCAGCAAATGTCATCAAGTATCCAGAGGTAGACTTTGCAGTATCAACATCTCCAGACATATCTGCATCTGTGTACCCAGACAACTCAGGTTGTCCAATACCAAAACATAGACAAACTTTGGAAGTATCTCTAAGATATCTGAGAATCCACTTCACGGCTGCCCAGTGCTCTTTACCTGGATTCGACATGTATCGGCTAACAACCCCAACTGAATGTGCAATGTCTGGCCTCGTACATACCATGGAATACATCAAACTGCCCACGGCAGAAGCATAAGGCACCTTATTCATCTCTTTCTTTTCTTCCTCACTTGAAGGACACTGATCCATACTCAACTTCATGTGTGCTGCAAGTGGAGAGCTCACGGGTTTAGCATTGCTCATGTTGAATCTGTTAAGCACCTTCTCAATATATCTCTCCTGTGATAGCCAAAGTTTCTTGTTCTTTCTATCACGAGCGATCCTCATGGCTAAAATCTCTTTAGCAGGGCCTAAGTCCTTCATTTCAAAGGACTTGCTCAAAGACTTCTTCAAGCTAGCAATCTTCTTGGTGTCCTGGCCAACAATCAACATATCATCTACATATAAAAGGAGAATAAGAAAGTTACCTTCGGAGTAATTCTTCACAAAGACACAATGATCAGAATGTGTTTTGTGGAAGCCATGATCAACCATAAAAGACTCAAACTTCTTGTACCACTGCCGAGGTGCTTGTTTCAAACCATACAAGCTCTTCTTCAAATGACACACCAAGTTCTCCTTTCCCTTAACCTGAAAGCCTTCAGGTTGCTCCATGTAGATCTCCTCATCAAGGTCACCGTGAAGAAATGCTGTTTTTACATCAAGTTGCTCAATCTCCAGATCCATGCTAGCAACTAATCCAAGTATAACTCGAATAGAGGACATCTTCACAACTGGAGAAAATATCTCATCAAAGTCTATGCCTTTCTTCTGACTGAAACCCTTCACAACCAATCTTGCCTTGTACCTTGGTTGTGAGCTATTCTAGTGACACTTCAATCTGTATACCCACTTGTTCTTAAGTGCTCTCTTGCCCTTAGGCAACTCCACAAGCTCATATGTGTGGTTCTGATGCAAGGATGTCATCTCCTCTTGCATGGCATCATGCCACTTCTCACAGTGCACATGTGACATAGCTTCATCATATGTCTCTGGCTCTCCTCCATCAGTGACTAACACAAAATCATCCTGTGAAAGTCTTGTGGAAGGTTTTCTGTCTCTGGTGGACCTTCTCAACTGAGGTGGTGGTGGTGGCTCTAAATGTGGCTGTGACTCAGGAACATCATCATTACCAGCATCATGATTATCATCTTCAGGAGTGTCATCTGCATGATCTTGCATATCTCCCCCATGATCTTGAGGGACTACAACACGAGGATTAAATGGAACTGGATCAACTGTGATGCATGGAGAAGGATTTGCCTGCTTCTTCTCACAATCTTCAATGGTCTGATCTTCAAAGAAAGTCACATCTCTGCTTCTGATCACTTTTCTATTAAGTGGATCCCATAATTTGTATCCAAACTCATCCTCTGAATATCCCAAGAAAATGCACTCTCTGGTTTTCTTATCAAGCTTGGACCTCTCATCTCTGGGAACATGAACAAATGCTCTGCAGCCAAAAACTCTCAAATGCTTGTAGGAGACATCTTTCCCTGACCAAACTCTCTGAGGAACATTGCCTTCAAGAGGAACTGAGGGGGAAAGGTTAATCAAGTATACTGCAGTGGACATTGCCTCCGCCCAAAAGGACTTTGGCAGCTTAGCATGAGATAGCAAACATCTGATCTTTTCCCCAATGGTTCTGTTCATTCTTTCTGCAATTCCATTTAAGCTGAGGTGTCTTGGGAACTGTTTTCTCAAGCCTGATGCCCTGAATCTTACAATAATTCTCAAATGGACCCCTGTACTCACCACCATTGTCTGATCTGACACACTTGAGTTTTCTGCCACTTTCTCTTTCAACTCTGGCATGAAACTCCTTGAAAGCATCAAGTACCTGGTCTTTATTTTTCAACAAGAAAGCCCACACTTTTCTAGAAAAATCATCAATAAAAGTCACAAAATATTGTGCACCACGATGTGATTTAGCATCCATAGAACAAACATCAGTGTGAACAAGATCTAGAGCATTTTTACTTCTATGTGGGGAACGTGTATGAAATGCAGCTCTATGCTGTTTTCCAGCCAAACAATCAATACAAGAGTTTAAAGGCATACCTGAAATATCTGGAAGATAATCTTTCCTGGAAAGTATCTGCAAGCCTTTTTCACTCATATGGCCAAGTCTCTTATGCCACACTTCACTGGAGGCATCACCTGCGACATTGGCATCCCCGCTGCATACATTTGCCTGCATAACATAAAGTGAATTCTGCTTCTTACCTCGAGCCACAATTAAATTTCCACGAGAGAGTTTCCATTTTCCATCACAAAATTTGTTGGCATAGCCTTCATCATCAAGCAAGCCAACTGAAATCAAACTCAGTCGAATATCTGCGACATGTCTCACATCCCTGAGCATCAACCTGCAACCAGTGGAAGTTTCTAAACAAACAGTGCCTCTACCGATGATCTTAGACGAACCACCATTTCCCATTCTCACATGACCAAAATCGCCACCAGAATAGGACGAGAAATACTCCCTGTGTGAAGTAATATGATAAGATGCACCAGAATCAATCACCCAGGTGCAGTCATCACATATTGCTGCATTTAATAGTAAATGTTCACTGATAATAAACAAGTCATCATCACTAGATACCAAAGCTGTGGTGTTCTTCTCATCTGGCTTTTGCTCGGAATTCACAGTTTTTCCTTTTCTCTCCATGGACATATCTCTCTTTTTCTTATAGCAGAATTTCTCAATGTGACCCGGCTTCTGACAATAATGGCAAATGAAATTTCTTTTTCTTGATTTGGATCTCCCCTTGGACTTGTCCCTGAACTGAGGATTTCTTGTCTTGCTTCTCCCCCTGCTGGATTCTGGAATCACATTTGCTTCAGCTTGGCTAGGGAAACCTGATTCTCTCCTCCTAGCCTCTTCATTTAAAAGACTAGCCTTGACCAAATCCATAGTCATCTTGCCATCCGGAGCAGAATTGCTAAGTGAAACTACCAAAGTATCCCAACTATCAGGTAATGAGGAAAGCAACATCAAAGCTTGAAGTTCATCCTCCAATTTCATCTTCATTCCAGCTAGTTGGTTTACCATACCCTGAAACTCATTCATGTGAACTACAATGCTATCACCATCTTTATATTGCAATTTAACAAGCTTCCTAATCAAAGAAGCTTTGCCCATAGCGTTGTTTCTCTCATACATTGATTCAAGTTTCTTCCACATATCAAATGCATTAGTTTCATTAGCAACATGTTGCAACACACTTAAAGAAACATGTTGACGTATGGAGGCAACGGCTTTTCTATTTAAGATAGTCCATTCTTTCTCAACAACACCTGTTGGACGATCTTTATATAAAATTGGGTCAAGCAATTCTTTTGAACACAAATAATCCTCAATCCGAATTTTCCAAATAGAATAATTCGTGGAGTCCAAACTAACCATCCCTTGTACAATTACTTTGTCATCCATTATAAACAACACAAGAACCCAACCAAAAAATAACCAAGCTCTGATACCACTTTGTTGGGGAAGCTACGACAAAAAACACAACGGAAGCGCAATACAATCTTTTTCCCCAAATAAAAACAATGAATGACAAAGGCACAATAACTTCCAAAATAATTTCCAGCAGCAACAATTCAGTAAAACAGTGGAAATAAAATAGACACAAGCAATTTACGTGGAAACCCCAAATTGGGGAGAAAACCACGGGACCGATCAACAACGATCCAAAACTTCCACTAATCAACAAGAACCAAGTGGTTACAACAAGTTCTCCTCTCTAGTAAACACTAGAGGCAAATACAATCATCAAACAACAACCAACAGCCAACAATTTCACCAAAATAGAGAAAAATACCAAAATCGCAGGGCTGTAAAAACGCAGCAAAAACCGACCTTCCGGGCCTCAAAATGAAAAACTGTTTCGTGTACTTGTAGAGGAGAGTCTCACGAACAACATACTAAAATTTGAGGACGAACGGACTCCGTTTGACCTCCGATCCGGAAGAAAAACCAGGCTGCTGCACTGCTGTCTTTTTTCTCTGTTTTTCACTGATTCTCTCTACTGTTTTTTTTACTGCTGGCAGACTTAGGTTGCAAAATATTAAGAGAATGGGCCAAGACCAACATAAAACATTTGGGCCAAAATGCAATACATTTGGACTTAAATTATAAAGAGTCCAAATTAAAATATAGGAGCCCAAAAAATAATTGGGCTCTTCCTCCATGTAGGAGGGAAAATTCCCAACAAACAAGAATAGTTATTGTCTCCTTGAAAGATCAAACTTGTTCTTGAAAGACCCTTAGGCTATGACTTTACAAGAAAAACAATCCACAATAATGCATACTCTGAAATTAAAACAAAAGTTAGGGTGAAATACAAGAAAATAGAACCTTGTATGTATAGATTTCTATGTCAGTCATTTTCCTTTTATCTCCTTCTCAGATTCTCTTCTTGATCAATATTTTCTTCTTCTCAGAATACCTTGCAAGTTTTCTACATAATGTCTCATACTATAGACATATTTTTATAACTCTATTCTTAGATATTTGAATTCTTTTTAGCCGAATCCCTACACCTGTATCCTTACCTGGATCCATACCCACAAATCTTAAAATTTAGAAGGATCCGGCCTCTAAATTTACACCTGTATCGGACACCCGCACCCGAGCCTGAGTTGTCCTTTTATTCAAATATCTGGATAACTGTTACAAGTCTATGCTTCTAATCAGGACTTGTCTTTTTTACACTTCTCTTTTCGACATAGACCATAGCACCAAATAGAATGCTTGAGTGACTGACCTATCATGATTAAAGGATCATTTTAACTTTCCCTTTCATTGAGGAGCCTACCGGAATAAAATACATTGTTATCTTTTACTTGCTTCGTCAGTATCCTGCAATCATTGATTGTATTATTCTAATATTGGGAGCTGCATGAAAAATGATGGAGCACACTCGAGAACCTGCTTTAGAACAAGAGTATCTTCACGGTACATATTACCGAAATATGTCTTATCTTGGTCATTGAAACTGTTTAGTTCAGTTCAGATACTCTCAAAGGTCAAAGTATCCATGACCTCAGGGATGCATCAACCATTTTAACTTATGGATTTATTTGAACCCTATAGCTTTTGCCCATACCCTGTATGTGGATAAAGAAATCCATTAAATATCTATAAATATTTGACTGTGAGCCCACTTACTATCATATATTAGTTTGAGGTCGTGCCATAAACTTCAAATCCTTGATCCGCCTCTTCATAACCTGACACGCCACGCAGGGAGCACTATAGTAAAACGCCCTTTTCAAAGTTTCAATTAAAAAACCAGATCCTCGACACGTCCATAAGGTGTCTTTGATGTTGTCAGAGTAAAATTTAGGATATTAGGTTCCTTGATATGACAGATTGAGAAACAAAGATGACAATGGTAACTAAGCATGAAAAATGAGTCATAGTATCTTTATATTATCTAACTCTTAATTAAGTTATGGACTATGTTGAATCATGCGCAGTTACTTAAGGCTGTTGGAGTTGGTATGTGTTCACAACCCAATGACCAAGATTATTATCATCGGACCTTTCGGGTTTGTAGTCCTTATTATCTGCGTTGAGCATCATTTAATACTTGCACAGTGGGCTGGAGATGTTGGTTTCTGCTGGGCACCTAATTCTCTATAGATCTCCTTTTCGAGAAAACGTTCTGGAAGTTCTTGTTCATTTCCCAAGTGTGAGCGCCTAGCTTTTGTTTATGATTACATCTTCAAATCCAGTTTACTACTTGTAACTGCTGACAAATTGGGGAATGGACAACCAAAGGGGTATTTTGACTGTACGATTAAAGCTTTTGGTGGTTCCAACTGGTAGCAAAGACATGTCGCTAGGCCCGGCCATGTGGAATTGGTTAGTTCAAATTGTGCGGGTTGATAGGCCTTTAGGAAGTAATGGAAGGCCAGATGAGAATTCTGGATGGAAAATCATGAGATTAAGAAAATTAAACAGTTTACCTCAGTCCATTTTCATGGACCAACAAATAAGGAAACTTATAATGGACCCTAGAGGCTATAGAAGGATTCTATTGCTCAGTAAAGGACATCAATGGCAAAGCAATAAAGTTAAAGGGAAAATGACACAATATGGCCGCTCTCAAAATAATAGCCGAAAAACTGTATATTTTTTGTGTGTATATATACATACACATTCTGTCTGTTATATGCAAAAATTATACAAATGTAAATAGTTTCTGGCGCGGGCTAAAAGTGAAAAAAGCCCAAAGTTTAACTGAATGCTTGGCGGTTTTGAGGAGGATACCAATGGCACATCAATGGCAAAGCGATAGTAACACCAGAGAAGAATGCAATGTGTCACCAGAAGATCCTAGCAAAATTTCTCATGTGCTATTAAAACAATACAAGTATATTAAAAGATGAAAACTATTACTCTCCTGTTCCAATTAACTTTCTCTCTCTTTTACCGCTAATGCAACAGCTGAATATTTTAAGCACTTAAAATGCTAGTTACTTATGTCCTTGTAACCTTTTTGAAAGTGTTACAGGAAAGTTCTGCATATGTAAAATCACACTTTCTTGTTTAAAAACAAGAGGGGTTGCTCTTATGGTAAGCAACCCCCACTTCCAACCGAGAGGTTGTGAGTTCGAATCTCCCCAAGAGCAAGGTGGGAAGTTCTTGGAGGGAAGGATGCCGGGGGTCTATTTGGAAACAGTCTCTCTACCCAAGGGTAGGGGTAAGGTCAGCGTACACACTACCCTCCCCAGACCCCATTAAGTGGGATTATACTGGGTTGTTATTGTTGTTGTTGTTGTTTAAATACAGGCTGATGTATTTTACAGATAAATAGTTCCTTATCCACGATCATGTCTTATAGTTCAATACCACTAGGCATTGCTGTTTAGTGAAGTTGGAAATGGTTGCTTCTGTGCTCAAAAGGTCATTAATATTACCTTCTGGAGTGTCATTATTTTTCTTAATTTACATGCTTGATTAAACCTTATATCCATCTCTCTAAAATGCAAAAAGTCTAAACTTTTGTGTGCTATTCAGTAACCTTAATGAATTCTTTAATGGAAGATACTATCGTTGCTTCAATTGAAATGATATTTCTGAAATGAACTTGGTCGCTAAAACGTATGATTATCATCAGTTTTCAACTTCTCAGTTATTAATTGCTAGAGTGTCAGTTGTAATTGTAGTGGATCCTTCGTCACAATCTAAGGTGAGGTTAACGTGAATACGTGATGTTGAAAACACGTACATGTTTATTCTGAACATGGTTGTTATCATCTTGAGAAAGAGCTCATTGTAAGATTAGTACACCGTTCACATATGCCTTTCTTTATCCTCTTTTTACCATCCCCCTCTTGCAAATGGATAGGATTAAATCCTTAGCTGCAGTAGTTTTTTCTGTATATCATATCATATATACCGTTATGATATAGGATTAACTTGTTTCCCGCTTTAAAGCTCCTATACATTAGCAATATGATAGTACAACACCCTTTTGCACTTACCTACTAGACTTCTAGTATTTTTATGTCTGAAAAATGAGTTATTTGCAGGGTACAGCAGATGAGGTTGTTGATTTTTCACATGGTAAGCGTTTGTGGGAACTCGCCAAAGAGAAATATGATCCGTTATGGGTCGAAGGTGGAGGACATTGTAATCTAGAGACATTTCCTGAGTACATTAAGCACTTGCGCAAATTTGTTAATGCAATGGAGAAACACTCATTTTCGAAACGAAACAAGGCACGGCTTTCTCAAGCCCCAAGTATAACTGAATCCAAACGCAACAGATGCTTAAGATTTGGAAAGAGATGAAACGATTTGCTCTAGTTACTAAAAAGTGTTGCACAGGAATTAGCTGCTATTTCGCGGAAATAGAACAGGTTCGCGTGTATTGCAGCAACATAACTGATTCAAGAACTGGCTGATTTAACACCGATGTTACCAACTGAAGATTATGCTGCTGAGCTTGTTTCGTCGTTTGCTAAAGATTGAGGTAACGCGAGTAAGATTTAGTCAGTTCGTTACAGATTGTTGCTCACTTGATTAGTTTATGTGTTGGACAAGATCAGTTGACTTGTCTGTTAATGTAACAGTATGTATTATCCCCAGAAAAGATTATGGTTAGACTTGAATCAACTCTCTGTACACTAGAAATCTCAGTGTTTTATGTAGAGACCACTACCTTTTCTTGGCAATAGAGATGCAAATTTATTTGCCTGTATCATCTCCTATTTTATTTCCTAAATCTTTTTCTTATATGCTGTATCGACTGTAGGATATAGACTGCCTAATTACATCTTCTTGGGTGTGGCCGTTCCCTCGACTTTGCGTGAATGCGGGATGCTTCGTGCACCTGACTGCCTTGTATCGACTCTCTACAAAGTGTCATTGTTGTAAATAATGCAGTTCTATCATATTCACTATTAGTTTCCAAGTATAGAGGTTGCAGAGTCATTGTACATGTGAAAATTGTCCTTCTGAATTAACACTACCTAAAACTATTTTCTATGTTGCTCTCTTACAGATTCAGTCTTTAGTACATGCATCTGCCAATGTGAAACTTAAGTTATGTATTCTAAAATATTGTTAAATAACCCTAAGCAACCAAGATTACAAACAACTGCTCCTTTGCAATTAAACATGTGACCTAGTAGTTAACGAAGTTAAACAAAAGGTAATTTGGGTTCAGCATAGTCAAAAAAACATTAGGTGATTTTTTCCTATATTTCTAAGCCTTGGTTGAGAGCATTACTCAGTATATGTACTCCTATAGTAGGTATCCAGTAGAATAATCGATGTATTGTTATAAGAAAAATATCTTCCTATATGTCTAAGCATTAGTCGGCAACGTTACACGGTATATGTATTCCTATATATGTAGTTGTTGCCTAGCAGGTATCCGGTAGAATAATCGAGGTATTGATATAAGAAAGATTTCTTCCTATATGTCTAAGCATTAGTCGGCAACGTTTCTCGGTATATGTTTAGTCGGCAACATTACTCGGTATATGTACTCCTATATATGTAGTTGATGCCTAGCATGTATCTAGCAGAATAATCGATGTATTATTATAAAGAAGATTTCTTCCTATATGTCTAAGCATTAGTAAACGGCGTTACCAGTATATGTACTCCTATGTAGCAGTCGAGGAGGTAAAAGGTAGAGTAGTGGAGGTATTATTACAAGAAAGATTTCTTTTTATACGTCTAAGCATTGATCAACAACGTTATTCAATATATGTATTCATATATAGCAGGTATTCGGTAGAATAATCCAGGCAATACTATAAGAAGGGAAAAATTAAAGGGATTTTTACCTAAACATCCAATATAGCAAACCTTATTACCATTATTGTGCCTTGTTTGGTTATTACCCTCATATCCCATGTTTTTGTTACATAATATATTCCAAACGGAATATTTGCTGATTTCCCATCCAAAAATAACGCAGATAATTAAGATAGAAAATAGATTCTTAATAAAGTGTAGCCTAAAATAACGCCTATCTTAATGGCTTCTAATTAATCACTGATTTTCTACCAATTAAAGGTGAAATCAGTTAATTTCTTTTTCCTTTTTTTACTCGCTTTCCCCAATTGAGCGAAGCTAACTTGGCATGCAGACAAGAAAAAGATCATTCAAAAGCTAAAACAATATTCAGACAAGACAAAGTAAAAGAACACTTCTAGTACTGCTTTTAACACTTTGGCCGGGTTTGTCTACTTTTGCTCTATATTGAAGTGAGAATTAAGGTGATGGAAAGAAGTAGGCAAGAGAATTTGAAGGTATGGAAAAGTTGTCTAGTAGTGGGTTGAGACACGTATTCATGACAGTGTTTCTTCACTGCTTCTCTGCATTCATGGTGATTCCTGCCATTACTGATATCACTATGTCTGCCATTTGTCCTGGAAAAGATGAATACTCCCTCGCTATATATCTCACAGGATTTCAACATGCGATAACTCATATTCCCCTAATCCCTTCTTCTTTAAATGGCTTTTCATTTCCATGATGACTCATTATTAGAGACTAATCAGAAAAGGCTCTAGCGCACATATCTTCCAAACATAATCAATCATTCTGCAATTCTTTACGGATTACTAATTGAGACAATCTACACTTGAATTTCAGCCATCATCTTGTATTGTATTGTCGCTGAGGATGTTTACATTCATCTATTTTGTAGTTCCTCCGTGATTGCCATTAAGGAGATTCTACAATGTCAAAAATTCCGATAATGCTTAAATGTAATGGTTATTGGGATAACTATGGCAGTTTCAGAGATTTTGAAGTTGACGCCATTTTGGTTGATAAGACTGCAAGCTACGGAATTCTCCAGTCTACAATTGGGCACAAATTCAACAAAGAATTGGAAGATAACAATACATTATCCCAGAAACTAAAGGTAATATATTCTTGTTTGGTGCAGGAAAAAAAAAACAAAAAAAGTAGTAGATGTTGAAGTTGTTTCCAAAGAGTTTTAAAAATGTAGACAATTGTAGTTAAATGTAGTTAATGTTTTATGAAGTATTTCCAGAGAGTTTTAAAAATGTAGATAATTGTAGTTAAATGTAGTTAAATGTAGTTGTGAAGTATTTCCAGAGAGTTTTAAAAATGTAGTTAAATGTAGTTATGAAGTATTTCCAGAGAGTTTTAAATGTAGATAATTGTAGTTAAATGTAGTTATGAAGTATTTCCAGAGAGTTTTAAAAATGTAGATAATTGTAGTTAATAGTAGTTAATGTTATATGAAGTATTTCCAGAGAGGTTTAAAAATGTAGTCAAATGTAGTTAAATGTAGTTAACGTTTATATGCCGTTTGTTTGTAGCTGATTTGTAGTTAACTGATTGTTGCTAACATAGTTAACTTATTGACACCTTATTATTTTCTTTGTGATCTTGAATTGTAGGTGAGAGCTTCAACAGATCATATACACACTGTGTTAGATGGCGTGAAGCGGTACATTATATGCTTAGAAAATAAGAAATGTAGCTGTAAACAATTCCAACTTGATGAACTTACATGTGCACATGCTTTGGCATCATTAAGGCATAGGAATGAAAGGCCGGACAACTATTGCTCACCGTATTACACAACTAAGAGCCTACTACTTACATATGAATTGCAGTTAATCCTCTTCCTGATAAAGCGAAATGGGATGTTCCACAACATATTTTAGTTATTCCAAATTATCGGAATTTGATGTGTAACTGTAATACGTTTTGATGATAATAAAGAAGTTTACTAATATACTTGAGTAATGTAAATTGTTTGCTTATTGTAGTTATAATGTACTGTAAGTGATTTCGAAATGTGTTATCAAATAATAGGTAAAGACAAAATGTTGTAGATAAAGAAAAAACATTGTAGTTAATTTCCATGAAATCTAAGCAATTAATTACAATATTTGTAGTTATATGAACTTTGTATTGTAGGTAATTGTAGTTACCTTTAAAAATGTTATCATTATCAATAGAGTTAAATTCGATACAGAAGATTGGTAGTAAATATCCAAAACATTTACCGTTAAAGCTCCTCAACTATTAATCCACTTAATTTATGAAAATAATATTCAATTGAAATGTATCTTTGTAGTTGAGGGATAAGTTCTGCCTACACACTATAAATACTAATAATAATAACAATTAAACCTCAAATCCTAACAATTTGGATAATTATATGAATTTTCAATGTCCATATCGCTTCGTTTAAATTCATTAATTTAACACACAAAAAAATAACAGAAAATCATTTCTTTTAATTCAAAAGTATAAAAAATTAAAAAGTTCTAATGTTTTTACACAAATTAGAGCCAGTTCTCCTCCCTCTCACTTCCAACCTTTGAGATTTGTCTCGTCATCAGTATATGCTTGGCGTGATACCAAAAATACATTTCTATACAAATGAATGAAAGGATTAATAGATATTTAAAAGGCTACCACAAAGAAATAAAATCTCAAAGGTCAAAATAATGGTGTAATTCATAAAATAGAAAATAAAAAAGATAAAGCAATAGTAAGTGGATTATTGGCAGAATCATGGTAATACAACTACCACCTTTTTCTCAAGCGTACACCATCACACTTTGCCAAATATGGTTGTCCATTAGATGCGAGAAACCCCCAATAGTGAAGAGGAAGATTGATTTTGAAATAGGAAGCTGGAGTTTAGGAGGCTTATTTCAAGGGATTTTTGTTCCACAAATCAAGCAAATAATTAATGAGTTGATCATTAACCTTAAATACAATTTTGGTACATGAATTGAAAGATGATATACTTAAATGTAATAAACACAAACTTTAAACATGGGTGGTTATAAGGTTTGCTATATGGGATGTATATGTAAAAGTCCCAAAAAATAAACTATTGCTCCAAGGGAATTACTTGTACTCCCATATATAAGGAAGAAGATAGAAGCTTTTCAGAAGTTTTAAATATTTTAATGATTATTTGCACAAAACTATGGAAATTTTAATAGGAAAGCCCAAATGACCAAATCTTTATACTTAAAAAAAGATTGTAATTTCCAGAATGAGTGGGATTTGTTTGCTTCTTTCTTGCACATGGTAGGTTACTTAGGTCCCATTGGCCATAGCTAAAAATTATATAAATAATAAAACTAGTTCTATATTAGGACATCTATAATACCCTTTTTTATTTTACTTTTTTTTTAATTCTTATTAATATTTTTGTGTAGGAGAATTGATAGACTTTTCATGCCCTTTTTATTTTATTTTTCTTGTTTCTTATACTGAAGAATATATTATGCCCAGAATATATTCTTTTATTGTCTGCAAATCTTATAACATCTCAAGATTGTCTCTTACTGGTATTGTTAGATGTGAAACTTTTTTTAAGTGATAATTAAGAACACTTTGAGTTTATGTTCTATTCTCTGATAATATTAAATATATTTACACAATCAATTTATTTCTAAGATTTACAAGTAACTTTATATTGTTGATATATATAATTAGATCCTTATTTTAAACTTAGTTCTCCTTTTTACAATTTTATAAGTAATTATATATTTTTTTTAATCCATTGACACTACTTTTGTATTTTAGATGATTAACGTACTCTCGAAATGAACAACAACAATAACAGTCCCAATGTAATCTTATAAGTGGTACGGGGAAGATAGTGTGTACGGAGATCTTACTTGTTATATAGATAGAAAGACTGGTTCCGATAGACACTCGGTTCCTGAAAAGCAAAATTCCGATAGCAGTAAAAGAAAAAAGTACTCTAAAAAATATTAAATAAAAATATATATATTTGAAGGATCAATATGATTATAAAATGAGGAAGATGATTTCCACGTCATGTTGTTGATACTTAGAAGTTAGAAGCATATAATAATTGTCTAATAACTCTATAATTACAGCTAATGTGAGATAGAAGAAATACAACTTATTCCATCAAATAATTCACATGGACAGCCATTCAAATTGTTAACTGAAGCTACGTCTGATTCATTAGTAATATATTTTTAATTAATACCAAGTCCACAAAAAAATAAAATGCTAGTAGTATTTTTTAATTTAGATATATACTACGCATTCTTATAAGATTCCTGTATAACAAAAATGGAAATTTACGCAAGAGCCATCTGGCAGAGGACTATAAAATATAATTTCTCAGAATATTCTATGGGAAAAGTGATAACTCCACAACTTTGGTTATGTTCAATTAATCTGAATTTCTTAAGTTAAACTAATTTGAATTTTAAATAATATTATTCGTGGAATGACGTCGCAAACATTTTCAAATGTCCACAAAATAAAAGTATTGAGAGAGAATATAGAAATGAAAACACTAGTGGATGAAAATATATAATGAGATAACCTTTTTTTTAAAATAATTGATAATAATTAAAGGAAAAGGGCTAAAATTGCCCGAATATTGTCTAAAATTGCCCTATGTGTTACTATCTGGTCGATTGGGTCCCTACTGTTATACTTTCGCTCAAATTCACCCCTAATTTAGACGGTTAATCACGTGTCACTTCCATATTAGATTGTGGCTAGCCCCTAATGACAATTGGTTAGCCACATTCAAATTTAGGAGCGAGACGCGGTATAACCATCTAAAATAAAGTTAGATTGGAACGAAATAATCGATCAAATAATAAAATAGAAGATTTTGTAATAATATTTCAGGGACAATTTTGGCCCTTTTTTCGAATAACTAATCTCGCTAACAAATTTCCCTACTTTTTATCTCTTCCCCTAAAGAAAAGAGAGATATAGTGAAAAACACATGAATGTAGAGTTATATATAGTTTATTATTTATTCTAAATTGAAAATAATTATATTGAATATCATTGCTTTCAAACTGTCATCCACCTAGACCAAATTATGTCACTAATGACTATATATATATAACTTTAGCCAACTAAGTAGATATCAATCTGTTCTTCATGACATAATGGAATTTAGGCATTGATTAAGTCCACTATATATCCAAAAAGACTTCTCTGTTTCTACTATATTAACTTAACGTTATGGGGTCTTCATCTAGAAATAACTGATATGACCATAGTGAAATGGTTAGCTTTTTAAAGTTAGAATTCGAGTCCTGAGAATGTAAAACAATAAAAAGAGTTTTTCTTTTAAGTAATGAATTACTCGATATGAGTTTGAATTAATCAAATTAATGGTTTTCAAATACGAATAATATTTTGAAGAAGCATTCATGCACTAGTTTTTACCTTTCTCGACTTTTTGGCTAAGATCAAGTGTAGTATATATTTTATCAGTTTAGCGATATTAACTCAATTTTTAAAGAACAATTTACATCATGCATTACTAAAAGGAATGAATTAGCAATGAACAAATTGTATAGTCAAACAATAAAATTCGTTGTTGATCCTGTTTAACGATTGATAAGTATAAAATTATGTTAGCTACGAGCAATTTAGGATGAAGTTCGTACCGAATACCATTTTTTAGTAGTACGGTAGCTGCGACACGAGTATTCGCACAACGCCTAAACGTTACACTACATCCCACACGCACCCACTAAAATAAACAGTCCTTCCATGTTTTTTACATTTGCCAAATAGAGAAATGGAATATGTTTTGCATTATTTGACTGAAAGTGTCAATTAATAGAGGAAACTCTCTCTTCTTAAACATTTATGATTAAAGAAGTAGAAATTTTTATATTTCTCAATTATTAATTTTTATTGGGAATATGATGTTAGCTTCCACTAGAAAGTACAAGAAAAGATTTTATAATCTAGGGTTTTTGTGGGGATCCATTTTAATATAATTTTTGTTATTTCTTTTTACAAATTATGGCCCTACAAATCCACAAGGATATCTCCTAAGGAAGCAGAAGGCATAATTAAATGTTAATATTCTGAATTATATATTGTGGGATTAATTAGAAAGCAATAGCACTAAATTAATGGGCGAACATGCATCGTTGTTGATTGACCCAAAAGGGGTAGATACTTGAATCTTTACTATTTTTTATTTTTTTATTTTTAAATAGTTGAATCACCAAAGAAAAAAAATTAATGTAACACTAGTCATATATATTAACACTCTCTCTTCTAATTTTACGTGTGTTCTACTTCAATACATGATTGTTGAACCTATTTGATTTTGGCCAAACTTAAGTGAAGTCAAAAGTCAGCAACTTTAATTAAGTAGAAATTACTATCCTAATATTGAAAAAATACTTTTTAAAATTGATTAACCAAACAAACTCTTTAAAAATACTTTTACATAAAGTACTACTGACAAAAATATTTTTTTAAAATTAGTAGATTTTGAAAACTTGCAGAAACAAGCTATGAGTTAATAGTTGACATATTATAATTTAATAAAACTTTGTCCAATTTTGATTATAAATTATAGAAGTAAAGTCAAAGTAAAAAAGAGATAAGGTTTGTGGGGGGGGGGGGGGAGTAGGGGTAGGAGGGGTTGATCATTATGCTAATCATGCAAGCGATGAAGGTACTTGGTTAGTATAATTGTTAGACTCACTTTAGTGAAGTCTCAAAAAAGAATGAAAAGGGGTTGACATGATATTACTTTTTTGTAAAACATAATTATGCTTTATAATGACTCCCTCAAAAAGCTTATATGCTTCGTTTGTAGCGTGTTCCACCAAACATGCATATTAAATAAGTTTGTAGTGGCGGATCTAACATTCGAAACTAATGTGATATTAATGTTGAATAAAAATTTAATTAAATACTGGAGTCAAAACCGAACCCAGATATTGCACTAAAAACCAATTTGTACTTTCTTAAATCGATCAGTACAACCGTCTAAGATTTGAATCTTAAGATGTCAATCAAAATATAAGTCTTATGTATATATATATTTCCTAAGTTACCAAGGACCGATGACTCCCCTGCCCAAAGAATAAGCGTATATAAAGAATTATTATATTTATTATCCGAGATGGAGCCAAAATTTTAAATATAACTACTAAAACCTCGCATAACATTGTCTTGATAGTTTATGATAAATATGACCTTCAAGGTAATAAGGATACATAGGAGTAGAGGAGTGTAGAAGTTAAAACATATAATTTGAATTTATTTCAAAGAACAAATTGCTTTGATCTCCAAAAGCATAGTACTTCACATAAAATAAAACAAATTAACTATTTTAAGAGATTTGTCTTTTTTTTTTGGGCTAATTTTTATTGATTTGAATCATTTAATTAAAACATTTTAAAACGACGTCCTCGTTTACTACATAATAGATAGAAGGCGAAATGGCTTCCTGGCCACTTAAATTTGCAATCGATTTTAAAGTTGATACACGAACTTTGTATTTTTCCATTTGAAAACTCAAACTCCTGAAACCTATAACTAATAAACACGTTTGACTGTTGACTATACTTACATGGCGACTATATAGTTGACGTGGCCAAAATGCACGTGAATCACGTTACTTAGGCGCGTGAATGAATTAATTTAATTTAAGAATTATAAATAAAAATAAAATAAAATTGATTCCCACCCTTTTCGTCGTCCTCCTTCTTCACGTCGCCAAAGACACCAGTCGACCTTCACGGCCCAAACGACCTCCACCCCAGCTGCTGCTCGCCACCAGCTTCCCAAACAACCCCCAAAACCTCCAAACGACATAGTTGCCCAGCCACCAACGAACCAAACAACCCCCAGACTACGAATCAGTGTCCAGTTCATCCGCCATTGACAAACAGTCCGTCAATCATACTGAACGACGCACCAACAGTCTCGTCTCTAGCAAACAGCCCGACCACTATCACACCAATAATCCCATTGTTGCTCGTTCCTGCTCGACGACCACCACTGCCACGTCTTCGACCGTCCCCAAACGTCCAGCAACGTTGCTAACCACTCAAACGACCAAACCAGCCCTCGTCTTCGTTCCATCTAAGGTTGAAATTCAAGTGAAAAAAATGATTGCCATTTTCCGGTAGAAATTTCGCCGGAATAATTTTGTTGGTTGCTACACCTATTATAAATTTGACTTAGTGAGTAAATTATTTTTTTTAAAGTGGAACCCATAAATTACACTTGACAATTAATAAGAGGATAAGTATGTGACATGTCATTTGTATCATAGCGCTTATAGACCACGCACAATCACATGTGTTTATTAGTTACAGATTTCAGGAGTTTGAGTGTTCAAATGGGAAAATGCAAAGTTAGTGTATCGGCTTTAAAATCGGCTGCAAGTTTGAGTGATCAGGAAGTCATTTCGCCTAGATAGAATGATAAATACTTTTGTATTTTTTTTACTGGAGATCTCAAGTTCAAGCATTAAATGAAAAGTCGCATTTAAGCGGGACTATTTTATTATTTTTCATTGTGGGCTTTCATGTGCAAATTTAAATTAGATGGTGTTTGGATAGCCTTTTAAATTGATCAAATTAGTTTTTAAGTTCTTTTTCTTTTTTGTAAGTGTTTAGTAAAGTCAAAAGTACTTGAAATAAGTTAAAAGTTGGCTTAAAACAAGTCAAAAGCAATAGGCTGGACAGCCCCAACTTATTACTTTTTAGTTTAAAAACTATTTATCTTTAAAAGTCACTTTTTAAGCTAATTCAAATGTACTCTTAGAGCCCGTTTGGATATAAGATTTTTTTTTTTACTTTTTTTCGAAATCAGTATTTGGCCATAAAATTTTCAATTTTTACTTGAAGATGAATTTTAAAATTTTTTAAAAATTTTAAAAAAGTCCAAAAAGTTATTTTTTAAAATTTTCACTTAAGTCACTCACAAAATTCCATAAACAACTTAATATTCTATTCACGTTCAAACACAACTCTAATTTCAAATATTATTTTTACTTAAATTTATTTTTTCTTGAAATTTTACAATTCTTATGTCCAAACGCCCATTTAATTGGGACTCTAAATCAAACACCCGAGTGAAAAATATATAAAAAATGAAAGGAAAAAGAAAAACAAAAAACAAAAAAGAGGTAAAGAGAGCAATTGTAAACGAGATTTTTACTCCTTCAAAGGGTAAGAGGAATTTTGTGGCATAAGCTTCTGATTTTGGCTGACCTGGATCTGTAAATCTTATTGGGTCCCACAAAGTACAAGTGGCAGAATATATTAGGATCAATTTCCAAAATGGGCCCACCCCACTCCTTCTGAATTCTGATTACCTGCGACCGACGTGTCCTTATTAAGGTACAGTCTAAATTTTCTCGAGGGAATCTCACGCTTGGGCCCCACCGTTACCTGCTTACAGCCAAACATATGACGAAACGTTGAAAGTATATATGGTACTTTCTGCTGTGTGGGACCGGTTATAACAAGAACAATGTGTACTCTTTCGTACTTTTAGATACTGAAACTGAAACAAATTAAGTATTTGTTCTTTTTCTCCTTTTTCTTTGGGGTATTTTTCGTACTGATTAACTGAAACTTCGAATGTGGCCCATACCGAAAACTTATGTATAAAAATTAGTTGTTGGATGATGCGAAAAGAGAGAAATCATCGAGGCCGGATGTGAAGGGAGAGGTGTCATGCCATATGTTATTTATAGATGATATAGTGTTAATTGACGAGACGTGTTATGCGGTTAACACCAAGTTAGAGGGTTTGGAGACAAATCGTAAAATCTAAAGGTTTCAAGTTAAGTAAGACAAAAATAAAATATTTGGAGTACAAGTTCAGTGATATGATGCAAGAAGAAGAGGGCATGAAGCTTGATAAGCCATCCCAAGAGAGACAATTTTAAATACTTTCGGTATGTAATCCAAGGCAATGAGGAGATTGACGAGGATGTTATACATCGTATTGGAATGTGGTAGATAAAATAGAAGCTCACATGTGGTGTTTTGTGTGATAAGAATGTGCCATAAAAACTTAAAGACAAGTTTTATATAGTGGTGATTAGACCGACTAAATTGTATAGGACTTAGTGTTGGCCAGTTTATATCCTAAAGATGAAAGTAGCAGAAAGATAAGATTAAGAATCAAATTATTAAGGATAAGGTGGGAGTAACCTATGTGGAGGATAAATTGCAGGAATCGAGGCTAAGATGGTTAGGACATGTGAAGAAGAAAGACATAGATGCCCTGGTTAGGATGTGTGAGAAATTGACCATGACAAATCTAAGAAAGGGTAGAGGTATGCCTAAAAAGTACTGGAGAGATGCACCATGAAAAATATAAGAAATGGTAGAGGTAGGCCTAAGAAATACTGGAGATAGACAATCAGGCATGGTATGACATTGCTTTAACTTACCTAGGACATAATCCTCGATATGAAGGTGTGGAGATCGAGAATTAGGGTTGAAGGTTAATAGATAGTGAGAGTTTCTCTTAGTCTTACCCGTAGTATTAGTATTATTCTTATATTTTCTTATTCTTAGATATTTTTATTACACGTTGTGCCGTTCGCTTCCGTTATCCTATTACATAGTTGATATTGTTTGTTCTTTCATTTTTTTCTCTGCCTTCATAAGCTAGTGGTAAGGTGTGCATATACATTACCCTTTACAGATCCTAGTTGTGTATGAGTTTATTTTTGTTCTTGCACATATCTATGTTCTGTGTTCAAAATATTAGGTTCAATTACATGCGTAGGTAATAATTTAGCTTCACGCTGAATCAGTGGCGTAGCCAAAAATTATACCAAACATGTTCAAACTTTAAAGAAATTAACTTGCACCGAAACCTTTAAATTGAATTATACAATTTTTGGCTAAACTATATATTCACTTGTAATAGAAGTACTTACTATTTTTATGAATCAAAACTAGCATTAAAAAGACAAAAAAGGAAGTTTTACTAATAACTCAGGAATTCAAACCCATGAACTCCACCTTATTTGGAACATGGTTGGCTGCTATGCTACCTATCTCAGTTGTATTTAGAGACAGAGTCAGAATTTGACGTTGATGGGTTCAGAAATCTAATATGTTTAAGTTACTGGGTTCTAAACTAATAACTTATATATAGTCGTTAAGACAAATACATAATTCGGATAAAAGTTACTGTGTAATGATTAACTTCATATTTGTTAGTTGAATAATCTCATTGGATCCCATTTGTCAATTGCATGTTTTTGAACAGAGATCAAAGTAAACTCAACAACAATAACCCAGTATAATCCCACGCAGTAGGGTCTGGCAGGGTAGTGCGTACGCAGACCTTACCCCTATCCTGGGGTGGAGAGGCTGTTTCCAAATAGACCCCCGGCATCCTTCCCTCCAAGAACTTCCCACCTTGCTCTTGGGGAGACTCGAACTCACAACCTCTCAGTTGGAAGTGGGGGGCTGCTTACCATCAGAGCAACCCCTCTTGTCTATCAAAGTAAACTCAGAACTTTATAATTTTTCTGAAATTAGTCAAGGATCCTTATCCAAGCATGATTACTAAATAATTGTTGGCTTAAAGCCTTTTAAAATACAGAATTGTTAGCTTGGGTGCTTTGTGCTTGAAAGGCCAAATTCAGAAGTAAAGTTAGCATTTTGATTGATTTGCCTTTAGTTGATTTAGCATAATTGTTAGGTTCTGAAAATTTGAATCACGTACACTCTAAGTTATTGCACTTTAATTAAGTTTGAGCTTTAATCGCTAATGTTTTTTTACGCTATACAGATAGTCAGATATCATAGAGTGAAAATAAGTAATTTGGGACTTTGAAGTCTGAGTAAAATCCTAATTAATTAAGTTGGGATCTTCTTCAGGGATCAACGGATGATAGTTAAGAACGAACGACGAATCGAGTACGTATATTACACATTGTCTAGTAAAATATATATAACTTTTTTCTCAGAACTCTATTTGGGATCCACAATAAATGGTTGGAAAGACAATTCAAAGAGCTACAACTTTCATCTTTTATGTTTTTCCAAATTTCCAATAAAACAGTGTGAAAAGTGTCCGGTCGTGCTCGTCAGGCAGAATCAAAGTGGATATATGCGGTCCAAGTGCGGCCGCGTACGTTCTGTCCGGAAAATGTCTCCTTTTTTGCGTAGGAGAAGGTGTAATTATTTGGGCCCAACCCTATTTGGTATATATACATGGAAACATGGTAGTTTGAGGAGGTTGGACTGACTTTTGACACAGATTCGACCTAAGGAGGCAGAGACACAACAGGAGCAAGGCGAGGAATTTTTCTACGAGTTTTTCCTTCATTTTCCTATTTTTTATTGTCTGTTATGACTTTTAGTATTGTAGTTTTATATGCTATTATGAATAGCTAATTTGTTATCTAGGGTTCTGATGGAACCTTTTGTAGGATAAATTCTTGTTATGTTTTTATATAATTGAGTTGTAGTATTTTCTGTATTTGTTCAACTATATTATTCTTGTGGTTGGTTGAAGGGCCCTCAATTAGATGTGCCTATTTAATAGTATTACTCGGGAGAGAGTGTATATTTAGGTAGTTGTTGAATAACGTCACTCCCGACATATGTGAAGAATCAATAACCAAGGGTTTAAAGGTGGAATTAGGGATAACGAAACTTTGGGTGCGATTTAAGTGAGCTGTAATTAAAGCCAACTAGCATAACTCGGGAGAGTATGTCTAGTAATTTGTTCTAATTACTTGGGAGAGAATTAAAACACGCAGAATGTTCATGATCGGTAGAGAATACTTAAGCAAAATTATAAAAGACATAGCGAGAAGGATTGGAAAAAGTATAACTCTAGACCTCCTTAATCTTTTCTCCAACCTATAGTATCTTTAGTGTTAATTTATTATTTTAATTTGTTATCTAGTTAGTTAAACACAAGAATTTTAATATCTATAAGTTAGGAATTGTTCAAGCTTGTATTCTTGGTGATAGTTAGCAAATGTAGCTAAACCTTAATTTTATGTGGGATTCGACTCCGAACTTGTAAACCGAATTATATTTGTAACGACCGCTTAGTTCTTTTTATAAGGTATAGTTGGGCGTGACTAGATTCGCCGAACCCATAGATCATATAGTAGCTTTGCCCCTGGTTGTATCAAAAATGTTCAAAGTATAATATATACTCATATAAAGTTATATTTATCCTATATACATAATATAATATTTTGGCAAAAAATATTCATTTGATCACCTTCACACCATATAACTACGCCATTGCGCTGAATAGGCCTACTATGAAGGAATTAAATTACTTATTATCAGAATATTCGTTTGACCACCCTTAGCACATTATAAGTAACAACTAACTAACAACTCCTTGCATTTCTTGTCATGCCACAAAAAAATGAACATAAATGGTAACGATAACCTCTCGTGTAAGGTGGGAGAAAAATCATTGTCCAAAATCAAAATAAAACTTCAAAATTATCTCTTATCACCTAAAGGAAGACACTACACACGAAGTCTTTCCTTTTCAAGAAGCTATTCCTAACCACTTGTTAATGGATCAACAAGGAAAAAACAAAAATAAAAAACAGATTGTAAAAAGTAGGAAATTGAAACAATATAAAATAAATAAATAAAAAGAGGAGGATTTTGACTTTGTTTTGGGATCTTAAAAGCCAATATCTCAAACTCTGTATTGTCAAAGTGTATTAATTGCACATGTTATTGGGTAATACTTTACCCGACAATAAAATTAATTTGGCGACTGGTGCTTTTTTCATTTATTTAATTTGTTTCCTCTTTCTCTATTATTTATTACTTCTCTAATCTACAATAAGTGGTTTTTGGACATTTTTTATGGTCTAAAGTATTTGATTTTTGGCGGCTTCATATCCATGGCTCGAACTCGAAACCTCCGGTTAAGAATAAAAAAGTACTTACCACTCCACCATAACCCTTGTTGCATGACCAAATAGTCAACTATCTATAGGTTAGTTCCTTCTTTCGGAGAAAAAGAGAAATATATATATATTACACGTTTAGTTAGCAAATGCTATTAATTTTATCCCGCCGTCGTAATTTTGTATTTTGCCCCCAAAAAATGCCAAATATGGCCAATTTATATGGTTTAATTGAATCCGAATAGTTGTTTGATTAATATTTTTAACAATTACAAGAATTATCTTAGGACTCGCATTATTTTGAATAAATACTCGTTATAAGTTAAAACAGCAAGTGTAAACAACATTATTTTCACGTCTAATTTTTTTAATTTTTTTTTCTATTCGGGTTGAAGGTTATTTCAAAAAACAAGAGAGAATTAGGGAAAAAATAAAGGACAACAGTTACTGCTGCCTTCAAAAAATGGAAAGAATAATTAGAAATTCAAATAGTTTGAGGATGAGCAAACTGTAAAGTAAAATTGCATTAATTAATTAATAGATTTAAGGAAATATATTAAATTCCTAAAAAATGGAAAATATATATTCTCTATTTATTATACTAAATTTCCAGTTAAAATAGAAAAGTAATTATTGAATGTTGCCTTAACAAGCAATATTTCAAATTAGTTTAGCTAATTACAATTCCAACTACAGTTATGTTTCAACCTTTGGAATAAAAAGGCAAATGGTTAAGTACCAAATAAGCAATTCACTAATGAGTCTAAACTTTCTAAATTTGTACACACAATTCTCCTAAAATATGGTAACATATTGATTGATGAATAATAGATTTATCCCTTTCAAACATTTTTTTTTCCGCATAATTAACTAAGAGATTAAGGAAAAATGAACGCCTAATTACGCAACATACACTATAAGGACACTGAAATTCAAACTCTTTAAGATGGACTTTCAGTATTTTGAATAACTTTAGATGTTTTTTTTGGTAATTAAATTTTTGTATTAATCACCAAAGATATTCCTTTACAAAACCATAGTTCAGCTACATACAGCTGACTATCACAGAGATAAACTAGCTAACATCTACTGTTACTATACCTATATTTCTAATTACAGTAGAGAATGCTGAAGCTGTAGGCTAACTTTAGGGGGACTCCTAACATTACAGACATATGCAATATTTCTAAGTAGTTAGACCACTAGAACGAGATACATTCTTAAACAACCTTGAATTTCTCTCTAACAAAATGGTATAGAACATTTCTGCTATGATCATTTTGACAGTGTGAGCTCGACTAGTTTTCCCTTTAGCTTTGGCAATGATCCAATCAATATACTGCTCCCAGTTCTGATAATTAGGCTGAGCTACTCCAATCGATAGCATTGTTTGATGCCTCAGTAGGGTGGCAAAGGGACAAGAGAAGAAGAGGTGATCTCTGGTCTCCATTCCTTGTTGGCATAAGGAACAGGTGCTGTCCACAGTTAGGTTCCATTGTCCCAACCTGTCCTTAGTAGGTAATCTATCTTGTAATACCAGCCAAAGGTTGAAGATTGCCTTGGGTCTGGCATAGTTTTGGATGGTTAAATTCTTCCACAAAACTCTAGGCAATTGTCCAATCTGTTGTAGATACAAGTTCTTTATAGAACACACTGATTGGTTCATCCACTGAGATTGCTGCACAATGTAACCGTAGCTTCAATAATCTTCCTGACCATCCAACTGGCTTGGTTAGGAATAACTATGGCATGTAGTTGCTGCTGTTATATGTAGACTGAATGAATCCATCTAAACCATAGAGCATCCTTCTTGTGAGCCAAATCCCATCCAAGTTTGGTAATTGCAGTTCTGTTCCATAATAGCAGGTTCATAACATTTAAGCCTCTAGCTGATTTAGGCAAATATACCTTATCCCAAGCTATATATGCTTTCTTTGATATACTGGCTGAACCTGTCCAGTCAAAAGACCTACATACTGCTTCTAGCATCTTTAGGATTTTTGAAGGAATAAGGGAGAGTTGAGCCCAGTAGGCTTGTATACCAAATATGACTGATTGAACCAGTTGTACTCTACCTGCATAGGACAATTTTCTGGCAGTCCAGGATGTGATCCTGGCAGTGACCTTATCCACCAATGTCTGCTATTGCACCAAAAACATTTTTTTGGTAGATAAAGGAACTCCCAAGTATTTGAAAGGTAACTCTCCATATACATAGCCAAGATGATTTACAATTTGATGTTGTATATCAGTAGGAACATCACCAAAATAGACAGAACTCTTACTTAGATAGCTTTCATCCCGGAGGCTTCAGTGAAGTGAGAGAAGTACTTAAACATGGCTGCTACAGACTGATGCTCTCCTTTGACAAACAGCAGAAGGTCATCTGCAAAGCTAAGATGGGTAATGCCTAGTTTTTTACAGCCAGGATGAAATAGTAACTCTGTATCCTTCTTCAATTCAACAAGGGCTCTACTGAGATATTCCATCACTATGGCAAATAGAAAGGGGGAAATTGGATCACCCTGCCTCAAGCCTTTAGCTGCTTGGAAGGGTTCTGTAGTTTCCCCATTCACCATCACTGTATAGCTAACTGTTTGGACACATTCCATGATCCACTTCATAAATCTGCCTGGGAAATCTAAGGCTTCCATTACCTGCTGTAAGAAGATCCATTCAACAGAATCATATGCCTTCTGTAAGTCTATTTTAATCATGCATCTAGGGGACACATGGGCTCTTGCATAATGTTCAATCAGTTCATGGGCTAAAATAACATTATCAGCAATCCTCCTGCCTGGGATAAATCCTGCCTGGGCATCACAGATGATACTGGCCATGCATTTCTGTAATATGTTGGCCAATATCTTAGAGACGATTTTATATAAGACTGAGCAGCAAGCTATTGGTCGAAACTCCTTGACTGATTGTGGTAGCAACTTTGGGTATCAAGATGAGGGAGGCACAATTAACTGGTTTATACATTCTGCTGGACTGGAAGAAATTCATAACTGCCCTGATGATATGATTGCCAGTGATACTCCAGCTCTGCTTGAAGAAAGCAGCATTATATCCATCAATACCCGGTGCTTTGTCATCCCCTATGGCTTTTAGACTATCCAGAATCTCATCAGTAGTGATATCAGCAGCTAACTGTTGCTTCTGGATATGTGTGAGCTTTGGACCATTACTCATATACAACCTGTTAATTGCTGGAAGTGAGGCAGCTGATGTTCCCATCAAAGACTTATAGAAATTCTTGATCTCATCTCTAATGTCATCTGGATTGGTAAGTCTGGTTCCCCCTGCTGTAATCAGTTCTGTTATGCTTTTGTACTGATTCCTTTCTTTCAATACAGCATTAAAATACTTGTTATTAGAGTCTCCCAATTGAATCCATCTGGCTCTGGACTTCTGTTGTAGAATACTCTCTTCTATCATTGACCATTTTTCCAACTTCAAGACCAGTTCCTTTTCTTTAGTCTGCAAATCATCAGTGTAGTTCAGCCTCATCTGGTTCTGAATGTCCTTCAACTCCTCCCTGCTGGACTCAATTTTCTGTGTAATGTTCTTAAAATCTCTAACATTTAGAGATTTTAGAACAGGTTTCAGTGCCTTGAGATTATTCCACACCTCCTTGACAGTACCTTGAGTAGTATTTGTCCAATTCTCCTTGATAATTTGCTGGAAGTCCTTGTGATTAGCCCATGCATTGTAGAATCTGAAAGGGGCCTTCCTGATCATAATATCTTCAGTCATAGTAAGCACCATTGGATTATGATCAGATATTAGAGGGGGGTCATATACAGTTTGTACATGACTCCATTTAATCATCCAGTCATAATTACCAAATATTCTGTCCAATCTGCTACAAACTCTATCATTGCCAGTTTGTTTGTTGGTCCATGTGAAGAATTCCCCTTTCCAAGGAGGTTCTGATAATTCAGCCAGTTGAATACATTGAGTGAAATCCAGAATTTCAGCTTGTTTAACTTGGTTACATCATTGATAGACATCACAACATTGAAATCACATGCTACCAGCCAAGGATCAGTAATACCAGCAGCAAGAGTCTGTAGTTGTTTCCACATTGTTCTTCTTTGATCCAAGCCATTGAAGCCATACACCACAGTGAGGAGGCAAACCAGCTCACCTGCAGGAGTGTTAACACTGCAGTGAAGGAATTGAGCCTCCTCCTGAATACCAGTGACTCTAATCTTCTGAGTATACCATAAAATCCAGGTTCCACCCCTTGGTGAGTCCCTAGAATTAGATAGCATATTCCAACCTGGAACCAACAGATTAGCTATTCTCCCTGCATTGCTCTCCTTTACCTTTGTCTCTACCAGACCAACAAGGTTAAATTTATTCTGTTTAAAGTATTCCTTAGCTTCCTTCTGCTTATATCTCTTATTTACACCTCTAATGTTCCAAAATAAAAACTTCATTGGGTATGACTAGGACCCCCTTCATCTGGGGGATTTCCTGGTCTACTAGCTGACATCACTTGGAATCTGTTACTTATCACAACAGGAGATAAGGGGGGAAAGTTTGCAAGGTTGAAAACTGGAGATTGCACATGTTTGCCTTTATCTTCCTGTTTGCTCACATCTGTACTTCCTAAAGTATCAACATCCTTAGGAGGTACTACATTTTGCTTTGGTCCTAGTTGTTGTTTGGGAGTCTCCTGATGCTGCATACCATTCTGGTTTGGCTGTTTAGCTCTCCCTTCCTGAACTACTCTAGGCTTTTGCATTTGAGTAGGTTGAGAAGGCTTGGGAATAGCCAGACAATTATGTCCAATCATAAGGCACTTCTCACAGTATGTTGGTTTCCAATCATATGCCACTTCCTGCACAAATTTCTTACCATTTGGATCTATTAACTCAATCTCACTTGGCAATTCTTTAGAAACATTAACCTCAATAAGCATGCTTGCATAAGAAATTCTAGTCTGCTTAGTAGTACATTCATCAACAAAAATAGGCTTGCCAAGGACACTGGCTATCCTACTCAAAGACCTGATTCCCCAGCATGACATAGGGAGATTAGGAAACTTTACCCACAGAGGAATGTCAATAGGGAAAGCAGCATTGAAATCAAAATCAGCAGTCCATTGTTTCAATACCATAGGTCTATTAGGAATGGAGTATGGACCATCACAGATAACTTCTTTGGCATCTTCCATGGTTCGAAATTTGGCTACATAGTAGCCCTCCTCATGATAGTATAGATCTGGTTCTGGAACATGGGACCAATGAAGGTTAATGAACCGTTTCATTGCATTGTACCCTGGTCCAGTCCCTAACACAAAAATCACTAGGGTACATTTCCATTTTTGTTCTTCCTCCTCCACTTCATCTTTAAGCAGATGACCTACAGGTTTGCCATCAACAGAGTTGGTGGGATATCCAATGCCATACCATTTAAAGCAAATCTATTCTTCTGGAAGAGATTGCCCACCCTTTGGTTACTTCAGTAGTCGTCTCCTCTGGTTCTGTCACTGATGGTTGAGCTGGGTTCTGCATGTGGTCGGTTCCTCCATTTTCTTGTACCATCTGGGGTTAAAGAAGCAACGGAACTTCATCTTGTTCAGAAACCTCCTCCGATTGCATCAATGGAACAATATTCAATGGAACAGTAACAGGAACTGGAATGGGAACACTGGATGTGTGGTTTATCGTTGAAATGATGCGATCTATGGTTGTAATCGGCAGTTTCCGAGGTGGACCCCTGCCGCGTCCTCTTCCTCTCGCCATGAAAGCCAGCTCGGCGTACGTTTACTAACGTGCGCCGAGAGGAGAGTCGGAAGAGAGATAACTTTTGATGTTAAAATTAATAACTCTGTGATTATTTTCTTATTTATATAAACTCTTTATAAAATTTTGATCAAAGTAGGGAGAGAAAATGTAATTAAAGATTGATGCAAACCACTAGTTTGATATTACCCAATTTCATTTGTACTTGGAAATTTTACTATTATGTTTTTATTGATGGGCTGACTAGTAATTTCATAAAATGGGTTATTTTCAAGAAATGAAAATGGAGCCTTAAATCACTCAAACCCTATCATATTCAAACCCTAAAGAAAGGAACGGTAGGCTTTAAATGATTTCTATAAATGCAAAAATACCTAAGAATATCATAAGCATTTATGCCCAGAATAATTAACCAAGATTCTTCATTAATTCTCCATTTTCTTGTCCATTATGTCCATAAAATTCTTATTTTCAACCCTTTAAGTTTTAGCCATTTTGCAAAAATAGTCATTTTACCATAGATCTAAGCAATAGAAGAAAACAATATTAATACCCAATTTCAATTCTGAATGATAATCTTAACATTTTCAAAAATATTTTTTTGTAGGCAAAGATTAGTTTTAGCATGCAGATGAAACTATCTATCCTCAGTAGCCGCAAAAGTATATAAAATTTGTATATATTTATATATAACTTATATATTTTTTGTAAATTTATTTTTTATAAATTTGTATAAAATAAAATTGTAAAACTGTTCCCAAAATAATAGCCAAAAAAAAATATAGTAGTATATTTTGTTATATATTCTTTTTTTATCTGATGCTTAATTATGGCCAAAATAAGATGAGATTTTTCTTCAGTAAATTAAAGAGTCCATCAGTAGAGAAATGAAAATCCAGAATAATTAAGAAGTCATTACAACCTAAAATGATTTGTAATGTATGATAGGTTAGCAATCTTTATCTAAAAGGTAAATCTAATCCAGATTCAACAAAACTTAGCCATAATTTTCGTAAAAAATTAATCGTAGATTAATTCTAGAACACTTAATGTCCAAATGCACGGCTAGGATTTCTTGAAGTGTGAGTGTGTACAAAGAGAAGTGTCACATGTAATAATTTCTTAAAAGTCTATAAAAGCAAACTTCCAAAAATGCATGCTTCTGAGAGAGAATATAGTTACAAAAAAAGGTTCCCATAAAAAGACAATAAACAACCTCTATTGCTCATTTTCACATAATTACAGAAAATAAGTTTTCAGAAAAATTATACTGTATAATCGCTTTTAAAATAATAGTAAAAAAATTTATATATATATATTGTTATAAACTAAAGCAAAAGACAAGAACAATAGAGCAAGAACAATAGCAATAGAGAGAAGAGTAGAGAGAGTTCTTCTTATTGAGAGTTAGGAGTCTCAAGGGATGATTTACAATGGTAGGGGGCACCTCTATTTATAGGGGAGAGGAAGATTTAGCTACCACTAATAGAACTCTAAAATCTCTCTAATTAAATACATTAAAGACATTCACCTTAAATAGAAGTGTAAGAATCTTCTATTTATAACACTCCCCCTTGAATGTCTATTCAATGATGTGCCTCATAAAACCTTAAAACCAAAACCCAATGGGAAAAAATTAAAGTAAGGAAAAAGAGTACACATGTTTGAATATGCGCCTATTGGTTGCCTCGTTAAAAACCTTGCAAGGAAAACCCAGTGGGACAAAACCTTGTAAGGGAAAAAGAGTGCAACGCGCATTGACTCCCCCTAATGAGTACATCAATTTATATCCTTGAGCATTTGCATTCCAATCTTGTGCATCATCTTCAAAACGATCTTTGGTAGATATTTGATAAATAAATCAACTATGTTGACTTGAATAAATATTCCGCACCTTGAAATCATCACTCTTGATAGATATGAACATCTTCATATAATGTCGTGGAATAGCTCTTCAATATCTCCATAGATGCATTCTCAAAGCCATCATGCTTATAGTTATGGCAAGATATATATGTACACAAGTTGTACTTAGGATGTGGTACTTCAGCACCACGAATTGCATATGCTTCAAGCAACTTAAATCTTTCAAGTTAAGTCATATAAGCCATATAATAAACTTTAGCTGCATATCAAGCTTTCATTAGTGATATTAAACAAATAAGATATCGAAAACTGACTATACATACCTTTGACTTTATACTTTCAAGCATTTGAACTATAGGTTCAAAACTTCATGTCTTTCATATGGAATCAATTCTTCTTGAATTGTATCTCTTCCATTTAGTTACTTTCTTTGAGTCAGCAAATGCGTATAGCATGCTTTGCAATATGTTGCAATTGAATTATCCCTTTTATGAACTTCAGGTTCATATCATGATATTCGGGGATATACATATACAAATGAAAATTCATCCCATGTAACACTTTCTCAAGTGTTTATCATGTCTCCCCCTCATGTTAGTAAAGCTAACATGTTTCCTCAACTTTGGAAAATCATCTTTGTGCATTATGTCAATATACACAGCACCTTAATAATAAGATGAAATTATTTGGTTCCTGACCCTGAACCACTTGTGAGGGGAGAATATACTCTCGTATACAACTTATATCAAACTGATATATATATAACTTAGTTCTCATAAGAAACAGTTTAGCTATTAAGTGGCAGCACTCAATAATTATCTTGCTAAACCAACTTTAATATAAACCAACTTATCAAGATGAACTGTCTTGAGTAGAGAATCTGGAAACTATGCTCGAAGTTAGATTACTGAGCGATTTACCTCGCAAGCACCGGCCAGGCTGCGGGTCAATAACAATTGCGCATGTAACCATTCCATAGATGCATCATATGTGGTATACATGGCAGGTGAATGGGCCCATATTCACCTTTGATATTTCCAGAATCAAGGGGCTTCAACCCGAACTCTTTAGTTGGTCAGTTCATTACTGAGAACAAGAACTTCTAGTTCTTTGATATTCACCTATGTGAATTTGCACATCATACTTCAAATGAGATGGCTAACATAAATTATCAATATTGGTAAACTTCAAATTTACACCATGACATGTGCACTTATCAATAAACTTCGGGTTTATTATGACATGGGTTTTATACCAATAGATATCCACTTTATTGTGGCATTCTTTCGTTTGTGTAGTACAAACTGGAGAACAAAGCGGGTAGCTTTTCATATACAAATTACCCCGCTACAAGTTGTAGTAATAGGAGAATCAAAGCCTTCCTTTATTTATATTCTCAATATAATCAATCGCTTTCGCGTGTACTTTGGAAACTGAATAAGTTTCTTTGAGACTTACTACAGCACAATACTCAATTTTGTTTCTCCAACATAGTAATAATTGGCTCTTCGAGAGCTCTCAATTAATTTTGTACTACACAGACTGAGGTTCGAGATCCTCACATTCCGTATTTTCAAGAGTCTCAGGCTCAATAGATTCTTCGTGAATCTCGGAATTAATCAAATCATGAGCGTCCTCATGTGATTCTTTCATAGTGTCATTTAGATCGTTCTTTTTCCTCTTTCTAGGATTTCGATCTTTGGAACCTAATGGTCTGCCACGCTTCTGGCGTGCATTTGACTCATTGGATATGACACTAGATATTCGTCCAATAGGGACTTCAATACGGATCAGAACATTTTCCGCGTGAATGTGGGATTTCGTTATCCTCTTCAAGTCCGTAAATGCGTCAGGCATTTGATTTGCTATTCTTTGCAAATGGATAGTCTTTTGTACCTCTTTCTTTCAAATAGAGGTATGTGGATCAAGATGAGATAATGATACATTTTTCCACAAAATTTCCCATTTGGTTTCACCGACTTCTCCCCCTAATTTTGGGAAAAGTGTCTCATCAAATTGACAGTCTGCAAATAGTGCAGTGAATAATGGATCAATGTTTTGGTGCGAATAATGGAGGACGATTCATACTCAACATATATTCCTAACCTTCTTTGCAAACCCATTTTGGTGCGGGATGGCGGTGCTACAGGCACCTATACTGCGCATCCAAAGCTTCTTAAATGGGATATATTGGGTTCATGACCCAAAACCAATTGCAATGGGGAATATTTGTGTCAATTCGTCAGTCAGAGACGAACTAGCATTGCTGCATGCAACATGGCGTGACCCCAAACCGAAGTGGGCAGCCGACAAACTAGTATTGTTGCATGCAAAATGGCGTGAACCCAAGTCGAAGCGGGCAGCCTCGTTTTCATGAAGAGTTCAAGATTATTCTCATCTATTGTCTCAATATGATATCCATTTTCAATGATATCTTTAAAACTCAACAAGTTCCTTTTAGACTTGGAGGAGAACATTGCATTCTCTAAGATAGATTCTCAAAACTCAACAAGTTCCTTTTAAACTTGGAGGAGAACGTTTTGATTGATATCATTAAAACTCAACAAGTTCTTCTTAGACTTGGAGGAGAACATTTCTCAATGATTAACGTCATGCCTTTGGGCAGAGTTAGATTTGCTCTTCCGGAGCCTTCAATCAATTTACTACTTCCATAGATTGTAGTAATGTTTGCCTTACACAATTACTCTTCTTTTCTTTGAGTATTGTATGTGTAGTACATGAATCAACTAGGCAAATACTTTTACAATTGGACGTTGGTCCAAGTTCGCTTTGTGAGATATCTATATTTGCTATCCCATAGTTTAACATACAAAAGAAATACACGAACATAAGAATAAACAAGTTCAATTCTTTTGTGTCACATAATATTTTCAAAATCTGCTACTAACAGTTGGCTAACAAAATCAGATATGTTATCCATAATCAATTACTTTGCAGTTTGAAAATTTCAGCGTTTTTCATGAGACAATCGATTATTAAACACACACAATCGATTGTTGGAACATAGACAATCGATTGTTAAACATAGACAATCGATTGTGGATGATTTTTGAAAAATTCCAGATTACACTGCCTAACGACAATCGATTGTTAGATATAGACAATCGATTGTGGTTGATTTTTGAAAAATTCCAGACCTCACTGTTTCAAGGCAATCGATTGTTAGACAAAGACAATCGATTGTTGGCTATTTTTGAAAAATTCCAGAACACACTGTTTCAAGACAATCGATTGTTAGACAAAGACAATCGATTGTTGGCTATTTTTGAAAAATTCCAGAACACACTGTTTCAAGACAATCGATTGTTAGCCAAAGACAATCGATTGTTGATCAATTGTTTTTCAACTTTAATGCGAAAATAGTTGATAATCGACTAGTTTTTCAGGCTAGTCGATTACCCCCACTGGAAAATAAAAGTTTTATTGATATTTGAGCATATTGAAGATATTCTAAAGAACTACTGCTAACATTGCATCATGAACTAGCTAATACGAGCTAATACTAATGACTATTAGATTATTCACTAACTAATACAAATAAGTAGAACAAAATCAAATAACTCCATCTTCTTTCATCATGGTCCCATCGCCGATTAGGTGGTCTATTTTCCCCTCGGGTTGCTCAAAGAAGTCTGCCACATCCAGGTGGGTGATGTCCTCATTGTCGTCATAGAGAAAGTTTGTTTCAGGGCCTTTTCTCTTTCGAGATGCTTGATAAAGGTCAACCAAGTGTCTTGGTATACGGCAAATCTTTGACCAGTGCCCTTTCCCACCGCAACGATAACATATAGTTTCTGAACTATTTGCCTTAGGATCTTCGGGATCCCGTTTCTGCTTTCGGTGGTTATCTCTCTTTGGGGGGGGGGTGACGGACTTCTTTGGAATTTCTTCCTTGTCCACGTCCTTGGCTTTGACCCCGTTTATGACCGTGATCATGGTCCCTTTTATGTTTGGCATAATGCGAGTGCACCATATCTGCTTCAGGCAGTGGTGTAGACCCAGTTGGTCTATTTTCGTGATTTCTCATGAGCAGGTCATTATTTCGCTCAGCCACTAGTAAGAGAGAAATCAGTTCAGAGTACTTCGTAAAGCCTTTCTCTCGGTACTGTTGCTGCAGTACCATATTGGAGGCATGAAACGTTGTAAACGTTTTCTCAAGCATATCGTAATCGGAGATGTTATCTCCACATAGCTTCAGTTTAGAAGTAATTCTGAACATAGCAGAATTATATTCAGAAACGGACTTAAAGTCCTGTAGCCTCAGATGGGCCCAATCATATCGTGCTTGTGGCAGAGTGACCAACTTCAGGTTGTCATATCTCTCCTTTAAGCTGTTCCACAAAACGAGTGGATCCTTGACGGTGAGATATTCAATCTTCAAACCTTCGTCAAGGTGGTGGCGCAAGAAAATCAAGGCCTTCGCACAATCTTGGGTGGATGCTTTTTCTTTATCTTTGAGGGTGTCTCCGAGACCCATAGCATCTAGGTGGATTTCAGCATCCAACACCCATGTCATATAGTTCTTGCCCGAAATTTCAAGGGCAACGAACTTTCTTTTCATAATGTCAGACATACTCGAAAATTAAATTAGGAAGAGGGAAAATACCTTGGATTTTCGAGAATGACACTTGAGACGGTAGAGTCTCGTGCTGATAACGTGTTATAAACTAAAGCAAAAGACAAGAACAATAGAGCAAGAACAATAGCAATAGAGAGAAGAGTAGAGAGAGTTCTTCTTATTGAGAGTTAGGAGTCTCAAGGGATGATTTACAATGGTAGGGGGCACCTCTATTTATAGGGGAGAGGAAGATTTAGCTACCACTAATAGAACTCTAAAATCTCTCTAATTAAATACATTAAAGACATTCACCTTAAATAGAAGTGTAAGAATCTTCTATTTATAACATATATATATATATATATATATATATATATATATATATATATATATATATATATATATATATATATATATATATATATATAAATATATATATATATATATATATATATATATAGATATAGATATTTTAGTACCTGTTATATATATTTTAGTAGCCATAATATCATTTTTAATTCGTGTCAGAAATTATTTACATTTAGTAGCTGTAATAGTATACAAAATTTATATATTATAACAACTAAAAATATATATTACAGTTACTATATATATATATATATATATATATATATATATATATATATATATATATATGTATATATATATATATATATATATTACAACTACAAAAAAATATATAAATTTTGAATACTATTACAACAACAACAACTACCCAGTATACTCCCACCAGGTGGGGTCTGGGGAGGGTAATATGTAGCCAAGCCTTACCCCTACCCGAATGGGCAGAGAGGCTGTTTCCAATCGACCCCCGGCTATTACAGCTACTAAATATAAAGATATTTATATAATTAATATTTTATAGATAATTGTACCAAAAATCTCTTAAAAAGAATAAACCAGTAAACAGATAAAAAACTAACGTATTATTACATGTTAAAGGTTATTGATAGTGTAAAAATAAAATTTTATATTGTCATTGTATATAAATTAAATTCAACTATAAATACAAAGTTTTTTGAGAAATAGTTTAAATTATATTCATTAGCATAGCACAAGGAGTTTTAGTTGGAGTATATGGTGATTTGACTGTGTTAAAATACTATGCACTTCCAAGTTCCAACTTTACTTTTATACCAATATGGCTAGTTTGGTTGAAAAATAAGTTATTTTGAAATTAGTTATTTTGATATTATTATTTTACTTTCTCATAAAAATAAAAATAATAGTATAATTTTAGGGTAATTAATCTCGAAATTAATATTGTATTTTATTTCAACCAAATATGAAATAAATTTATTTTAAATTTATTTCGGAATTAATCTCTATGTTCCAGTTTATCTGAACCTATTTTCTTTTTTGTCCGCTTCAAAAAGAATGAATCATTTCTAAATTTGATAACAATTTAATTTAAAGTTACAACTCTACCCTTAATAAGAAGCTTTTATAATAAAAAAATATACTCTGACCTCATTTGGACCACAAATTTAATCTTTTTTACTTTTTTCTTAAAATTCTGTGCTGTATCAAATAAGTTCACGTACTCTGTTACCAAACATGTCCTATGTAGTATAACATACACCAAAAAAAGACTATTTTATTACCATCCAATGGTTTTGTGAAAGAGAAAAGAGGTTGTAGAGTATAGGGGGTGGGCGCATAGGGAAAAAGTAAAAGACAAACACAAAAAGAAGAAGAAGAAAAAGTATAGTGGAGGAGAGATAGAGATGTGATGACTAGAAAACTTCTATGATTTGTTGTATTTGTTGGGTTGAAACCAATCACTCTGTTCTGGCCATTACCCCATCATTGTCCACACGTACAGCTTTTTTTACTTACTACTACTACCATTTCATAAGTCTCAATCTTGTCTCTCTTGTGATCATTTCTTCACTTTCTTGGATTTATTTAGGTAATTGGGATTTCTGGGGTTTTGATAAAAATTCAAGAAAGTCACTTTTTTTTGTTGTTCTAGTAGTAAAGTTTTGAACTTTTTTTTGCTTCTTCAACTTCTTGGATTTATTCAGGCCATTGGGATTTGTGGGGTTTTCATAAAAATTCAAAAAAGTCACTTTTTTTTATTGTTGTAGTAGTCAAGTTTTGAACTTTTCTTTGCTTCTTCAACTTCTTGGATTTATTCAGGCAATTGGGATTTGTGGGGTTTTCATTTTCAAGAAAGTAAGTTTTTTTGTTGAAGATTGTGGTATAGTTTTGATCTTTTTGGTCTAAGAATCTTGTTGTGTGTGGTTCAAGAAAATGACTGTGGAAGAAATTAGAGGAAATAATAAGGGTGGTGAAAGGGAAAATTATCAAAATTATGATAATTTTCCAATTGGTATGAGAGTTCTTGCTGTTGATGATGACCCTATTTGTTTGAAGCTTTTGGATGGTTTACTCAGGAAATGCCAGTATCATGGTATGCTGCTGCTGCTGCTGCTGAGTTTTTTGGTTAATTGTTCTTCTTTTCTGTTTTATCTGGAAAAAAAGTTTTAACTTGTTTAATGATGGTTGTTTCTTGTTTCTAACTTTTAAAAAGAGCATTTAATTGTGTGCTCTATAAAAAAAAAAATGGATTTTTGCTCTGGTAAAAGGGGTTTTCAAGTTGTTATGTACAGTTTCATGACTTCAATTTGCTGTTCTTTTTCATGCATGTTTCATGTTTCTAGTTGATTTGATCATGGCCTTTCAACAATCAAAGTTGTGCAGGGAAATTAAGTCTTAGAACAAAGAAGGAAAATGGAGTTCTTTTGATTATTTTTTTGGCTTTTTGAAATGTATTTTGAACATAATCCAGCTCCAAAATCTGTATTTTGTACTTTCTAAATTCTGTTTTCAAGTGAGATTTTTGTTTCTAAGAGCATATGAAATTTGACTTGTTTATGATTGCCCTATAGTTTAAGTGAGCACCAGATTTAGTTAAATCTTGCACTGAAAATATATTTTGTTGCAACCCTGGATTTTCTTGATTTGTTTTGAGATTCCTTAAGCTTTTTTGATAAATTGCATTCTTATTCAGAAGATGATCTTTTGTCTTTGGACAGTAACTACCACAAGTCAGGCAAGAATGGCATTGAAGATGTTGAGGGAGAATAGAGATAGATTTGATTTGGTAATCAGTGATGTTCACATGCCTGATATGGATGGCTTTAAACTTCTTGAACTTGTTGGTCTTGAGATGGATCTTCCAGTTATAAGTAAGTCGAATACCTTCATTTATCTTAGTTATAGATCTATCCATTTCGTCTCTTTTTTTAATGTTTTACTCCCTTTAGATTCTGTAGTATTAGCATCGAATATCTTATTGCATTCTGTTTCAATCGTAGTAGAGGAATTTTAGGGGTAATGTTAGTATTTTTGAACCGTTTTTTTGGTCAAGTGTTGTCCGCAAACAGCGATACCAAACTTGTAATGAAGGGAATTAGTCATGGTGCTTGTGACTATTTGGTGAAACCTGTGAGGCTCGAGGAGCTGAGGAATGTATGGCAACATGTAATCCGAAGAAAGAAGGTTGAACCTAAGAGCCGGAGCAAGTCTAACGATCATGAGAAATCTTATCCGGGAAGTGGAGAAGGTGGTCGAGGGCAATCACCGACAGGTAATGCAGATCAAAATGGAAAACTTAACAAGAAAAGGAAGGATGAAGAAGACGAGACTGATGAAAATGGATCTGACAATGAAGATACAGCAAATCAGAAAAAAGCTCGTGTCGTTTGGTCCATAGAGCTTCACAGGAAGTTTGTTGCAGCTGTTAATCAATTGGGCATCGAAAGTGAGTTTTTTGGCATTAGTAAGTTTTCTCTAATCTGTTTGCTATGAATATTCCGATATTAACTCACTATTTCTCCGTCCTGTTTCTGATGCAGAAGCTGTCCCAAAGAGGATTCTTGACCTAATGAATGTTGACGGGCTGACTAGGGAAAATGTTGCAAGCCATCTCCAGGCACTAGTCTTGCTCCTTGTTCTTCGCTATTTCCTTTGTTACAATACAAGTTTAGAGTTCTTAATCAGTTTTTTTTTCTGTGCTACAGAAGTATAGGCTTTACTTGAAAAGGATAAGTTCAGTAGCAGCCCAGCAAGCCAACATGGTTGCCGCATTAGGGGGCAAGGATTATATGCGAATGGGCTCACTGGATGGACTTGGAGATTTTCGAACATTAGCTAGATCAGGACGGTATTCTCATCCTACATTGTCGTCGTACACTTCAGGGGGCATGCTTGGCAGACTAAATAGTGCTGCTGGTCTAAGCGTTCGCAATCTGGCCGCACCTCAGCTACTCCAACCTAGTCATGGTCAAAGTTTGAACAACTCTGTTAATGCTTTCGCAAAATTGAATCCGAATATTCTACCTGCTAGCCAGAGTGCTAGTTTGTTTCACGGAATTCCTGCATCATTGGAGCTTGATCAATTGCAACAGAATAAGTCCTCGGTACATATTCCTTTGGATGAGTCGAGACTGCTTACAACTGATGTACTTGGTTGCACAAATAACTCCTTATCCAATGTTTCGAATAATCCTATGATACTACAAGGGAACTCTATCAACATGGCTCCATTTAGCTCGGACTCATTCAATACCAGTGTTAACGGTTCTTCCAATTTTCTAGACCAAGGTAGATGTAACGAGAACTGGCAAAATTCGGTTCAGTTATCGAAGTTCCAGTCGAGTTCTTTCCCATTGACTGAAGCCTTCCTTAATAGCCATTTGCCTCAAAGTAGTGTTAGAGATGATAATTCTTCAGCTGCGCCGCCTCATTTGCAGAACAGCTCTCTTGATTTTGCTTCCACCACCACAGTTTCGCCTTCTTTTGAAGATTCAAGGGGAAAAATCCAATTTCGTGATGGTACGGCTGGCGCTGTTCAGAGTATGAACCAAGCATCGTCTCAAGCATGGGCCGACAATAAACAACGTTATTCCAACAACTCAAATAATACTTTCGGCAACTTAAGCTCCCAGGTTCCCAACAATGGTGGTAACATGGCTTCTTTAAGCCATAGTATTCACCAAAGCAATGAGAACTTCGGCAGAAGGATGGACATGTCACTGATTGGTAGATCAAATGGATGTTCGTCGGCACTCATACAGCATGCTGAGAATGAAAAGTTAACCCCCGACTCAAGGACAAGGTCAACTGAAGATTACCTCTTGGAGCCAACAAAGCAACAAGTTGGTTTTAGTCCACAGGGCTATGACTCCCTGGATGATCTAATGAGTGCAATGAAACGGGTATGATTACCTTTTCCGATATGCCTCTCTTAATTTTGAAAATTCCAAGTACTTTTTTTACTCAGCATAAACAAGATCCCAGATTCTGAAAACTGAAGGACATATCGAGGTGCCATAAAAATTAAAAAAGCAAATTTGAACAAAAGATGAATCTTACTTGACATACATCGTCGGAGTAAATTGAATAATAGTGATAGGCAAAGAATTAAGCTTTCTCAGTGAAGTAATGTTCCTTATATAAATGTATAGCTGGATTACTGTATAAACATATAAACACATGTTCATCTGAAACTGGAAACGACTGAAAATAGATCTGTTAGAATATTGCATCCAACTCTTGAGAAAAAATCTGCAGAGGGTGTGATTACCATATTTTTGCTTCCCCAACTATACCGACCAATACCACAAAAGCGGGGCTGAATCAAACGGCTCTGTGCGATGTTTCCTTCTTTAGCTTCTTGGGATTGAACACTTATTTTCCCTGGGGCTCATCTGGCGTTACGTCTAATGTCAATCAGGTGCATACTTATATCAATGTCCTTTTATATTGTGTTCTACTTCTGAGTTCATTGTTCACTTCATCTCATTTTTAGTTGCATAACACTATTATCTCAAACCGTAAACTTTCAGCTGTTTTCGCTCGTGCTTAGTGCCCCCAGAAATTCTTGGATTTCTTGCAATATAAGATTGAATGTCATAACTCTTATTTGTATACCATCAAATCCCATTTTTCAGGATATCGCATCATCCCAATCACCCCTAATTCTAAGTTATAAGGATACACCCGCGGATTTCGCTCATCAAGTTCTTTTTTTAACTGCCACTATTAAACAACTACAACTACAACAACTGTACATCAAACAAAAATAAGTTGGGGTCGGCAATATGGATCCTCATTTCTTCCTCTAAACTCAACTCATATCAACATCATTACTAAAATAAAATAAAAACTGCAAGTTAAAGAACAATAAATATAAATAATAGTAGTATAATAACAATATTAAAAGCTCTGTACCAAATCTAAAACCTATTCTCAACTAGTAAGTATCACTATCACCTATTTTGATCATTTTCTTCCAACGTACACTATCTTTAGCTAAGTCTGTATTGATTCTTAGGATTTGTAGGTCTTTCGAGACAACTTCTTTCTGTGTGATTTTAGGTCTATCTCGTCTTCTTTTAACACATTCCCCCACTATAGTTTCCCACCTACTATTCTGCATTTTGTCCCCTTTGCTATAATGAGATTGGATTTAGGAAACCGTTAGTTAAATTCGTGCATGTGTCCTTAACTTTTTCCATTACATACAATACCAAGAAAAAGAAAGGGAAACTTTTGAAAAATTTCAAAATTTCTAAATAATGGTAAGTGGTGCATTATAAAGGATTGGGCTTTTTAACACATCTGGCCGATCGGCGAAAAATAACTACAGCTTCTAGCCAAGTATATAAAACGCGTATACAGTGACTGTGTATACAACATGTATATTATATGTATATTTTATATTAATAATATACTAAAAATATACTTTACGGGCTATTATTTTGTGGAGCGGCTACGCTGTGTAGATTTTCCTAAAGGATGGTCTTCACTTATGTAATGCAGGATCAAGATGGAGGCATGTTAGAGGAAGAACAATATGGATTTGATCTAGGTTGCAGCAATATTAATTTGATCCTTTAGGAGTTGTGCCAATATGTAGTATTCCCCCCCCCCCCCCCCCCCTTCTTCTTTTGTTGTTCTCTTTCCAGCTTCCTGGAAAAATGATGTTATTGACAGTACCATTTCTAATGCAAGTTGCTTGCTGCATCTTAGCTCGTTTCCTTTCAGACAACTTTTCCAAGATCACAGGTGCGGGTTAGACCGATTTTGGATGGGTCAAATTGTATTGAGCCAATAAATGGACGAGTCAATTATCCATCCGAAAGTTATTTGGGTTGAGGTGGGCTGGTCAAGATCGGGCTAAAATTTGGGTCATAGCCAACTCGCCCAACTCTTACCAAGCTTTAATTAATGGTGAAAATAGCATGGGCTAGCTAGTTTTCGGACTGGTCACTGGAAAATAGCCAGCGTTTGCAAAGTCATTGGAAAATAGCTACTATTTTGCTGCAATATAAAAAGTTCCATCATAATATAATGGAGATCGGTGCACATCTGTATGAACTTGCAGCATATTATGCTAGAATTCCAACACATAGAAAGTTCCAGCATAATACACTGGAGATTGGAGCACATATGTATGAACTTCTGGCATATTATGTTGTACCAGTATATTATACTGGAACTCTATTATATTATGCTGGAATATTTTTCGGATTTTGAACAATGTTTTCTTTTAGATTTATCTTTACATAAAAAGTGGCCAAATTTTGATTACTTTAAAATAATGGTTATTTTTTAATTACCACTTGTAAATTTGGCTATTTTTTAATTTCACCCAAATTAAAGCGTTATTTTTCACAAAAAAGAAATTATCCATCGATCAATTTAGGCTAAAAATCAGCATAACTTTAAATTGTAAAATTAGCACTGGCTAGCCAGTTTTCTGATGGGTCATTGAAAAATAATCAGAGTTTGCAAAGTCATTTTAAATAACCATTATTTTGCCGCAACACGAAATGTTCTAGCATATTATGCTGGGATTCATACACATGTGCTCCAATCTCCACTGTGTTATGTTGGAACTTTCCGCGTGTTGGAGTTCCAACATAATATACTAGAGATTGGAGTACATGTGTATGAACTTCCAACATATTATGCTGCACCGGTATATTGCATTGGAACTCCAGTATATTATACTAGATTCCAATGTATAATACTAGAGTATTTTCCAAATTTTGAATAGTATTTTTCGTTCAGATTTATCTTTACATGAATGGCTAAATTTCGGTTACTTCTGAAATTGTGGCTATTTTTGAATGACCACTTGTAAATCTGGTTATTTTTTAATTCCTTCCCTTTAAATTGGTTGAGATGTATTGGGTCAAAGATGGATTGAGTTAAAAAATGTGCGGATCAATAACTATCTCAACCTCGGACAGGTCATTCGGGCATGGGTAAAATTTGACATCCTTAATATCATATATCTTTAGGGTGTTGGGGAGGCAGTGGCGGAGCTAGCACTAGTGGTACGGGTTAGGCCGAATCAGTCACTTTGATCCAAATCTTGTTTTAAAAATTTATTTTATACGTACAAATTATTAATTTAGAATCCAATAAATTAAAATATTTTGATAAATCTACTTCTCAAAATTAAAGCATTGTTAGTTGTAGCGTTGTTGATCTCAAAAGAGTTGCTAATTCTCAATGTATAAGTTTAGTTAAGACCTATTAAATATTTAGAAAAATGACATTGTACAGTTGCTCTCAAAATAATTCTCAAAAATAACTCTATATCTACACCTCTCAAAATATTAAGGGTTTTTTTAGCCCGCGCCAAAAACTATTTGTATTTGGTGCGGGCTAAAGATACAGAGTCTTATTTTTGTGTACCACCTGTCCTAAATAATTAGTTGGGTTGGGAAGTGAATTTGTTGTAAAATATTTGACGTTTAGAAAATGAAATACTATTATTTATTAGATTTCTCATATCTATATTTTCCTTTATTGCTCTAATTAGTGGAATGTTAATTAGGCAAACAATAACAACAACCCAACAAATTCTTACAAGTAGAGTCTGGGAAGGATAAAGTGTATGTAGACCTTATCCTTATCCAAAGGATAGAGAAACTGTTTCCGAAAGACCCTCGGCTCAAGAATGGAATGTTAATTAGGTAGTGCGTTTAAAGGAGATAAAAGGTAGTTTAGACAAATATTAAGGCTATCAAATATCTTAATTTCTTAGTAAAGTGTATAAAACATTAATAGACAGATAATATGATACGAAGATAACAGAAATTTCTAGAAGATAAGTTTTAAACCAATTAACAGGATTCAGTGGAATGCTTCGTAGGACCATTTGGACCAAAAAAAAAAATAGAGCAGGATAGTGCGATAATGATATTGACATTTAAAATTTAGTTTATTCTAAGTTCATTGTCAAAAGTATAAATAACTCAACTTTTAATTTGTTATAAAATATAAAGAACAAGAGCAATATTGCAGAGAAAGAGAGAAAATTCTTACTGAATTTTTGGGGTGGTTTACAATGGGGTAATACCCCTCTATTTATAGGAGGAAAAATGACTTAGCCTCAAAGTAAAACTCTCTACTAGATAGACATTCACTCTAAATAGAATTCTATTCTTAACACTCCCCCTTGAATGTCTACTCAATAAATAATGTGCCTCATTAAAACCTTAACTAAAATAAAACCCAATGAAAAAAAAATTCTAGAAAAGGAAAAAGAGTACACATGTTTAGAAATGCGCCTATTGGTTGCCTCGTTAAAAACCTTGCAAGGAAAACCCAGTGGGACAAAACCGTGTATGGGAAAAAGAGTGCAACGCGCATTAACTCCCCCTGAAAAGAGCATCAATGCACATCCTTGAGCCTTCGCATTCCAATCTTGTGTATCAGCTTCTTGAAGGTTGACGTTGGTAGAGATTTTGTGAACAAATCAGCCATATTATCACTTGAACGAATCTGTTGCACATTGATATCACCATTCTTTTGAAGATCATGTGTGAAAAATAACTTTGGTGAAATATGCTTTGTTCTGTCTCCTTTTATGAATCCTCCCTTCAATTGGGCTATGCATGTTGCATTGTCTTCATACAAAATCGTGGGTAATTTGTCACATTTCAAATCACATTTGTCTTGAATATGATGTATTATAGACCTCAACCACACACACTCTCGACTTGCTTCATGAATAGCGATTATCTCAGCATGATTAGATGAAGTAGCCACAATTGATTGCTTAGTCGATCGCCAAGATATGGCAAAGCCTCCACAGATAAACACATAACCTGTTTGAGATCGAGCCTTGTGTGGGTCAGATAAATACCCAGCATCAGCATAACCAACAAGATCAGGACTGCAATTATTGCTATAAAATAAGCCCATATCGGTAGTCTCTTTTAGATATCGCAATATATATTTTATTCCATTCCAATGTCTCCTTGTGGGAGCAGAGCTATATCTTGCTAAGACATTAACTGAAAAAGTTATGTCAGGCCTTGTAGTATTTGCAAGATACATTAGTGCGCCAATTGCACTAAGATATGGTACTTCAGCACCAAGTAGCTCTTCATTCTTTTCTTGCGGTCGGAATGGATCCTTATTCACATCAAGTGATCGAACAACCATCGGAGTACTTAAAGGATATGCTCCATCCATGTAAAACCGTTTCAATACCTTTTTTATATAGGCAGATTGATGAACAAAAATTCCGTTTGTCAAATATTCAATTTGCAAACCAAGACATAATTTTGTCTTTCCGAGATCTTTCATCACGAATTCCTTCTTTAAATAATCAATTGCCTTTTGGAGTTCTATAGGAGTTCCAATAAGGTTTATGTCATCGACATATACGGCAAGTACAACAAATTTCGATGTTGTTTTCTTTATAAAAACACATGGGCAAATGGCATCATTTATATAGCTTTCCTTTAATAAATACTCACTAAGACGATTATACCACATTCGTCCTGATTGCTTTAGACCATACAAAGATCTTTGTAATTTGATTGAAAACATTTCCCGGGACTTTGAATTATGAGTGTTTGGCATTTTGAATCCATCGGGAATTTTCATGTATATCTCATTATCAAGTGAGCCATAAAGATAAGCAGTAACCACATCCATTAAATGCATGTCAAGCTTTTCAAGGACATCAAAACTAATGAGATAACGGAAAGTTACAGCATCCATTACGGGTGAATATGTCTCTTCATAATCGACACCAGGCCTTTGAGAAAATCCTTGTGCAACAAGGCGTGCCTTATATCTTTGTACCTTGTTTTTCTCATTTCTCTTGCGTACAAAGACCCATCTATAGCCAACAGGCTTAACACCATTAGGTGTTTCAACTATAAGCCCAAAAACTTCACGTTTTGCAAGTGAATTCAATTCTGATTGGATTGCTTCTTGCCATTTTGGCCAATCAAGTCTTTGTCGACATTCTCCAACAGATTGAGGTTCAAGATCCTCACTTTCTTGCATAATGCTAGATGCAACATTATATGCAAAGACATAATCCACCACTATATCCACTCGATTAAAATTTGCCTCAATATCGATTGCATTTATTGATAGTTCCTTATTTTCCTGAGTCTCGGGCTCAATGGATTCTTCAAGAATCTCAGAATTTACTAAATCGTGAATTTCCTCATGAGATTCTTTCGTAGTGTCATTTTGATCATTTGCTTTCCTTTTTCTAGGATTTCGATCTTTGGAACCTAATGGCCTGCCACATTTTAGGCGTGCTTTCGATTCATTAGATATGACACTAGAAGATTGTCCAATAGGGACATCAATACGGATTGGAACATTCTCTGCGGGGATGTGAGATTTTGTTATCCTTTTCAAGTCCGTGAATGCGTCAGGCATTTGATTTGCTATTCTTTGCAAATGGATAATATTTTGCACATCTTTTTCACAAATAGAGGTATGTGGATCAAGATGAGATAATGATGGATTTTTCCACAAAATTTCCCGTTTGGTTTCACCAACTTCTCCCCCTAATTTTGGGAAAAGTGTCTCATCGAATCGACAGTCTGCAAATCGTGCAGTGAACAAATCCCCTGTCAATGTTTCGAGGTAGCGAATAATGGAGGGCGATTCAAACGCAACATATATTCCTAACCTTCTTTGCGGACCCATTTTGGTGCGGTATGGCGGTGCTACATGCGCATATACTACGCATCCAAAAATTCTTAAATGAGATATATTAGGTTCATGACCCAAAACTAATTGCAACGTGAAATATTTGTGATAATTCGTCGGTCTGAGACGAACTAGCATTGCTGCATGCAAAATGGCGTGACCCTAAACCGAAGTGGGCAGCCTCGTTTTCATGAGTAATGGTCTTGCAATCAACTGCAGACGTTTAATTTAAGATTCTGCAAGACCATTTTGAGTGTGAACATGAGCTACAGGATGTTCCACTTTTATCCCAATTGATAAGCAATAATCATTAAATGCTTGGGATGAAAACTCAGCAGCATTATCTAGTCTAATAGACTTAATTGGATTATCAGTAAATTGTGTTCGTAATCGAATTATTTGTGCCATTAATTTTGCAAACGCAAGGTTGCGTGATGACAATAGGCACACATGAGACCATCTAGAGGATGCGGCTATTAAGACCATAAAATATCTAAAGGACCCACTAGGTGGGTGAATAGGTCCAAAAATATCCCCTTGTATACGTTCCAAAAACGTAGGTGACTCAGTTCCAACCTTTGTTGGTGATGGTCTAATTAACTTGCCTTGATAACAAGAAGTGCAAGAAAATTCATTATTTAAAAGAATCTTTAAATTCTGTAATGGATGCCAATATGAGTTTTCTATAATCCGTCTCATCATAATTGATCCAGGATGTCCCAATCGATCATGCCAAAGTACAAAAGTATTGGAATCAGTAACCTTTTGGTTTATGCCTCAATTGCGCTAATTTTTGTCTAATACAGGCCACAAGATAAAGATGGGAACTTCTCAATAACCCTCTTTTGGCCAGAGACATTCTTTGTAATGATGAGGTATTCAAGATTATTCTCATCTATTGTCTCAATATGATATCCATTTTGACGGATATCCTTAAAACTCAACAAGTTCTTCTTGGACTTGGAAGAGAACATTGCATTCTCTATGATAAATATTGTTCCATTAGGCAGAGTTATAGTTGCTCTTCCGGAGCCTTCAATCAATTTACTACTACCAGAAATTGTAGTAACATCTGCCTTACACATACTTAAATGAGAGAAACATTTCTTCTCTTTGAATATCGTATGTGTGGTACATGAATCAATTAAACAAATATTTTTACAATTGAACGTTGATCCAAGTTTGCTTTGTGAGATATCCATATTTGCTTCCCATGGTTTGACATACAAAAGAAATATACGAAAATATTAGTATCTTTTTTATCATAGTTATTCTCCTTTTAATACTCTTGTATCCGTTGCTTAATAATTAAACAATATTTTCAAAATCTGCTGAGGTTAGTTGATTAACCAAATAGATAATCGACTAACCTGTTTCAACGTTTATCAAAAAAAAACTAGTCGATGAACAGGCAACGGACATAAGGTTAATCGATTAACTAAAGTGATAATCGATTAACTTAGGTAACGGTCATTAGGTTAGTCGATTAACTAAATCGGATAGTCGACTAACATGCCTTGCGGAAAAGGTCCAGTTTAATAGAATATATTGGTTAATCGATTATCTGTTATGTTAATCGATTAACTTACTGAAAAATCATTACAAATAAAGCATAAGATGAATGTGTAATCTAAAGTTATATAAAATTTGAACCATATCACAATAATATATAACTTATGTAAACTATGATAATTGTTTATTCATTAACTACTACGAATAAGTAAAAATAAAATATCAAACTGCTCAATCTTCTTTAACCATGGATCCATCACCGATCAAGTGATCTATTTTCCCCTCAGGGTGCTCAAAGAAGTCTGTCACATCCAAGTGGGTGATGTCAAAATTATTTTCAGAGACAAAATTAGTTTCAGGGCCTTTACTCTTTATAGATGCTTGATAAAGCTCAACCAAATGTCTTGGTACACGATAAATTTTTGCCCAGTGCCCTTTTCCACCGCAACGATAACATATAGTTTCTGAACTATTTGCTATTGGATTCTCATAATTTCATTTCCGCTTTTGGTGGTAATATCTCTTTGGGGGGTGACTAACACCAGGAAAATTTCTTCCTTGTCCACGTCCACGGCCATGACCCCGACCACGACCACGACCATGATTTGCTTAGCATAATGGGAATACACCTTATCTACTTCAGGCAATGGTGTTGACCCAGTGGGTCGATTTTCGTGATTTCTCATGAGCAGGTCATTGTTTCGCTCAGCCACAAGGAGAAGAGAAATCGGCTCAGAGTACTTTTTGAAACCTTCTCTCTGTACTGTTGTTGCAGAACCACATTGGAGGCATGAAACGTTGTAAACGTTTTTTCAAGCATATCATAATCAGTTATAGTATCTCCACAGAGTTTCAATTTAGAAGTAACTCTAAACATTGCAGAATTATATTCAGAAACAGACTTAAAGTCTAGGAGCATCAGATGAGCCCAATCATATCGTGCTTGTGGCAGAGTGACCAACTTTAAGTTGTCAAATCTCTCCTTTAAGCCATTCCACAAGATAAGTGGATCTTTGACTGTGAGATATTCAATTTTCAAACCTTCATCAAGGTGATGGCGCAAGAAAATCAAGGCCTTAGCACAGTCTTGGGTGGATGCATTATTTCTGTCTTTAATGGCGTCTCCAAGACCCATTGCATCCAAATGGATTTCAGCATCCAACACCCATGTCATGTAGTTCTTGCCCGAAATTTCAAGGGCAACAAACTTTCTTTTCATAATGCAGAAATGATTAAAACAAAATTAGGAGGAGAAAAATACCTTAATTTTCTCAAAGAGATTCTTGAGATAGTAGAGCATAATGCTGATAACGTGTTATAAAATATAAAGAACAAGAGCAATATTGCAGAGAAAGAGAGAGAAAATTCTTACTGAATTTTTGGGGTGGTTTACAATGGGGTAATACCCCTCTATTTATAGGAGGAAAAATGACTTAGCCTCAAAGTAAAACTCTCTACAAGATAGACATTCACTCTAAATAGAACTCTATTCTTAACATAATTATAGTGATTACACACATTTAACCGCACATTTTTATATAAAACAAAGAGTTAATATCATAGAACTCCCTTAAGCTATAATATTTTTGTCAATTTCCTACTTAAATTATTCGGTATCCCCCAAAACCACTTGAGCTATATTGTCCTTCATATTAAAATCCCTTTATTGCTTACCTGATATAACGTGTGCAAACACTCGTTTGGGAGTGCGAGTCAGCTAAAAAAACCATCAAAATGGCTCATATGACATAAAATAATGGCTAATATTTGTGAAATTTTATTTTGTATAATCTTTTTTATATAATATAAGATGATTTTTAAGAAACACTATGTGCCTTTTTTTATAGCTCTCGATGTGGTATAAATCCTGTAGGCTGGAGAATTTTATATATTTGATATATCCGACTTTTTTCTTGCTTGAAGAAAGAAGAATGAAGACGAAAAGAGAGTACAAACTCATATCGCTTTATATGCAAACTTTATAACTTTCACGATGAATTAATGGACAAGGATGATTTCCCTGCTCTTATAATTGTAAAATTACACCAAGTTATCACACCCCTTCTAATTATTGCGAGTAATTAAGTGTCTTCAATTAATCTTCTCATCCTTTTCAGTTTCTAATATTGTCTATTAAAAAAATGAGTAATGTATGTATGCTAATCGCTATATAAGAGTATCACGATTTAAATTGTAAAATATGAAATCTTCTCAAAGGACGAGGGAATTACGATATCCGTTTCAATTGAAGATCTGTTCTACCATTTGGCCATTGAACCTCGTGTTTTTTTTTTTAAAGCAAAGGAGTAGAGAGGTTGTTTCCGAGATACCTTCGGCTCAAGAAGACAAATAGACAAAGAAGATAGTATTAGTAACACTACCGAAATAGTATGAAACAAAGATGACAAACATGATAAATATGGCAAATAAGAACGATATGAAATCAAGAAGAAAGATACAACGCACACCAGAAGCAAAGTAGTATCCTCACCAAACTAGTTTCACAAAGGTATGGTATAAGACAAGACTCAACTACCTCCTAACCTACAGCCATAGTACTTGACCTCCAAGCATTCCTATCGAGTGCCATTTCCTCGGAAATCTACAACCTCGCCATATCCTACCTAATCACCTCCCCTAGTACTTCTTTGGTCGCGCTCTACCTCTTCTCATGCCATCTACAACCAGTCGCTCGCACCTCCGTACCGAAGCATCCGGGCTTCTCATCTGAACATGTCCGAACCATCTGAGCCTTGCTTCCCTCATCTTATTATCAATGGGAGCCACGCATACCTTCTCCCGAATAACATTGTAGACAAGTGATTTCTTACCCTCTCAGAAATCTCACCCATTTTAGCATAAAATGTTTAATTTATGTCTAATATAGTTAATTTAACTAATTTTAACTCTTTTACATTATTTTATCACAAAATTAAAAATACAAAAAAAAATATAATAGTTTCATTTTTCTCTATTTAATTAAGGTGTTAAGTATTTTTAGAAGAATATTCTTTTTCTACCAATTTTATTTTTATATAATTCTTGAAAATACGAAACAAAAGGTTTCAACTTTCATTTTTAGCTTCTATTTTTAATATTAATAGTTTATCAATTTCAATTTAGAGGTTTTGTATTTTTTATGCATTTAAATTAAATTTTCAGCTTTTGTTTTAGCCCAAATGTTTGTAAGAGACTAGGGCCCAATTTTTGCACATCCTTGAAGCCCAATTTTGACAAGCCCATCAAGACCAAAAAAACCCTAGACTATCTCTTCTCTTCTTTAACCTACGAAAACCTAAACCTAGTAGCCAAAAAAAAAAACAAAGCTAAACCCTACCCACTACAAAAACCCTAGAAAAAAGGAAAAACCTAGCAGTCATTCTTGCTCCTTCAACAAATAGACATTAAAAACCCCAAAAATACCTACGTAGCCGCCACCTCATATCCAACCCCAAAAATTCACCGAAAAATGACCACAGCTGCTCGTCGCTGTCCTCCTCCAACGCCGCTGGTTGTCCTCCATCGCTAGCCAGTCCACGACCAGCAGCCAGTTCCGTCGACCAGTCAACCAGCGTCACCCGTCGCTGCTCCAGCGAACCAGTCCATCTTCCTCTCCACTCGACGCCTCTCCCTCCTCACGTCCAAGCCACAACCATCGTCGAACCTCAAGTCAGTTGTCATACAACCAGAACAAACCAGCGGCGTCCTTCAACTGGAACACCCAACACCTATCTCGTCTCCAAGCTGCTTCTGCCATGGCTTTCGATTCATTTATTCCTTCTCTGATTTGGTTATAAGTCCACCCATATAATCAAAGCAACAGCGTGAGGGAAATCGAAATGGAGTGACTGATGTATTTGGGTTCAACTCGAAGTCTCTCGGCGCTAATTTGAGTTTCCGTCCACGGTTCCGGCGTTTTTGTTTCAAAGTTGCCGTGCAAGAAATTTCAGGTTCATTAAGATTGATTTCTCATTTCCTTTTACTTTGTGTTTGATTAACTTCATGCTTTTACTACTTTGTTAATTCATCACTGCTCTGTTTATTTTTCCATTGAATTTCACTTTGTTGTTTTTGTTTGTGTTTGATCTAACTGGATGAATTTTGATAATTAAAGTGAGCTTTGATTGTTAGGATTATGATTCCTACTAAAGACAATAACCTTTATATTGAATAATCTCTAACCTGAATCCATATGTGGAATTTGATGAACCTCCTTTTGATGATTGTCCTTGAGTTGTTGTGAACTCCTTTAGCCTTCCTTCAAGTTTTCTTGAAGTATGATTGTCACCACAAGAATAAATCCACAATACTAAAACAATATATGAAAGGTTCACAATAATAATATTATGACAATAATCAAAATTGGCTTATGGTTTTCCACCCTATTTGCAAGACAATGGACAATATGGTTCTTGATTCAATGGGAAGAAGAAGAACTTGTCTTTCTAAAGAATGGGAACCATAACCCCACTTTATAACTCTAGGATTTACATAACCCAAGAGACAAGAGTTACAAGACAAAAGTTATGTCTTGAGTTATGTCTTGCAAGAGTTACAAAACTCAAGAGTCACAAGCATTCATGTAACCATAGTTACATTTGTAACCTTAGTTAGCCCATCATAAACTAAGGTTACCCTTTTGGGTATCTACACATTAGTCCTACACTTTAGTATGACAACACATTGGCCCCTTAACATAATGTCCATAAGACCACATAATTAGGCCAAACCAAAATATAGCACATAACATATAATTATCCATATATTGTTCATATGTGTGTAGATATAAGTCCATATATCTAGATATAAATCCATATATCTTACAATCTCCCACTTGGACGAGATATACATACATATGTGCAAACCTTAATATTATATGTTATAAACCTTAGGTGCACAAAATTGTTATCACAATAAAATTGTCATGAACAATCCGGTCCATCAATCATACCAACATAGGAACTAAGTGCTCGTCGTTACTCATTCGTAACTAGAACCAATCATAGATCACGTATATCAATATAACCAACGACATGGATCAAGTGTAGGTATGTAGCATGGAAATAACATAAAGTGTGGTCAATAGAATGTCTATTTCCAACTTGTTCTCTTTATTGAGATCAAACATAAACTGTAAGAGTACAAAAACTTTAAAACTGAATATCTGCAGATATAACTGAATTACTGAATTTCTGAATATAATGAACAATTACATAAATGTGCAATACAAACTCCCACTAAAATACATAATCCTTATCTGATTTGACACCCATACAAGTAATATGCTCATGAAATACTTTTGGTGTCAATCCCTTAGTTAGCGGATCCGCAGGCATGGAGTTTGTACTAATGTACTCAATGCACAATTGTCCATTTTGTACTCTTTCTTTAACAACCCGAAATTTGACGTCCATATGTTTTGCTTTCATCAAACTACTGTTGTTATTAGCATAAAGGACTGCTGATCTGTTATCACATAATAGCCTAAGAGGCTTCTGAATAGTATCAACAATACACAGCCCACCAACAAAATTCCGCAGCCATAATGCCTCATTGGATGCTTCATAACATTCCATAAACTCCGCTTCCATGGTGGAAGTGGCTGTAAGAGTTTGCTTAATGCTTCTCCAAGAGATAGCACCACCCGCAAGCATGTAAATATAGCCTGAAGTAGACTTCAAACTATCCTGACATCCAGCAAAATCGGAATCGGTATACCCAATGATCTCAAGCTGGTCCGATTTCCGGTATGTAAGCATGTAATCCTTTGTTCTCTGTAAGTACCTCATGACCCGTTTGGCTGCCTTCCAATGGTCCATTCCCGGATTGCTTAGATATCTGCCTAACATCCCAACAATGTATGCTATATCAGGTCGTGTACATACCTGAGCATACATCAGACTACCTATCGCCGAAGCATAAGGTGTCTTCTGCATTTCCGAAATTTCATAAGAATTGTTTGGGCACTGTTTGAGACTAAATTTGTCTTCCTTAGCAACAGGGGTGTCGCCTGGTTTACAATCCTGCATGTCAAATCTTTTCAGAACCTTATCGATATAGCCCTTTTGTGACAGACCGAGAACGCCTTTGGAGCGATCTCTTAGAATCTGAATTCCTAATACAAAAGAAGCTTCACCAAGATCTTTCATTTCAAATTTCTTTGAAAGAAATTTCTTAGTTTCAAGTAATAATGCTATATCGTTACAGGCAAGCAGTATGTCATCGACATATAAAACCAGAAAAATATACTTACTCCCACTGAACTTATGGTATATACAGTCATCAGCAATATTCGGTTCAAAACCAAAAGATGTAATGACTGCATGAAACTTATAATACCATTGACGAGAAGCTTGCTTGAGCCCATAGATGGATTTCTTTAATTTGCAAACCTTCTTCTCTGATTCATCCGAAACAAAGTTTTCAGGTTGCACCATATAAATTGTTTCCTCAATGTCACCATTGAGAAAAGCAGTCTTAACATCCATTTGATGAAGCTCAAGATCAAAATGTGCTACTAATGCCATTATAGTCCTGAAAGAGTCTTACGATGAAACTGGAGAGAAAGTCTCTTTATAATCAATGCCTTCTTTTTGAGTGTAGCCTTTTGTGACAAGACGAGCTTTGTACTTAATAACATTGCCCCCTGAATCCCTTTTGGTTTTAAAAATCCATTTACAACCAATAGGTTTCGTACCTTCAGGCAACGTAACAAGCTCCCAAACGTCATAATCGCTCATAGACTTCATCTCATCATTCATGGTATCAATCCACTTTTGAGAGTTAGAACACTTAATAACTTGACTGAAGTTGATTGGATCATCTTCCTCAAGTCCAATATCACTTTCTTGTTCTTGGAGAAATACATAATAATCATCCGAAATTGCATTTCTCCTCTCTCTAGTGGATCTCCTTAATGGCATTTCAGTTACTTGAGGTTGTTGATTTTGATTTTCATTAGTTATATCAGGTTCATGATGGGGGAGATTTTCGAGATTGTCTTGAACCGGGGTAAAGACACATGTTCTTCCTCAAAGATAAAATCTCTAACAGCTTTATCTCCCCACCCCCCAAACTGAATATCCTCAAAGAACCTAGCATTTCCCGTCTCAAAAAAAGTTCGTGATGTGGGATCATAAAACTTAAAACCCCTGGATTTTTCAGAGTATCCAACAAAATAGCTACTAACCGTCTTAGCGTCCAGTTTCTTTTCATTCGGCCTATAAGGCCTTGCCTCAGCTGGACAACCCCAAATGTGTAAATGCCGAATACTGGGTTTATGCCCAGTCCAAAGTTCAAAAGGGGTTTTGATTGTAGCTTTAGTTGGAACTCTATTTAGAATATAAGTTGCGGTTTTTAATGCTTCACCCCAGAGTGAGTCTGGCAAAGAAGTACGAGAAATCATACTTCTTACCATATCCTTAAGGGTCCTATTTCGTCTCTCAGCTACACCATTCATCGTAGGACTTCCTGGCATAGTATATTGAGGGACGATCCCACACTCATCTAGGAATTTAGCAAAAGGCCCTGGACGTTGTTCACCGGAACCATCATATCGACCATAGTATTCACCACCACGGTCAGATCTAACGGATTTAATTCTTTTGCTTAGTTGATTTTCAACTTCAGCCTTAAATGATTTGAACACGTCTATGGATTGGGACTTTTCGTGAATAAGATATAGGTACCCATAACGAGAGTAATCGTCTATGAATGTGATAAAGTATTGTTGACCATTCCGACAAGGAGTAGGAAATGGCCCGCAAATATCCGTATGTATCAATTCTAAGACGTCCGAAGCTCTCTTGGCACCTAATCTAGTCTTGTTTGTTTGTTTTCCCTTGATACACTCAATACAAATTTCCGAATTTGAGGTATCAAGAGAATCAAGAATTCCATCTGACACGAGTTTCTGAATTCTTTGAATGGATATGTGACCCAAACGTTTATGCCAGAGTGATATAGAATTCTCATTAGTTAATTTCCTTTTAGTACCACTTAAACTTGTATGCAAAGTTTCTTTATTTGAAGTTATTGTATCAACCAAATATAAGCTATCAAATGTTGATAAAACACCAGTACCAATAAGATTTGAACACTGAAAGAGACTAACTTTAGTATCCCCAAATGTACATTTATAACCAGATATGTCCAATTGGGGAACCGAAATTAAGTTCCGTCTAAAAGACGGTACAATAAAAGTCTCATCCAAATCTAAATGAAAACCGGTCTTAAACAACAGCCTAAATTTGCCAATAGCTTCAACTGGCACCTTCTTGCCGTCACCCACATAGATGTATCTTTCACCATCATTTGGTTTTCGGCAGTTCAGGCAACCCTGCATTGATATACTCATATGAGTAGTAGCAGCAGAATCTACCCACCAAGTATCCTTAGGTACTGAAATTAAATTAACTTCAGAACAAACAAGAGAAAGAAGTGTACCTTTTTTCGCACGCCAGGCATGGTACTTGGTACAATCCTTCTTCACATGATTAGTCCCCTTACAGAAGAAGCAACCTAATGAAGTGATTTCAACCTTAGGTTCCTTATGTTGCTTATTCTTGGGCTTTGCAACCGCAACTTCCTTACCCTTCCTCTTCTTAGTTTCCTTAGAAGAGGATGCCAAATGAGCACTTTCTGTCTTATCTAGCTTTATCCTTTCCTCTTCTTGTACACAGTGTGAAATGAGCTCGTTAAGAGACCATTTCTCCTTCAGGCAGTTATAACTGACCTTAAACTGATTAAAGTGTGCAGGAAGAGATATCAAAACAAAGTACACAAGCAGTTCCTCAGTTAAATCCAGCTTGAGTGACTTAAGTTTCGAAGCAAGATGAGACATTTCCATAATGTACTCCCTAATGTTTCCCTTGCCCTTATACCTCATGGAAACAAGTTTACTCAATAGTGTACTTGTTTTCGCCTTTTCGTTTTGAATAAAACGCTGTTCGAGGTTTTCAAGGAAAACTTTGGCATTGGGTTCATCATTCATAGTGCCCCTGAATGATTCTGGGATTGCACGCTTCATGATCATGAGACTCATGCGATTCGAGCGTTCCCACTTCTCCATCACCCTCCTGTCATCAGGAGAGGATGTATCCTCAAGAGGAGTAGGTTGCTCGGTCCGAAGTGCTAAGTCAAGATCCATGCAACCGAGAACGATCATGACGTTCTCTTTCCATTCCTTAAAGTTAGTGCCGTTAAGCACAGGGATGCAATTGATGTTGGCAGAGATCGTAGAAGCAGAAGAATTTACTGAAAATAGAACAAAAGGATTACTGAATACATGCTTACATAAACTTGAACTTTAACTTTATAGATTCAAAATTAGGCAATTCCCATTACAAGATACCTAGCACAACATTGATTTTAGTCTTTGGACAGAAAAACAACTTGTAAGTGGTACTCTTGGTGTAGTGATCAAACATAGACAATAAACTCCTGTCAAATATTAAACCTTCCTTTGGGCCGATTTAATATTCACATGGAAAACCAAATAATTGTCTCATATTTACCACCACAAGAATGTTCGAATTCCTGCCAAATAACACCTTCCTTTGGGCCGGTGTTAAACGCATGGAAGACTAACATCCACAGTCATCTTATATTTTAAAATTGATCAATCTACACAATAGAGGTTACTTTGGCAACATAGTGCTTCAATTGAATAACTAAAATATTAGATGCTATAAACTTTAGTTCCTTAAGCCATTTTATGAATCTCAACTTAATGTGTTACATATTTTGATATGTAACACTTGAATATTAATCGTTGTTTACATGATAGGACAATTCTAAATATATTATAAGAATTGATGGACTTTAAAACAATTAATATTCACTGAAACTTAAGAGAGTTGAAACGTTTTGAACCTTACTGGACCAACACAATCAATTGTCAAAACCAGACAATCGATTGTTTGGTTTTCTGAAAAAGTTTTTAAGTTACTGGACCATCCACAATCGATTGTCAAAGCCAGACAATCGATTGTTTGGTTTTATGAAAAAAAATTTTAAGTTACTGGACCATGACAATCGATTGTTGTGGTTTTATGAAAAAATTTTAAGTTACTGGACCATAACAATCGATTGTCAAAACCATACAATCGATTGTTTTGGTTTTGATAAAAAATTTTCAGTTTCTGGACCATCACAATCGATTGTCTACAATAGATAATCGATTGTATGGTATAATTAAAAAACGTTTCAACTCACTGGACCAGAACAATCGATTGTCAGGCTTTAACAATCGATTGTCTGGTGTTCCAAAATAACTGCCAGAATATTTAACGTCTCAGACAATCGATTGTTTAAGGGAACAATCGATTGTCTGACTGGCAGTGACCAAAAAATAATTTCCAGAATAACACATCATTTTCAACATGGATTTTAAACATAAAAAACATGTTGTTAACCAACTAAAATCATGCTGAATCATACAATGTTTTAACATCAAATACATTAAAACATAACAATCATAAGATCATGCTATTTCATGGTAGAATTTTATAAACAAAATTCTAATTAAACTTAAACATGATTTCTAACATAACATGAACCTTATGATCATCCAAATTATCCAAAATGAAGGGTGGCTCTGATACCAATTGTTAGGATTATGATTCCTACTAAAGACAATAACCTTCATATTGAATAATCCGGAATTACAACTACATGAGCGGAAGCTAACCTGAATCCATATGTGGAATTTGATGAACCTCCTTTTGATGATAGTCCTTGAGTTGTTGTGAACTCCTTTAGCCTTCCTTCAAGTTTTCTTGAAGTATGATTGTCACCACAAGAATGAATCCACAATACTAAAACAATATATGAAAGGTTCACAATAATAGTGTTATGACAATAATCAAAATTTGGCTTATGGTTTTCACCCTATTTGCAAGACAATGGACAATATGGTTCTTGATTCAATGGGAAGAAGAAGAACTTGTCTTTCTAAAGAATGGGAACCATAACCCTACTTTATAACTCTAGGAGTTACATAACCCAAGAGACAAGAGTTATAAGACAAAAGTTATGTCTTGAGTTATGTCTTGCAAGAGTTACAAAACTCAAGAGTCACAAGCATTCATGTAACCATAGTTACATTTGTAACCTTAGTTAGCCCATCATAAACTAAGGTTACCCTTTTGGGTATCTACACATTAATCCTACACTTTAGTATGACAACACATTGGCCCCCTTAACATAATGTCCATAAGACCACATAATTAGGCCAAACCAAAAGATAGCACATAACATATAATTATCCATATATTGTTCATATGTGTGTAGATATAAGTCCATATATCTAGATATAAATCCATATATCTTACATTGATTCCATGTTTAATTATTATCGTTAATGTTCAGATGACAAAAAAAACTAATTTAATATATATATATATATGCACATTGACTGGAGTTGTGAATTGGATATGGGATTTTGGACATATAGAAATGAAAAGATTAAATTTATCACGTTAATTTTTTTTATCTTGTTTGCTTAAAATCTTTAGTGATATGTTTTAGGTCCAAAAATTTTGGCTACTTTAAGAACTCATTTGTGGTTGGTAGGCAAGCTTTAAAATTTAGTTAGTCTTGAGGCGAGAGGTCGTTTCCGTAGTTAAATTAATCCGGGGAATACCCCGATGGGCTTGTGTATATTTTACTCCGGGGAATGCCCCGAAGTATTTTGTAATTGGAGGCCGAAAGGGAACTCGTAGTACTTTATTTCTTATTTTATATTTATTTTTATTCATTTAGGTGGGGACAACCTCGAGCCTCTTGTGTGTTTATATTATTTTTGTGTGTTTAACCTCAATTTAAATATTTTAAAAGCCAACTTGATCATGTACGCAACTGTGACCTTCACGGGACTTTGGGAGTGCCTAACACCTTGTCCCTGAGTTAATTGAACCCCTTTACCCGAATCTCTGGTGCGGACTCTGTTTTAGAGTCTGAAATCTTTTAAAATAAAAAAATAAATATTTAAAAAAACGGAGAGCTGGCACACCAAAATCAAATGTCAGGTGGAGACTCTGAGTTTATTTCCTTTTGAACACTATTTTTGTCACTTTCAAAATTGAAAAACCCTTTGCAAGCTTTTATTAAATCCTTTTATTAATTTAAGAGGGTTAAGTAGAGTTTGTTAAAAATGTGGCGTGACATCTCTGGCGACTATGCTGGGGAGTAACGGGTTCGAGCTAGTACTTGATTTTGTTGGCTTTTAGGATTTTCGGTTGAGGTTTTTATGTGTTTTGTTTGTTTTATCTGATTTTTATTTTTTTATGTCTTTTATTATTTGCTAGCTGCTTATTTGTTTACAGTTTTTCCTTTATGTGTTACTGCTTTATAAATTGTCATCATTTTGTATAATCATGGGTCTTTTTTCTGCAACAAGTCTTTCAGAGTACGTTTGAGCGTACACGGTCTTTTTGTGAGTCACTCGTGTCTTTAGGGGGTGGCGTGGGAGCGTGGAGTGGGCGGACAGCTAGAGCAGCCTTCATCGACCACGTGCCTCCCCGAATTGCCTTGTTAGTGAACCCCAATCTTAGGTCAGCAGAAGCCACCTCAATGCAGCCAGACACAAACTGGAAACCATTCAATTTGACTTGAGAAAACAAAACTTGGACCAGCAGTTGATAGATTAGGAAAGGACCACCTTAACTGAAATTGAGAAGTGGAGCAACATTGAGGAGCAGATTCTGCACCAAAAATCAAGAGCACAGTGGATCACATGTGGAGATTCAAACTCAAAATACTTCCATGCACAATTGAAGCAAAGGACAAACATAAACACAATTGGTTCCATATACACATATTCAGGTGAGAGGCTGTCTGATCCTGAGCTAGGGGAAGCAGAGTTCCTAGACACTTTCAGGAAGATACTGGGTGGGAAAAAACATGTTTGTAAATGTCCAAACACAGCCATATTTCAACAGGGACCATGTATCAGTATACAATAGAAGCAGTCACTGATTAGGCCAATTACAAAGGAGAAAATCTCTCAGGCAATAAATGATATGCCACATGACAAAGCTCCATGGGTAGATGGCTTCCCAGTTGAGTTCTTCACTAGACACTGGAATACAGTTGCAGATGATGTCTTCAGTGCAGTGCAGGAATTTTTTATAACAGGAAGAATGCACAAAGGAATAAGCAGCACAGCAGTTTCATTGATCCCAAAAATACAGAATCCTACTACTGTCAAAGATTACAGACCAATTGCTTGTTGCACAACACTGTATAAAATAATCACCAAAATATTCACAGCAAGAATCAAAACAGTCATTGGTGGTTTGGTTAGCAATTCCCAATCAGCTTTTAGTGAGGACAGGAGCATAACGTACAACATTCTCTTTACACAAGAATTATTTAAAGGTTACAACAGGAAAGGTGTCTCCCCTCACTGTGTATTAAAAGTTGACCTGCGGAAGGCTTATGATACAGTCGAATGGTGTTTCATTGAGAGACTGATGCTGGATATGGGTTTTCCCTTCAAATTTACAAATTGGATAATGGAATGCATCTCTTCTGTCACATATTCACTAAGTCTCAATGGAGGATTGACAACACCGTTTAAAGGACAAAGAGGTATACGGCAAGGCGACCCAATGTCCCCATACCTCTTTTTAATTGTCATGGAATATTTGAACAGGGAACTAAAGAATATGACGGCACGGAAGGATTTCAAATTTCATCCTAGATGTAAGAAGCTAGGAGTGGCACATATCTGTTTTGCGGATGATCTACTACTATTCTGCAAGGCCGATACCCAATCTGTAAGACTTATAAACCAGACGCTCCAAAAATTTGAGGAAACCTCAGGATTACAAGCAAATGCAGACAAAAGTGCGGTCTATAGCATGAGTCTCAAACTGGACAAAGGAGGAAATCTTGCACGAACTGAATTCCCTGGAGGGTCCCTACCCTTCAAATATCTTGGGGTCCCCATGGACTCCAAAAAATTAACAATTGCTCAATATTGGCCAATAGTAGAGAAAATAACACAGAAGATCAACTACTGGACATCAAGACTTCTATCTTATGCAGGTAGGCTCCAGTTAATCAAGACAGTATTATTTGGTATGCAATCATACTGGACTCAAATCTTCCTACTTCCAAAAAAGGTAATGAAGATGATTGAAGCAATATGCAGATCCTTTCTATGGACTGGTGCAGCAACTGTGTCCAAAAAGGCACTAGTCGCTTGGGAAACTATATGTCTACCATATAGTGCTGGGGGCTTGAATGTTTTGAAATTGTCAATCTGGAATAAGGCAGCGGTAGCAAAGCATTTGTGGGCAGTAACAATGAAAAACGACAGCCTATGGATCAAATGGCTGCACACATACTACATTAAGAACAATGCTGTAGAGGATGTTCCAACTCCTAAAACAGCGGCCTGGGCTATGAGGAAGATTTTTGAGACCAGATCATTGATAACAAACACACAGGGTGTACAGGGGGACCTGAAATGTAGACTGATCCAGCTACAGAGGGGTGAAAAATTCAACATCAATAAACTCTACAAACTCCAACTCCCTCAATTCCCCAAAGTACAATGGAAAAGCATAGTATTGCAGCCTAAACTACACCCACGATTCAAATTCGTAGTCTGGCTAGCTTTACGTAGAAGACTGGAAACAGTGGAGCGCCTAATGCATTTTGGAATACAGATTCCGCAATAATGAGTATTCTGCAAGCAAGCAGACGAATCTTTTGACCATCTGTTTTTTACCTGCCCGACATCATGGGGAGTATGGAATAGATTACTCATATGGTTGGGATACCAGAGAACCATTTGTGACTGGAACAGTGAAGTAGAATGGATAAGCAACATTGCAAAAACGAGAAACGGACTAGCAGAAAAAACCACCAGTGTATTCGGAATGTTAGTCTACTGCCTCTGGCGAGAAAGGAACAAAATAAGATTCCATGGTGGAACTATAGTTATAAATGATACATGCAAAGAGATAGCGGTTCACGTGCATACGCAGGGAACATCTCTTAGACACTGGAAGAACTTTTTGCAAAGAATGGACCACTTCCCCTAGAACCTATGTCTTTTTTCTTCAAAATGAATGTATTTATAGCATAGGAGAGTGATATTATATTAGACTGAGTGGAAAGTAGCTAGTCAGCGGCTGCTGGATAAATCTGTATTATTCTGATCTATTGATGAAATGGAAATTAAATTTAAAAAAATAAATAATAAAAAATCTTAGTTTAGCATTTAGGTCATTTTATTTGAATCATGTCATTCACACCTAGTAGGGCTCGGTCCCAGGTACCGTGTCCCTTTGTAAGGAGCATGTCCAAATTTTGTCAAAATGGGCCTGTAGCCCAAAATGACATTCAATCATCCTATCTGCTAAATCTTTACTCTTTGAGGGTGCAAAGGTCATTTGGCGGACCGATGTTTGGGAAAGAAGGATGAAAATGAAGCAAGTAGGGTCCACTCACATTTTTCTTTCATTGTTTTCCAAAAAAATCATAAAAATGAAAATGAAAAATCCAAAAATATTTTATACTTTTCCATTATTTTCCAAAAATCCAAAAAAAAAATAAAGAGATAAAGAAAATCAAATTTTTTTTTTACACTTTCTCATCATTTTTAAAAAATTCAAAAAGAAAGAAATGAGAAAATCCAAAAAAGATTTTATACTTTTTTATTATTTTTTAAAAACTCAAAAAAAAGTGGAAAATGAAAATTCCAAAAAGATTTTGCACTTTCCATCATTTTTTTCAAAAAGATCACAAATAGTTTTTATTTCAAATTAGAAGCATTTTTTTCTTTATCCTATATTTAATCTTCCAAAACTACGCGAACCTGATTCTTGTTCTTTTGGATCGAGATACGTAGGCAACTCACATAGGGTCTGGTCTTCCTAGTCTTAGGTTCTTGGCTTTGCAGGGTATTAACCAAATCTTGCATGTCTAGCCACTAGTGGCCATATCGGTCATTGTTGTAAAATGGGGTCATTTTCGCAAAAGTAGTTCAATAACCCATGTCATAGGATCTTGAGTCCATAAATACGTTCATGTTACTTTAGGGACTGCCTTTTTAGAGTTTGCATCTTTAGCCACTTCTGGCCATATCGACCATTTTGCAAAATGGGTTATTTCTGTAAATTAGTTTTTAGGCCATGATTATGGGAAGTCGAATCCATACAAGTCTTATGGAGGTATGTCCATGTCTTTGAGGTCATCTTTGTTGAGTTTGCACTTCTAGCCCTTCTTGGCCACATAGGTCATTTTTGCAAAAATAGCCCAATTATGCCTTGCATGTGTCCAGTAGGAGATTCCATGTGCCTTGAGTCACTAACTCTATTTGATCATATTTTTCTCATTCAGTTATGGAGCAATTTGCTAGAGTTTGAGCATGACAACCCAAGACCACAACATTTAGGATCTACTTATAGATACTTTTATGTTTATAGTCTGTCATTCATGCTGTCTTTTAAGTATTAGTCTTGTACAGTAGTATCAAGTCTGTCAGTCTTGTTAAGATTTTCGAGTCATTTGTTATATTACTTCCCATTTTGTATTAGAAAAAATTTATAATGAAATCCAAAAAAAAAATCTTAGTTTATTTTGTCAGTTACTTTTCAGAACTACGATTGATCTGATTCATGAAGGACATGATACGTAGGCAACCTACATAGGGTTCAATCGAATCACTTTTTTTTATAAAAAGGAAAAAAATATGGGAATTTTGGACATGAGAAATGAGAGGAAAGAAAAGAGAGGGAAAGAAATGAAAACCAAACAAGGATAGAAAAGAAAGAAAAAAAAAATGAAGGTTGAAGTGAACAAAATTAGGATGATGCCAAATGACATTGTGACCCTCAAAGCCATTCTATAACCGTTAGTTGTTGCTAGGGGCATTGCACGCAATGTGATATTTCAATCTGATAAATGTTAACGCTAACCTGTTGGCTTTGTTTTGCTCCTCTTTATTACTTTCATTACAACAAAGGGTGGTTAGATTATGGCACTTTGGCGATTCATCTGTGCAACACAAGGTCAAAAAGTAAGGAAACCATGGGTAGCAAAAACTTGGATAAGAGAGTTGTCGACCCCTCGAGGAAGATTGTGGAGTCGGAATCTGAATTGAACGAGGAGGTCCAAAGGTTGAAACAACAAATGTCTGAGATGTGTTAAGCATGGGCCAACTGTCAAGGACCTCCCCTTTCTTATGCTTTCCCAGAGTTTACACCAATCTCTGCTACTGCCACCCCGATTTCATTGTCCGATCAATTCTATCCATTCAGGTTCAGTCCTTATCCCAATTGCACGACAATAGTTGGAACTTCTGTTGCACGCTCACAAAGTGTATCATTGACAACCAATCAGACAACCACTACAGTTATGCATGTCTTTACTATCCCGCAGCCGACGGTAGTGCAGAGAAAAACTCATGAGTTTCAATTTGATTCTCATCAAGAACAGTATCACTCTCCTGAGTACCACTCTTACCTATTTGATCTTCCTGCAAAGATTGAGAAGCCTGGGCCAGAGGTAGCATCTAAAGAAATAACTCACAGACTGAAAAGCTTAGAACAACAGTTGAAAAACATGCAAGGGTCGGCAGGTCACAGAGTATTGCCTTCAAGGATCTATGTATGTTCCCGATGTTCATTTGCCACTTGGTTTCAAGATTCCCAAATTTAAAATGTATGATGGACATGGAGACCCCGTAGCCCACCTGAAAAGGTATTGCAATAAATTGAGAGGTGCGGGAGGAAATGAAGAATTGCTGATGGCTTGTTTTGGGGAAAGGCTTACGGGTGTAGCCTCCGAATGGTTTATGGGTCAAGACACATCTTGCTGGTATGTCTGGAATGATATGACACATGCCTTTGTCAAACTAATTTAATTTATGGTGAAAATAGCATGGGCTAGTTTTCGGACGGGTCATTGAAAAATAGTCACTGTTTGCAAAGTCATTGGAAAATAGCTACTGTTTTGCTGCAATATAAAAAGTTCCATCATAATATACTGGAGATCGGTGCATATTTGTATGAACTTCCATCATATTATGCTAGAATTTCAACACATAGAAAGTTCTAGCATAATATACTGGAGACTGGAGCACATATGTATGAACTTCCGGCATATTATGCTGTACCACTATATTATTCTGTAACTCTAGTATATTATGCTAGAATATTTTTCGGATTTTGAACAATGTTTTCTCTTAGATTTATCTTTACATAAAAAGTGGCCAAATTTTGATTACTTTAAAATAATGGTTATTTTTTAATTACCTTTTGTAAATTTGGCTATTTTTGAATTTCACCCAAATTAAAGCGTTGTTTTTTCAACCAAAGAAATTATTCATGGATCAATTTAGGCTAAAAATCAGCATAACTTTAAATTGTAAAATTAGCACTGGCTAGCCAATTTTTTGATGGGTCATTGAAAAATAACCAGAGTTTGTAAAGTCATTAAAAAATAACCATTATTTTGCCGCAACACGAAATATTCTAGCATGTTATGCTGGAAGTTCATACACATGTTCTCCAATCTCCACTATGTTATGTTGGAACGTTCCGCGTATTGGAGATCCAACATAATATACTAGAGATTGGAGTACATGTGTATGAACTTCCAGCATATTATGCTGCATCCGTATATTGCGCTGGAACTCCAGTATATATACTAGATTCCAATATATAATACTAGAGTATTTTCTAAATTTTGAATAGTGGTTTTCGTTCAGATTTATCTTTACATGAAAAATGGCTAAATTTCAATTACTTTTGAAACTGTGGCTAGTTTTGACTGACCACTTTTAAATCTGGCTATTTTTAAATTCCTCCCCTTTAAATTGGTTGAGATGCGTTGGGTCAAAGATGGATTGAGTTAAAAAATGTGCGGATTAATAACCAGCTCAACCTCGAACGAGTTATTCGGGCATGGGTAAAATTTGACATCCTTAATATCATATTTCTTCAGGGTGTTGAGGAGGCAGTGGCGGAGCTAGCACTAGTGGTACGGGTTAGGCCGAATCAGTCACTTTGATCCAAATCTTGTTTTAAAAATTTATTTAATATGTACAAATTATTAATTTAGAATCCAATAAATTAAAATATTTTAATAAATCTACTTCTCAAAATTAAAGCATTGTTAGTTGTAGCGTTGCTGATCTAAAAAAAAGTTGCTAATTCTCAATGTATAAGTTTTTTTTTTTGGTAATTAAAGTTTAATTAATCACCACCGTATATGCATTACAAAACCGTAGTCTAGCTTATACTCAGCTGACTATCTCTAATTCGTCAAAACTCACTACATAGAATCAAAGATATCTCCTAATGATACTAAATGTTAAATTGCTGCAAAATTTTTCTAATTCTAGAGGTACCTCTAACATTACAAGTGTATGCTATCTCCCTCGGTAAAACTGCACAGTTACGAAAAGTTTTGTTAAAAATTCTCGAGTTCCTCTCCATCCAGACAGCATATGTGACTTCAGCAATTACCATTTTAAAGATATCGGCTCGACAAGATTTCCCTTTTGCTTTACTTATGAACCATTGTAGTTTTTGATCCCAAGTACATGTTTGAGGATGGCTCTCATGTAGCCACTGCATAACTTGCTCCCATAGATCAGATGAGAAAGGGCATGAATGCATAAGGTGATCTCTGGTCTCTCTGTGGTTCTGGATTAGTATGCACTGTTGATAAACACTCAGTCCCCAACTTGCCAATCTGTCTTTAGTTGGTAGTCTGTCTTGTAGAGCATGCCACAAATTGAAGACTGCTTTTGGTCTAGCATAATTTTTGATGATCAGATTCTTCAATGGAACTCTCGGCAGGTCTCCTGACTGCAAGTGATATAGTTGTCTAATGGAACAGTCCTGGCTCCTCCAGTGTTGAAAATTCTGCAGAATATCTCTAGAGGCTATAATTTTCCTGACCATCCAGCTGGACTATGTAGGTATTGGCATGCTTTCTATCAGCTTGTGTTGTGTAATAAGCAGTGATCCATCTTATCCACAGTTTATCCTTTTTGTGAGCAAGACCCCAGCAAGTCTGTAATTGCAGCTTTATTCCAGAGCATAAGATTAATAAGGTTCATCACTCCTACTGATTTTGTAGTGCACATTCTGTACCAAGATACATAGGCTTTCTTAGTGATGGAGTTTAGGCCAGACTAGATAAAACTTCTACAAATTGCTTCAATCATCTTAAGGACTTTAGCAGGAAAAATAAATATCTGTGCCCAGTATGCTTGAATGCCAAATAGAACAGATTGGACTAGTTGAATCCTTCCAGTGTAAGATTGTTTCCTAGCAGTCCATGAAGGGATCTTAGCAGTAATCCTCTCCACTAGAGGCTGTCATTGGATCAAGGCAATCTTCTTGGTGGAAAGAGGCACACCTAGATATTTGAAAGGTAGCTCACCCTGAACAAAACCCAGGTGGTCTATAATCTGTTTTCAATGTATAAGTTTAGTTAAGACCTATTAAATATTTAGAAACATGACATTGTATAGTTGCTCTCAAAATAATTCTCAAAAATAACTCTCTATCTACACCTCTCAAAATATTAAGGTTTTTTTTTAGCCCGCGCCAATAACTATTTATATTTGGTGCGGGCTAAAAAAAACCCTTAATATTTTGAGAGGTGTAGATACAAAGTCTTATTTTTGTGTACCACCTGTCCTAAATAATTAGTTGGGATGGGAAGTGAATTTGTTGTAAAATATTTGACGTTTAGAAAATGAAATACTATTATTTATTAGATTTCTCATATCTATATTTACCTTTATTGCTCTAATTAGTGGAATGTTAATTAGGCAAACAATAATAACCCAACAAATTCTCACAAGTAGGGTCTGGGAAAGATAGAGTGTATGTTGACCTTATCCTTACTCGAAAAATAGAGAAATTGTTTCCGAAAAACCCCCGGCTCAATAATGGAATGTTAATTAGGTAGTGCATTTAAAGGAAATAAAAGGTAGTTTAGACAAATATTAAGGCTATGAAATATCTTAATTTCTTAGTAAAGTGTATAAAACATTAACAGACAGATAATATGATAGGAAGATAACAGAAATTTCTAGAAGATAAGTTTTAAACCAATTAACAGGATTCAGTGGAATGCTTCGTAGGACCATTTGGACCAAAATAAAAATAGAGCAGGATAGTGCGATAATGATATTGACATTTGAAATTTAGTTTATTCTAAGTTCATTGTCAAAAGTATAAATAACCCAACTTTTAATTATAGTAATTATACACATTGTAGCGCTCAATTTTTATATAAAACCAAGAGTTAGTATCATAAAACTCCCTTGAACTATAATATTTTTGTCAATTTCCTACTTAAATTATTCGGTATTCCCCAAAATCACCTGAACTATATTGTCCTTCATATTAAAACCCCTTCATTGCTTACCTGATATAACGTGTGCAAACACTCGCTTGGGAGCGCGAATCAGCTAAAAAAGTCATCAAAATGGCTCATATAACATAAAATAATGGCTAATTAGCCTAACCCTCTTTCACATTTATTTTTTTTAATAAATATTCTCCATATTTCAATTATATCCACATTTCTTCCTCATCTTTTCTAAAACCATTTTTTCATTTCTTCTTTATTTTTCACCTTCTTCATTTTTTAACCTTTTTTCTTCAGTTCGCCATATGGATTTCCTCTGAAAAAATTTCTCCCTCTCTTGTTTCCTCTGAAAAAATTTATGCACTTTCTTGTTTTAGCCTTCTTTCATTTCTTAGACATATCGTTGAAAGAATACAAATTTAAATATTTTTATTAAACTAACCACCTTGTAGAGAATAAAGTTGAATATCTTGAACCTTTTTTATGTAATCTGGAATTAGAGAATATATTTTTATTTGTTGGCCAATTAATTTTTTACCTATGAAATTTTATTTTGTGTAATCTTTTTTAATATAATATAAGATGATTTTTAAGAAACACTATGTACCTTTATTTATATTTTTCTGTGCTACAAATTGAATATAAATGAGTTATTCAATTGGAATTTAGCATAAAGCACATTCACAATTACATTTAAAATTAACACAATGTATTAAATATTATTTTGGCCACAACTCATAAAATTAATCAATCGTCCCAGGGTAATACATCATGAGTAAATTGTATAAAAAAAACTCTTTAAAAATCATAAGTTAATATAGTGAGACAGACGCAACATGGAGTTTTAATATTATAGGGGAATATAGTTCGGGGGGATTTTGAGAACACCAGATAGTTTAAGTAGGTAAGTAATAAAATAGTAAGAGTTTACACGGGTATTTGGCTGAGTTGAATAGCCACGTGTAGTGCTATATGACATATTTTTTAAATAATTAGGAGAGTATACTACACGCACACCTACAAATGCAATGAGGGGCTTGTAATATGAAGGACAATGTAGTTCGGGCGATTTTGGAGACACTGAATTAAATAGGGAACTGATAAAAATATAATAGTTTAAGGAGATTTTAGGGAATTAACACTAAAACAAAAGTATTAAAATATGTAAGAGATTCCATTTCTAAACCAAAAATCAAATTGTAGTATTACAATGCATACAATACATTTTTTTTTTTTGCAAGTTTGTTTTCCTTATGAAATTGGATTTCATAACTATTGAATTTTATAGAATCAACAATGTCAATTTAAACTATTAAAGGCCTTTCACTATAAACATATTCTTATCCAACAAAGAGTAGATTATTGACGACGACGCTTGAGAGCCCATGTAGCAAGCTATCTTAAAGCAAGGTCAATGCAAAAATCTGAACTAGATTTGGTGGGGTGCGCCAGGCCTTTGCAGTAGTGCAACGCATATCATGGCATAGGTAGGAACGAGGAGGCAAGCCCCCCATCTTCCGCATATCTTGCTCATCCGACATGGCATGAATCACCGAACCTTGCCTTCAGCAGATGCATCCTATTACTATATTGATGATCTTGTATACTAACCGAGTCCGCACTCGCCCGAGGCGATATTGTTGCTTTCCCCATGTAAAGCTTCGGAAGCTTCCAGAACTTTTTGACGCTTGAGAACCCAAGTAGCAAGCTATCTTAATGGACTCTCCCCCTTAAAAATAGAGTTAATATCGACAACCTCATCAAGACCAAAAAAACCCTAGACTATCTCTTCTTCTTTTTATCCTAAGAAAACCTAAACCTAGCAGCCAAAAGAAAAACCAAGCTAAACCCTACACACTACAAAAACCCTAGAAAAAAGGAAAAACCTAGTAGTCGTTTTTGCTCCTTCAACAAAGAGACATTGAAAAACCCAAGAATAACTACATAGCCGCCACCCCATCTACAACCCCAAATATTCGCCAGAAAACGACCACAGCTGCTCGTCGCTATCCTCATCCAACGCCGTTGGTTTTCCTCCATCGCTAGCCAGTCCACGACCAGCAGCTAGTTCCGTCGACCACCGTCGCTCGTCGCTGCTCCAGTGAACCAGTCCAGCTTCCTCTCCATTCGACGCCTCTCCCTCCTCACGTCCAAGCCACAACCATTGTCGAACCTCCAGTTAGTCGTCAATCAACCAGAACAAACCAGCAGCATCCTTCAACTGGAACACCAAACACCTATCTCGTCTCCAAGTTGCTTCTACCATGGCTTTCGATTCATTTATTCCTTCTCTGATTTTATTATTAGTTCACCCATATAATCAAAGCAACAGTGTGAGGGAAATCGAAATGGAGTGACTGATGTATTTGGGTTCAACTCGAAGTCTCTCGGCGCCGATTTGAGTTTCCGTCCGCGGTTCCGGCGTTTTTGTTTCAAAGTTGCCGTGCAAGAAACTTCAGGTTCATTAAGATTGATTTCTCATTTACTTTTACTTTGTGTTTGATTAACATCATGCTTTTACTACTTTGTTTATTCTATCACTGCTCTGTTTATTTTTTCTTTGAATGTCACTTTGTTGTTTTTGTTTGTGTTTAATCTGATTGGATGAATTTCGAAAATTAAAGTGAGCTTTGATTCCATGTTTAATTATTACCATTAATGTTCAGATGACAAAAAAACTAATTTAACATATATAAGCACATTGACTGGAGTTGTGCATTGGATATGGGATTTGGACATATAGAAATGAAAAGATTAAATTTATCACGTTAATTTTTTTTATCTTGTTTTCTTAAAATCGTTAGTGATATGTTTTAGGTCCAAAAATTTTGGCAACTTTAAGAACCCGTTTGTGGATGGTAGGCAAGCTTTAAGATTTAGTTAGTCTTGAGGCGAGAAGTCATGTCTGTAGTTAAATTTATCCGGGGAATGCCTCGATGAACTTGTGTATATTTACTCCGGGGAATGCCCCAAAGTATTTTGTAATTGGAGGCCGAAAGGTAACTCGTAGTACTTTATTTCTTATTTTATATTTATTATTCATTTAGGTGGGGACGACCTCGAGCCTCTTGTGTGTTTATTTTAGTTCTGTGTGTTTTACCTCAATTTGAATGTTTTAAAAGCCAACTTGATTATGTACGCAACCATGACCTTCACGGGACTTGGGGAGTGCGTAACACCTTCTCTCCGAGTCAAATGAACTCCCTTACCTGAATTTCTGGTGCGAAATTGGTTTTAGAGTCTGAAATGTTTTAAAAGAAAAAAATAAATATTTAAAAAAACGGTGACCTGGCTCACTAAAATCAAATGTCAGGTGGTGACTCTGAAGTTATTTCCTTTTGAACACCATTTTTGTCACTTTCAAAATTGAAAAACCCTTTGCAAGCTTTTTTTAAATCCTTTTATTAATTTAATAAGGTTAAGTAGAGTTTGTTAAAAATGGGGTGTGACATCTCTGGCGACTCTGCTGGGGAGTTACGGGTTCGAGCTAGTACTTGATCTTGTTGGCTTTTAGGATTTTCGGTTGAGGTTTTTATGTGTTTTGTTTGTTTTATTTGATTTTTATTTTGTTTCTGTCTTTTATTATTTGCTAGCTGCTTATTTGTTTACAGTTATTCCTTTATGTGTTACTGCTTTATAAATTGTCATCATTTTGCATAACTATGGGTCTTCTTTCTGCAACAAGTCTTCCGGAGTACGTTTGAGCGTACACGGTCTTTTTGTGACTCACCTGTGTCTTTAGGGGGTGGCGTGGGAGCGTGGAGTTGGCAGATAGCTAGAGCAGCCGCCGTCAACCACGTGCTGCGCCAAATTGCCCTTTTAGTGTACCCCAATCTTAGGTCAGCCTTTAGGTCATTTTATTCACATCATGTCATTCACACCTAGTAGGGCTCGGTCCCAGGTACCGTGTCCCTTTGTAAAGAGTCTGTCCAAATTTTGTCAAAATGGGCCCGTGGCCCAAAATGACATTTAATCATCCTATGTGCTAAATGTTACATCTTTGAAGGTAAAAAGGATATTTAGTGGACCGAAATTTGGGAAAGAAGAGTGAAAAATGAAGCAAGTAGGGCCCACACACATTTTTCTTTCATTGTTTTCCAAAAAAAAGAGAAAAAAGAAAATCAAAAAAAAGATTTTACACTTTCTCATCATTTTTCAAAAAATTCAAAAAGAGAGAAATGAGAAGATCCAAAAAAGATTTTATTCTTTTTCATTATTTTTTAAAAACTCAAAAAAAAGTGCAAAATAAAAAATCCAAAAAGATTTTGCTCTTTCCATCATTTTTTTCAAAAAGATCAAAAATAGTTTTTATTTCAAATTAGAAGCATTTTTTTCTTTATCCTATATTTAATCTTCCCGAACTACGCAAACCGGATTCTCGTTCATTCCGGGCGAGATACGTAGGCAACTCACATAGGGTCCGATGTTCCTAGTCTTAGGTTCTTGGCTTTGCGGGGTCTTAACCAAATCTTGCATGTCTAGCCACTTGTGGCCATATCAGCCATTGTTGTAAAATGGGGTCATTTTCACAAAAGTGGTTCAATAACCCATGTCTTAGGATCTTGAGTCCGTAACTACGTGTCATGTTACATTAGAGACTGCCTTTTTTGAGTTTGCATCATTAGCGACTTCTGGCCATATCGGCCGTTTTGCATAATGGGTTATTTCTGCAAATTATTTTTTGGGCCATGATTATGGGAAGTCGAATCCATACAAGTTTTATGGAGGTATTTCCATGTCTTTGAGGTTATCTTAGCTGAGGTTGCACTTCTAGCCCTTCTTGGCCACATATGTCATTTTTGCAAAAATAGCCCAATTATGCCTTGCAATGTGTCCAATAGGAGATTCCATGTGTCTTGAGGTACTAACTCTTTTTGACCATATTATTCTCATTCAGGTATGGAGCAATTTTCTAGAGTTTGAGCTTGACAACCCAGGACCACTGCATTTAGGATCTACTTATAGATACTTTTATGTTTTAAGTCTCTCATTCATGTTGTCTTTTAATTATTAGTCTTGTACATTAGTATCGAGTCTGTCAGTCTTGTTAAGATTTTCAAGTCAGTTGTTATATTACTTCCCATTTTGTATTTGAAAAAAATTTATAAATGAAAATCCAAAAAAATTGTTTTCTTAGTTTATTTTGTCCATTACTTTTCAGACCTACGATTGATCTAATTCATGAGGGACATGGTACGTAGGTAACATACATAGGGTTCGATGGTATCATTTTTTTTAATAAAAAAAAAAGAGATGGGAATTTTGGACATGAGAAACGAGAGGAAAGAAAAGAGAGGGAAAGAAATGAAAACCAAGCAGTGCTAGAAAAGAAAAAAAGGGAAGGTTGAAGTGAACAAAATTAGGATGATGCCAAATGACCTTGTGACCCTCAAAGCCATTCTAGAACCGTTAATTGTTGCTAGGGGCATTACACGCAATGTGATATTTCAATCTGATAAATACTAACGCTAACATGTTGGCTTTGTTTTGCTCCTCTTTGTTACTTTCATTACAACAGAGGGTGGTTAGTTTGTGGCACTTTGGCGATTCATCTGTGCAACACTATGTCAAAAAATAAGGAAACCATGGCAGGCAAAAACTTGGGTAAGAGAGTTGTCGACCCCTCAAGGAAGATTGTGGAGTCGGAATCTGAATTGAACGAGGAGGTCCAAAGGTTGAAACAACAATGTCTGAAATGTGTCAAGCATGGGCCAATAGTCAAGGACCGCCCCTTTCTTATGCTTTCCCAGAGTTTACACCCATCTCTGCTACTGGTACCCCGATTTCATTATCCGATCAATTCCATCCATTCAGGTTCAGTCCTTATCCCAATTGAACGACAATAGTTGGAACTTCTGTTGCACGCTCACAAAGTATGCCATTGACAACGAGTCAGACAACCACTGCAGTTATGCATGTCTTTACCATCCCGCAACTGACAGTGGTGCAGAGAAAAACTCATGAGTCACAATTTGATTCCGACCAAGAACAATATCACTTTCCTGAGTACCACTCTTACCTATTTGATCTTCCTGCAAATATTGAGAAGCCTGGGCCAAAGGTAGCATCTGAAGAAATAACCCGCAGACTGAAAAGCTTAGAACAGCAGTTGAAAAACATGCAAGGGTCGGCAGGTCAGAAGAGTATTTCCTTCAAGGATCTATGTATGTTCCCTGATGTTCGTTTGCCACTTGGTTTCAAGATTCCCAAATTTGAAATGTATGATGGACATGGAGACCCCGTAGCCCACCTGAAAAGGTATTGCAATAAACTGAGAGGTGCGGGAGGAAATGAAGAATTGTTGATGGCTTGTTTTAGGGAAAGGCTTACGGGTGTAGCCTCCGAATTGTTTATGGGTCAAGACACATCTTGTTGGTATGTATGGGATGATATGGTACATGCCTTTGTCAAACAGTTCCAATATAACATCAACATTGCCCCAGACCGCAATTCCCTTTCAAATCTGAAGAAGAAACAGACTGAAAGTTTCCGGGAGTATGCTATTAAATGGAGAGAACAAGCTGCTAGAGTTAAGCCACCCATGGATGACCACGAGCTAATCACCGTCTTCCTTCAGGCTCAAGAACCCGATTACTTTCAAAACATGGTGTCCGCAATTGGCAAATCATTCTCGGAAGCAGCCAAAATGGGAGAAATGGTAGAGAATGGCCTTAAGAAAGGCAAAAATATTAGTCAAGCAACTCTCAAAGCTGCAACTCAGGCGGTCCAAATCGAATTTGGTAATTTTAGTGGCACAAATGAGAAGGTTGAAGAAATCATGATGACATCAAGGTCGAGAAGAGGTCCTATAAGAACATCTCGAAGGCATGAGCAGCCTCGTTTGTTTTTTGACAATTCCCCTGAGAACCCACATTACTCTGTTCCACCACAATATGTTGTTCAGCCGCCAAGACACCTCAGAAGACGAGCACTATCATTGCAAAATCTCCACCAGCCTCCACAAAATTTTCAGGTATCCCATAACCCACATCCAAGCCAAGAGGATAGAGGTAAACAAAGGTTGAAGGATAATTTTACACCGATAGGAGAGTCATATGAAAACTTGTTTGAAAAGCTAAAGAATTATGACCTGATTGCACCTATTCCTCCGAATCATGTGGACAAGCGTGCAAGAAGCTTTGACCCTTCTAAAATGTGTGAATACCACTCCAATTCCCAATGGAACAATGTCGAAAGTTGTCGGGATTTGAAAAGAGAAATAGAAAGAATGATTCAAGAAGGGATAATTGTGAACCAGGACAGCGACACCCAAAATCCTTTACCTGCACATGATGATGAACACTTTATGGGGGTGATGCATTGTAACACGGAGTATGAGGATCCTCTTGGGAACTTGCTGGCTGTGGTTAATGATATTGAAATTGGTGAAGGTCCCAATAATTTTGATATGCAATCCAGTGGCTAAGATGTCGAGCTTGGTGATCGTAAAGACACTCCTTTCTCGGCTAGCCAAGGAGGAGTTTTGGTAGTTTATTTTGTTGTCATTTCTGTTGTTCGGGTTATTCCAGGGTTGTAATCCGGATATTATCTTGTGGCTCAAACTCTTCTTCTTATTCTTTTTGCCTAGTTTGTTTTATTGTAGTAACTCGTCCAGTGTTATCTATGTTGTTCCAGGGTTGTAACCCGTGTCTATTTTGCTTGTTTTGTTCAAACCTTGTTCACTATCTGTCTAATGCAATCTCTGGTTTCCTGTTTGTTCAAGTCAGCTTTTGTTTTGGTTACTTTTCCTTTTATAGTTCTTTCATGTTGTCTCTAATGACATGACATGCACGCATAATTCTCAGCCTGGTCTCGAAAGTTAGTTTAGTCATGAAGCAATGACACAGTGTTGAACATGGTAAAAAGAGGCATTTGAGGAAAAAGTAAAGATTCATGTATTCTGAGAAATCTAAAGCTTGAATTGAGTGAAATTGAGGCAGTTAGTTTGGAAATCAAGAGGTCAATAAGAGCATGCAACAAGGAAATGCCTCTCAAGCAGTTTGAAGTAAATCAGTCAGTGCTTAAATGCATTCTTTCGCGTCAAGATAAGATTGAGTCAAGTCTGCTTCGAACTGGCCAGGGTCATTCATTGAGACAAAGGTATTGCCCATTGGAACTTTTTGTTTGTGTTGATGCCATCAATAGATAATGTGTGTGATTTGTTTGTTTATCTTCAATTGCGTGTTTGTACTTGGCATTTTTAAGTTTGGTATGACAAAGGCATATTATTCTGCTACCTAAACACTTTTATCATATGCTACCCATTTTGGGCCATAATTTTTTATTTCATACCCCTCTTTTGAAATAAAAAATAGAGCTAGGAACTAGAAAAGAAAAAGATAAAAACGAAAAAAAAGAAAGGAAAAAAAGAAAAGAGAAAAAGAAAGAAAAAGAAAGAAAAAAGAGAGAGAAAAATGGAAAAAGAAAAAAAAGAGAAAAGAAAAAGAAAAAAAAAACAAACAACTTTGTCTTTTGAACTACGTTCAACCTGATTCTTGTCACCACAAGATACGTAGGCAGCCTTATGGTTTGGCCACATACAATAAAATATTCCATAATCCCCGAAGTTAAAAGTGGGGCAGTTTTTCTTAGAAATCCCATTGAAAAAGCTTTTTAAAAAAAAATCCAATACTTCAAGAAACTGGGGCAGAAGTTTTAGTTTTACCAAAAGGCCTGATTCCAAAAGTTGTAATTTTGAGCCCTTTCATCTTAAATTACTTTGAGCCTTCGTGCCACCATTTCTTTCCAACCCTGTCCAAAAGCCTACATTGTGGTCCAAAGAAAGACCTTCCAACCATTCTTTGAGGATGCCAAATCAAGTGGGTAGTGAAAGTATGATCTTCTTGCATCATGTGTAATACTTTGTTCTCAACACAAAGAGAGAAAACAATAAAATGAGAGAGTTTTATCGGTGAAAACCCTGATGGGCACCGTAAGGCGATGGTGAGTTGAGAAAAGAACAAAATAAGAGAGGCTTGATGGTGAAAACCCTTCAGGGCACTACAAGTCGATTGAGGATTGTGGATCAGATGGGACAATTGAAGCACTGAATCCCAATTTCACAGCGAAGAGGTACAACAAGAGTTAAATATTAGACTTGCTTGAGAGATCAAGCCACCTAATCCAAAATGCATGTCATGGTCAGTGGAGATGGCCTTCAAATCATATTTGTTTCTTCTTTGTTCTTTTTCCTAGGTAATAATATTGTCTTGTTAGATACCATCTTTTCTCGTTTTCATCTTATTTTGTTCCTCTTGTCTTGTTTGAATCCCTTTTGAGTCTGTTTAATCGAAACAAGTGAGAAATGACTTCAAAATTTTCCCACCAGCTTTCCAATTGCACAAAGCCGAGTCTGGCAAGCACATCAAAATGGCATAAGATACAGGAGAGCAGTGTGTGCACTAAGTTGGTAATAATAGATGTTCTTTGGGATTGATGTAAAATGCAAAGATTGGATGAATATCAGAACACTAGTGCAAAACATCAGGCATAAGGTATTGGACTTGAATGAACCGAGAATATTTCGTGTGATAAGGGTTGTCCGGAAACGCAGTCGATCAATAACAAACATTGTCTTCCAAATTTAAGTCCAAGTTGATCGTGACAAGTGCAGGAGCAGCCGCCTTCAAGGTCAAGGCCACAAACTAACCACCACATTTTAAACTCACAAAATTTTCTTTGTTTGAAACAGGAACAAAGTAGTCCAAGCAAGTTGGTCAAAAACAAGAAAAAAGAAAGATAGAAAAGAACAAATAAAAAGGAAAAGAAGAGTCGACAAAGGGAAGTTTCTCAAATCTTTTCCCTTACTTTTCTAGCTAGTTTGCATGAAATGTTTCCATTGCTCTTCACATTTTCCTCCTTGGATAAAAGTCCTAGTTTGATGGATTTTCCACTCAATCAAAATCTTAGTCTGATGAACCTTTCTCCTAAGATAGAAGACCTAGTATGACGAATTTTTTCCTAGGATCGAAATCTTAGTCTGATGAATATTTCTTCTAAGATAACAAAAAAGACCTAGTCTGATGAATTTTCTCCAAGGATAAAAATCTTAGTCTGATGAATTTTTCGCCTAAGATTGAAAACCTAGTCTGATGAATTTTCTCCTAGGATCAAAATCTTAGTATGATGAATCTTTCTCCTAAGATAGAAGACCTAGTCTGATGAAGTTTCTCCTAGGATCGATATCTTAGTCTGATGAATCTTTCTCCTAAGATAGAAAACCTAGTCTGATGAACTTTCTCCTATGATCAAAATCTTAGTCTAATGAATCTTTCTCCTAAGATAGAAAACCTAGTCTGATGAATCTTTTCCTATGATCGAAATCTTAGTCTGATGAATCTTTCTCCTTAGATAGAAGACCTAGTCTTATGAATTTCTCTTAGGATCAACATCTTAGTCTGATGAATTTTTCTCCTAAGATAACAGAAAACCTAGTCTGATGAACTTTCTCCTAGGAAGAAAATCTTAGTCTGATGAATTTTTCTCCTAAGATAAGAGACATAGTCTGATGAACTTTCTCCTATGATCAAAATCATAGCCTGATGAATTTTTCTTATAAGATAGAAGACCTAGTCTGACGAATTTTCTCCTATAATCAAAATCTTAGTCAGATGAATCTTTCTCCTAAGATAACAAAAAAAAAGAAGAAAAAGAAAGAAAGAGGAACTAATCTCATGAATTTTCTCCTATGATCGATATCTTAGTCTAATGAATTTTTCTCCTAAGATAGAATACCTATTCTGATGAATTTTATAGTCAAATCCTCTTGGGTTAATTCACAGAAGATACACATCCTAGTCAAGTCTTTAGTCTTACTCTCATTATTGCATCAATAGCATAAGTATGTTTACAGTTTTGATAACAACTCACCAATCTTCCTAGTGCAAACTGGGCAGAAAATTTTGTTTGTTTTGTTTTTGATTGCAGGCACCCACCTGGAAAACGAGGGAAGACATTTCAGAGTTCATTTCAGAATTAGTTCAAGTTTCAATCAGTAGCAGGCACCCACCTGAACAACAAGGGAAGTCATTTCAAAATTCAATTCAAGTAGAAGTAGCAGAAGCTCGCGGCTAGAATGCGAGTCAACAATCGTAGGTGACCAACAGAAGTGGTCTCAATCCAAAAAAAAAGAAAAAAAAGAAAAGAAAAAAGAGAAAAATGAAAAAAAAGAGAGAGGAAGGAACTGAATCCAAAATGCAGAAGCCGAGACAAGAGGTGGGTTGCTCATGGTATGTCTGGTCTCGATCCGAAAAAGATGAAGAAGAACGAACTAGCACATGCAGCTAGCGAGCATCAAAATTCAAATCTAAAGTCTGCATGAAGACCCATTCAAGACTCAAGATCAAGCTTCAGAAGACTTAGGAATTTTTGTAACTCATAGTTTACAGGCTTAGTTAGTCTTTTTTATTTTTGAGTTTGATGTAATAACAGGACCGCGGACCGGAACCTCGAAAAAGCACCTCGACCGGCTCTCCACCTCGGTATCTCCATCATCTCATTCACTTCTGAACTACAGGTGGCCTGATTCCTTTATAGCCAAGGATATGTAGGCAGCTTAGATATCATGGCTCGGTCACATTCCCTTTTCTCTTAAGCTTAGTCTCTCCAAAATAAGGGTCAAGTCAACAAATATGTCTAGTCGTTCTTTGATTGAAAATACTTCATATTTCCAGTCAAAGAGGGGCAGTTGTAGACACGTGATTTTTGACCCTATTCGAAATCTCACCCATTTTAGCGTAAAATATTTAGTTTATGTCTAATATAGTTATTTTAACTAATTTTAACTCTTTTACGTCATTTTTATAATAAAATTAAAAATATAAAAAATATAATAGTTTTATTTTTCTCTATTTAATTAAGGTGTTAAGTATTTTTACAAGAATATTATTTTTCTACCAAATTTATTTTTATATAATTCTTGAAAATACAAAAATAAAAAGTTTCAACTTTCATTTTTAGCTTTTATTTTTAATATTAATAGTTTATCAATTTCAATTTAGATTTTTTGTATTTTGTAGGCATTTGAATTAAATTTTCAGCTTTTGTTTTTACCTCAATGTTTGTACGAGACTAGAGCCCAGTTTTTGCACATTCTTGAAGCCCAATTTTGACAAGCCCATCAAGACAAAAAAACCCTAGACTATCTCTTCTTCTTCTTTGACCTAAGAAAACCTAATCCTAGCCGCAAAAAAAACCAAGCTAAACCCTACACACTACAAAAACCCTAGAAAAAAGGAAAAACCTATCAGCCATTCTTGCTCCTTCAACAAAGAGACGTTGAAAAACCCTACAATACCTATATAGCTGCCACCCCATCTCCAACCCCAAAAATTCACCGGAAAACGACCACAGCTGCTCTTCGCTGTCCTCCTCCAACGTCGCTGGTTTTCCTCCATCGCTAGCCAGTCCACGATCAGCATCCAGTTTTGTCGACCACCGTCGCCCGTCGCTGCTCCACCGAACCAGCCCAGCTTCCTCTCCAGTCGACGCCTCTCCCTCCTCACGTCCAAGCCATAACCATGGTCGAACCTCCAGTCACTCGTCAAGCAACCAGAACAAACCAGCGACATCCTTCAACTGGAACACCCATTACCTATTTCGTCTCCAGTCTGCTTCTGCCATGGCATTCGATTCATTTATTCCTTCTCTGATTTTGTTACAAGTTCACCCGTATAATCAAAGCAACAGCATGAGGGAAATCGAAATGGAGTGACTAATGTATTTGGGTTCAACTCGAAGTCTCTCGGCTCCGATTTGAGTTTCCGTCCGCGGTTCTGGTGTTTTTGTTTCAAAGTTGCCGTGCAAGAAACTTCAGGTTCATTAAGATTGATTTCTCATTTCCTTTTACTTTGTGTTTGATTAACATCATGCTTTTACTATTTTGTTAATTCATCACTGCTCTGTTTATTTTTTCTCTGAATGTCACTTTGTTGTTTTTGTTTGTGTTTAATCTGATTGGATGAATTTTGATAATTAAAGTGAGCTTTGATTCCATTTTTAATTATTACCGTTAATGTTAGATGACAAAAGAACTAATTTAACATATATAAGCACATTGACTGGAGTTGTGCATTGGATATGGGATTTTGGACATATAGAAATGAAAAGATTAAATTTATTGTTATAAACTAAAGCAAAAGACAAGAACAATAGAACAAGAACAATAGCAATAGAGAGAAGAGTAGAGAGAGTTCTTCTTATTGAGTTGAGAGGGGTGAATTACAATGGTAGAGAGCACCTCTATTTATAGGGAGGAGGAAGATCTTGCTACCAATAATAGGACTCTAAAATCTCTCTAATTAAGTACATTAAAGACATTCACCTTAAATAGAAGTGTAAGAATCTTCTATTTCATAACACTCCCCCTTGAATGTCTATTCAATGATGTGCCTCGTTAAAACCTTAAAACAAAACCCAATGGGAAAAATTAAAGTAAGGAAAGAGTACACATGTTTGAATATGCGCCTATTGGTTGCCTCGTTAAAAACCTTGCAAGGAAAACCCAGTGGGACAAAACCTTGTAAGGGAAAAAGAGTGCAACGCGCATTAACTCCCCCTAATGAGTACATCAATTTAAGCCTTGAGCATTTGCATTCCAATCTTTGTGCATCATCTTCAAAACGATCTTTGGTAGATATTTGATGAATAAATCAACCATATTGACTTGAATAAATATTCCGCACCTTGAAATTATCATTCTTGATAGGTATGAACATCTTCATATAATGTCGTGGAATAGCTCTTCAATATCTCCATAGATGCATTCTCAATGCCATCATGCTTATAGTTATAGCAAGATACATATGTACACAAATTGCACTTAGGATGTGGTACTTCAGGACCACGAGTTGCATATGCTTCAAGCAACTTAAATCTTTCAAGTTAAGTCATGTAAGTCACATAATAGACTTTAGCTGCATATCAAGCTTTCATTAGTGATACTAAACAAATAAGATATCGAAAACTGACTATACATACCTTTGACTTTTATCTTTCAAGCATTTGAACTATAGGTTCAAAACTTCATGTCTTTCATATGGAATCAATTCTTCTTGAATTGTATCTCTTCCATTTAGTTGCTTTCTTTGAGTCAGCAAATGCGTATAGCATGCTTTGCAATATGTTGCAATTGAATTATCCCTTTTATGAACTTCAGGTTCATATCATGATATTCGGGGATATACATATACAAATGAAAATTCATCCCATGTAACACTTTCTTAAGTGTTTATCATGTCTCCCCCTCATGTTAGTAAAGCTAACTTGTTTCCTCAACTTTGGGAAATCATCTTTGTGCATTATGTCAATATACACAGCACCTTAATAATAAGATGAAATTATTTGGTTCCTGACCCTGAACCACTTTTGAGGGGAGAATATACTCTTGTATACAACTTATATCAAACTGATATATACAACTTCGTTCTCATAAGGAACAGTTTAGCTATTAAGTGGAAGCACTCAATAATTATCTTGCTAAACCAACTTTGATATAAACCAACTTATCAAGATGAACTGTCTTGAGTAGAGAATCTGGAAACTATGCTCGAAGTTAGATTACTGAGCGACTTACCTCGCAAGCACCGGCCAGGCTGCGGGTCAACGACAATTGCGCATGTAACCATTCCATAGATGCATCATATGTGGTATACATGGCAGGTGAATGGGCCCATATTCACCTTTGATATTTCCAGAATCAAGGGGCTTCAACCCGAACTCTTTAGTTGGTCAGTTCATTACTGAGAACAAGAACTTCTAGTTCTTTGATATTCACCTATGTGAATTTGCACATCATACTTCAAATGAGATGGCTAACACGAATGTCAACTGAATAAATTATCAATATTGGTAAATTTCAAATTTACACCATGACATGTGCACTTATCAATAAACTTCGGGTTTATTATGACATGGGTTTTATACCAATAGATATCCACTTTATTGTGGCATTCTTTCGTTTGTGTAGTACAAACTGGAGAACAAAGCGGGTAGCTTTTCATATACAAATTACCCCGCTACAAGTTGTAGTAATAGGAGAATCAAAGCCTTCCTTTATTTATAGTCTCAATATCATCAATCGCCTTCACGTGTACTTTTGGAAACTGGATAAGTTTCTTTGAGACTTACTACAGCACAATACTCAATTGTGTTTCTCCAACATAGTAATAATTGGCTCTTCGAGAGCTCTCAATTAATTTTGTACTACCACAGACTGAGGTTCGAGATCCTCACATTCTTGCATTCCGTATTTTCAAGAGTCTCAGGCTCAATAGATTCTTCGTGAATCTCGGAATTAATCAAATCATGAGCGTCCTCATGTGATTCTTTCATAGTGTCATTTAGATCGTTCTTTTTCCTCTTTCTAGGATTTCGATCTTTGGAACCTAATGGTCTGCCACGCTTCTGGCGTGCATTTGACTCATTGGATATGACACTAGATATTTGTCCAATAGGGACTTCAATACGGATCGGAACATTTTCCCGCGTGAATGTGTGATTTCGTTATCCTCTTCAAGTCCGTAAATGCGTCAGGCATTTGATTTGCTATTCTTTGCAAATGGATAATCTTTTGTACCTCTTTCTTTCAAATAGAGGTATGTGGATCAAGATGAGATAATGATGCATTTTTCCACAAAATTTCCCGTTTGGTTTCACCAACTTCTCCCCCTAATTTTGGGAAAAGTGTCTCATCCAATTGACAGTCTGCAGATAGTGCAGTGAACAAATCTCCTGTCAATGTTTCGAGGTAGCGAATAATGGAGGACGTGTCAAACTCAACATATATTCCTAACCTCCTTTGCAAACCCATTTTGGTGCGGGATGGCGGTGCTACAGGCACATATACTGCGCATCCAAAGCTTCTTAAATGGGATATATTGGGTTCATGACCCAAAACCAATTGCAATGGGGAATATTTGTGTCAATTCGTCAGTCAGAGACGAACTAGCATTGCTGCATGCAACATGGCGTGACCCCAAACCGAAGTGGGCAGCCGACGAACTAGCATTGCTTCATGCAAAATGGCATGACCCCAAACCGAAGTGGGCAGCCGACAAACTAGTATTGTTGCATTCAAAATGGCGTGAACCCAAGTCGAAGCGGGCAGCCTCGTTTTCATGAAGAATTCAAGATTATTCTCATCTATTGTCTCAATATGATATCCATTTTGAATGATATCTTTAAAACTCAACAAGTTCCTTTTAGACTTGGAGGAGAACACTTTGATTGATATCATTAAAACTCAACAAGTCCTTCTTAGACTTGGAGGAGAACATTGCATTCTCTATGATTAACGTCATGCCTTTGGGCAGAGTTACAATTGCTCTTCCGGAGCCTTCAATCAATTTACTACTTCCATAGATTGTAGTAATGTTTGCCTTACACAATTACTCTTCTTTTCTTTGAGTATTGTATGTGTAGTACATGAATCAACTAGGCAAATACTTTTACAATTGGACGTTGGTCCAAGTTCGCTTTGTGAGATATCCATATTTGCTATCCCATAGTTTAACATACAAAAGAAATACACGAACATAGGAATAAACAAGTTCAATTCTTTTGTGTCACATAATATCTTCAAAATCTGCTACTAACAGTTGGCTAACAAAATCAGATATGTTATCCATAATCAATTCCTTTGCAGTTTGAAAATTTCAGCGTTTTTCATAAGACAATCGATTATTAAATACACACAATCGATTGTTTGAACATAGACAATCGATTGTTAGACATACACAATCGATTATTTGTTATTTTTTGAAAAACTTCAGATCACACTGTTTAAGACAATCGATTGTTAAACATAGACAATCGATTGTGGATGATTTTTGAAAAGTTCCAGATTACACTGCCTAACGACAATCGATTGTTAGATATAGACAATCGATTGTGGGTGATTTTTGAAAAATTCCAGACCTCACTGTTTCAAGACAATCGATTGTTAGACAAAGACAATCGATTGTTGGCTATTTTTGAAAAATTCCAGAACACTGTTTCAAGACAATCGATTGTTAGCCAAAGACAATCGATTGTTGATCAATTGTTTTTCAACTTTAATGCGAAAATAGTTGATAATCGACTAGTTTTTCAGGCTAGTCGATTACCCCCACTGGAAAATAAAAGTTTTATTGATATTTGAGCATATTGAAGATATTCTAAAGAACTACTGCTAACATTGCATCATGAACTAGCTAATACGAGCTAATACTAATGACTATTAGATTATTCACTAACTAATACAAATAAGTAGAACAAAATCAAATAACTCCATCTTCTTTCATCATGGTCCCATCGCCGATTAGGTGGTCTATTTTCCCCTCGGGTTGCTCAAAGAAGTCTGCCACATCCAGGTGGGTGATGTCCTCATTGTCGTCATAGACAAAGTTTGTTTCAGAGCCTTTTCTCTTTCGAGATGCTTGATAAAGGTCAACCAAGTGTCTTGGTATACGGCAAATCTTTGACCAGTGCCCTTTCCCACCGCAACGATAACATATAGTTTCTGAACTATTTGCCTTAGGATCTTCGGGATCCCGTTTCTGCTTTCGGTGGTTATCTCTCTTTGGGGGGTGACGGACTTCTTTGGAATTTCTTCCTTGTCCACGTCCTTGGCTTTGACCCCGTTTATGACTGTGATCATGGTCCCTTTTATGTTTGGCATAATGCGAGTGCACCATATCTGCTTCAGGCAGTGGTGTAGACCCAGTTGGTCTATTTTCGTGATTTCTCATGAGCAGGTCATTATTTCGCTCAGCCACTAGTAAGAGAGAAATCAGTTCAGAGTACTTCGTAAAGCCTTTCTCTCGGTACTGTTGCTGCAGTACCATATTGGAGGCATGAAACGTTGTAAACGTTTTCTCAAGCATATCGTAATCGGAGATGTTATCTCCACATAGCTTCAGTTTAGAAGTAATTCTGAACATAGCAGAATTATATTCAGAAACGGACTTAAAGTCCTGTAGCCTCAGATGGGCCCAATCATATCGTGCTTGTGGCAGAGTGACCAACTTCAGGTTGTCATATCTCTCCTTTAAGCTGTTCCACAAAACGAGTGGATCCTTGACGGTGAGATATTCAATCTTCAAACCTTCGTCAAGGTGGTGGCGCAAGAAAATCAAGGCCTTCGCACAATCTTGGGTGGATGCTTTTTCTTTATCTTTGAGGGTGTCTCCGAGACCCATAGCATCTAGGTGGATTTCAGCATCCAACACCCATGTCATATAGTTCTTGCCCGAAATTTCAAGGGCAACGAACTTTCTTTTCATAATGTCAGACATACTCGAAAATTAAATTAGGAAGAGGGAAAATAACTTGGATTTTCGAGAATGATACTTGAGACGGTAGAGTCTCGTGCTGATAACGTGTTATAAACTAAAGCAAAAGACAAGAACAATAGAACAAGAACAATAGCAATAGAGAGAAGAGTAGAGAGAGTTCTTCTTATTGAGTTGAGAGGGGTGAATTACAATGGTAGAGAGCACCTCTATTTATAGGGAGGAGGAAGATCTTGCTACCAATAATAGGACTCTAAAATCTCTCTAATTAAGTACATTAAAGACATTCACCTTAAATAGAAGTGTAAGAATCTTCTATTTCATAACATTTATCACGTTAATTTTTTTATCTTGTTTGCTTAAAATTGTTAGTGATATGTTTTAGGTCCAAAAATTTAGGCAACTTTAAGAACCCGTTTGTGGTTAGTAGGCAAGCCTTAAGATTTAGTTAGTCTTGAGCCGAGTGATCGTTCCCGTAGTTAAATTTATCCGAGGAATGCCCCGACGGACTTGTGTATATTTTACTCCGGGGAATGCCCCGAAATATTTTGTAATTGGAGGTCGAAAGGGAACTTGTAGTACTTTATTTCTTATTTTATATTTATTTTTATCATTTAGGTTGGGACGACCTTGAGCCTCCTGTGTGTTTATTTTATTTCTGTGTGTTTTACACCAATTTGAATGTTTTAAAAACCAACTTGATCATGTACGCAACCGTGACATTCACGGGACTTGGGGAGTGCCTAACACCTTCTCCCTGAGTCAAATGAACCCCCTTACCTGAATCTCTTGTGCGGACTTAGTTTTAGAGTCTGAAATGTTTTAAAAGGAAAAATATAAATATTTAAAAAGAAACTGGTGACCTGGCACACCAAAATAAAATTTCAGGTGGTGACTCTGAGTTTATTTCCTTTTGAACAACATTATTTTCACTTTCAAAATTGAAAATCCCTTTGCAAGCTTTTATTAAATCCTTTTATTAATTTAAGAGGTTTAAGTAGAGTTCGTTAAAAAAGGGGTGTGACAAACATCATTCCTGATCTTATCCATCCTAGTGTGCCCACACATCCACTTCAACATCCTCATCTCTGCTACCTTCATCCTCTGGATATGTGATTTCTTAACCGGCCAACACTCCGCCCTATACATCATGGACGGCTTAACCACCACTTTATAGAACTTACCTTTGAGTATCAGTGGCACTCTCTTGTCACACAATACTCCATATGCTAATCTCCACTTCATCCATCCTACCCCAATACGGTGTGTAACATCCTTGTCCATCTCCCCTCCCACGTGGATAACCGACCCAAGGTACTTGAAACTGCCTCTACTCGGGATGACTTGTGAGTCAAGCCTCACGTCCACGTCCACTTCCCTTTGCTCAGCATTGAACTTACACTCCAGGTATTTCGTCTTTGTCCTGTTAAGCTTGAAACCCTTAGTTTCAAGGGTCTGTCTCCAGACCTCCAGCCTCTCGGTGACACCGATTTGCTACTCCTCAATCAGCATTATGTCATCGGCAAATAACATGCACCGTGGAACTTTCCCTTGAATGTGATATGTCAATGAGTCCAACACCAGGGCAAATAGGAATGAGCTTAGTGTAGCCTTGGTGTAACTCCATAACAACTGGAAAATCCTCTGAGTCACCTCTTACTGTCCTAACCCGAGTCTTCGCCCCATCATACATGTCCTTAATCGTCATAATGTAGGGAACCGACACGCCTTTTTCCTTCAAGCTTCTCCAAAGAACTTCTCTAAGAACCTTATCATATGCTTTTTCTAAGTCAATAAACACCATGTGTAAGTCTTTCTTCCTGTCCCTGTATTGTTCGACCAACCTTCTAACAAGGAGTATAGCTTCCGTAGTAGAACGACCTGGCATGAAACCAAACTGGTTGTCGGAAACAGACACAGTCATCCTCAACCTTGCCTCGACCACCCTCTCCCATACTTTTATAGTGTGGCTTAGTAATTTGATGCCCCTATAATTGTTACAGCTCTGAATATCAGCCTTGTTTTTATATAGTGGGACCACCGTACTCCACCTCTACTCTTCCGGTATCCTCTTCGCTTTAAGAATAACATTCAACAACCTAGTCAACCACTCCAAGCCTGTTTTCCCCATACACTTCCAAAATTCTACAGGAATCTCGTCAGGCCCAGTCACTTTCCTCCCTCTCAACTTGGCCAGCCTAAATAACTTCTTCTCTCTGCCTTTTTCCCCTAATTCCTCGTACATAAGACTGTAAGCCGCAATCATAGCCTCTGTGACGGCCAATTTCGCGTCCTTCCTAGCTACCTTATACCTTTCCATGCACGCTTGCCTCTCCTCCTCACATATGCTCCCCACTAACGACTGGTATGCCTCCTGCTTCGCTTCCACTTTACATTGCACCACTTCATTCCTCCACCGGTCACCTTTGTGCTTTCCGGCGACGCCCCTCGAGACCCCTAATACCTCTCTCGCAGCCTCCCTTATATATTTAGTTGTCGTTGAGCACACAGTACTTGCATCACCACTGGTCCTCCAAGCCTCCACAGCCGACAATCGCCTCTCCAACTCTTGGGCTTTATCCTTAGTCAAGGCTCCCCCCCTAATACTCGGTCTTCCTCGAGCAGATATTTTCCTCTTCTTCACCATAATACCAACGTCCATCACTAAGAGCCTATGTCGCGTCACAAATATCTAACCTGGAATCACCTTGCACTCCTTGCACAACCCTACATCACGCCTCTTGAGGAGGAATTGAGTTTGTGCTATCGCGTTCTGGAGACTAACCAAATGCTCTTCCCTTTTCGGAAAGCTAGAATTTGCAATCACCAACCCAAAAGCCTTAGCAAAGTCCAGTAATGAGGTTCTTCCTCCATTCCTCTCCTCAAAACCGAAGCCTCCATGCACTTCATCATACCCATCTTCGGTTGACCCAATATGACCATTGAAATTTCCTCCTATAAATACCTTCTTAGTAGGTGGGACTTGACGAATAATCTCATCTAACCCCTCCCAAAAGCGTCGTTTAACATCCTCATCTAGGCCTGCATGAGGCGCATAGGCGCTAACAACGTTTAGGATGCACTGACCTACCACCAAACTTAAAACTCATCAACCTATCATTCACTCGTCTAATCTCAACCACAGACTCTCGAAGGTCCCTATCCACCAAAGTACAAGTTTATACCCATCTGTGTCTCTCGCGGTCAACCCTGCCCACCTTGTCTCCTGGACACACGCTATATTGACCCTTCTCTTCTGGAGGATCTTTGCTAACTTTATAGACATACTTGTCAATGTACCTACGTTCCATGTCCCAATTCGCCTTTACCTCCCAATCAACCCACTAACCTCCGCCCTACATAGACATACTTGTCAATGTACCTACGTTCCATGTCCCAATTCGCCTTTACCTCCCAATCAACCCACTAACCTCCGCCCTACCTATTGATATAATATAATGAATGTAAAGAGGATATTTCCGATAGACCCTCAACCTCAACAATCCAAAAACCCAACAATCCAAGAACCCAAGAAGCCTACACATCAACAACAATAATATGTTCTAACTGTATTCTATTGAAGTTAAAAATAGGTATATTAATTATGCAATATAAAGCAAGGCCCGTAAAGAAATTTAGACTTAATTTGGTGGGGTACGCCAAGCTACCTTAATGGACTATCCCCTTTAAAAATAGAGTTAATATCATGTGAGTATTGACTCACATATAATTTATTAAACTGACAAGAACATATACTACACTTGATCTTAGCTAAAAGGCCGAGAAACGTATGCCATAATTCGTGCATGGCTTGACGTTTTTATATCAGTCCTCGCCTTTCTGGATATATTAGCTTTCGATGTGGTACATATATGCGCCTTTTTTCTTGCCTGAAGAATGAAGAAGAAAAGACACCAAACTCATCTCGTTTTATATTTGAATTAATGGACAAAGATAAAATTTTCAGAAAAAATAAGAGTTGTGATATGAAAATAATTTCAACATTGGTAAATATTTATCCACTTTCACGCGTACATCAAACCAAGTAACTTACTTGTAACAGTTAAAAATTAAAAATAAAAATACATATCATTTAACCGTGATACGTGATAAATGATATTGTATGAACATTATTGGGTGCTAGTAAAGTTTTACGATTCTACCGTTTGGCTAAAATTGAACCTCATCGGTTTTTCCCTATAATAAATACTAGAAAACTTAGATGTCTGAATTAATTTAGGGCTGTAGAGAGTGTACATTAGCTCTGATGCCTCTATCTAATCTGTTACAATATTATTATTTCGAAAGCAGTTACTAATGACTTGTATTATGGTAGGTTGTCTACATCACACCATTTAGGAAGCAATCTTTCCCTCAATGCTATGTGAACACAAGATGCCATTGTTGTCCGAAAATAAAAACCACAAGTGTACAAAAAAGCTGAAAAACAAAAAAATTTCTAATCATTGTCTAAAGATTTTAGATTATTATTGTGGAAAGCAACTGCAAAAGGAACCCAATTTGACAATAATCTGGTAGAAGGGCTTGCGTTAAAATTAGAGGCGGATCTAGAATTTTAAGAGAATGGGTACATCATTATCGAAGATAGAAGAGGGTCGAGTAGTGACGGATGTTTTTTTTGTTAGGGATACATTAGATTTGTCCTAGATCCAATTTCATGTTTGATGATTTGAACATATTTTTCATGAATTTTATATCATATAAAATATATATATGACATTTGATATTCTTGTATCATTATTAATTGCTCTAATACCACTGAAGGATCGCGTATAGGTGTTCATGACACGCAGCGGAAGACAATAACAAACTTACGGCAGAATTTCAATTCAAACTCCTCAAGATCTTGGAAGATTCATCCCATTAGAATGAGATGTATTTTTCAATGGAAAACTTTTATAAAATTAACAAAGGAAGTTTGTCATAATCATCTCACTTAGAATAGGATATATTTTTTGATGGAAAACTTTTATAAAGTTAATAAAGGAAGTTTGTCATAATCATCCCACTTAGAATATGATATATTTTTCAATGGATTCAATTTTTATATTAAAAGACTTGCTCTTGATTTAGAATCAGATGAAATTAAATTGCAGTAGCAAAAGCTCTCTATTTTTCCTCTTTTTTAGTTTCCATTTTTAAGCGAAAAATAACAGGTTTGACAAGCCATAAAAATCAAGAGACAAACATTCTTGACAATAACAGTTCTCCCCATGTGTAACATTGAGTTGAGATTTTTGAGAAAAATTTCAACAAAATATTTAGTTTAATTTTGTTCACGGGTTTCATTGATCAAAGAGTTGATAGCAAGGATTGGTCTCGATGTGGATACGCATAGAGTGTTCGCACAATCGAATAAAATTTTTAAAACAAGACTCTCTTCACTAGGTACGACTTAGATCCGATCTTTGACATGTAAATAAATTTTAAATATGAAAAGTTCGGCCTAGGATTGTTATTGCCTTCCTATGCGTGTTATGAACACCTGAATGCGATCCTTCACTTTTTTGACATCGGGTTTATATGAATCTAATAGTTTCGACGCATAGTAGAAAGTTATATGTAAAATTCACTAATTCAATAACCTATGTCTGAACCAAAATTTTTAAAATATAATGCTTTTAATTCTAATATATTTAAAGATGAAAATGGTTAACTCAGGATTTCGCATTTGGAAACGAGTCATGAAAATTACGTGTGTGACTTGTAATTTTGGGGATGGAAGCTAATGTTTGAATACCGCAAAGATGGAGTCGGAAAAGAGAGGAAACACAATTTTTTTAAAAAAAATCCAGAAGAATTAACTTTATATACGAAAGTGTAAAAATATTTATTATCAAGTTATTTAAATATTATTTATAGATAATTCATTAGTAACATTGAAAATATCTCAAGTGAACTTTTGATAAAAGAATGAACTAAAAGATTTTTAAAAAAAAGAATAATAGAATAGGAAACCAAAATAAAAGAGAGAAAGAAGATCGTCTAAAACAAAGATCATATCACAATTTAATTAACTAGTTCCTTACAACATTTTTATATTATCGAAGGAATGCCCCAAGCATAAAATACTGTAAATTTACTTGAAAATCTTTAAAAAGAGAAGTCATGTTAACAGGTTTTAACTCCTTTACTTGAATTGTACAGCATAATACAGAATTTTGGGTCTTAGCATGGGTTCCGTGAACAAAATATATATTAAGTGGATCCACCCCTGATTAAAATAAGATTTTTTTTAGTTTAACCATTTTGGCAGACGAAATTTATTGGCTCGATTAATCTATAATCGTATTGCGTAAGGCTTATTTAAGAAGAAACCATTCTCTAGTAAGAATTTTTCCATTCTCAGGGTTTGAATCGGAAACTTCCGGTTAAATGTAGAGAGATCTCATTCATCCCACCATATCTCTCTTGATTAAATTTAATTAACGTTTAAATAATTAATTCTATTGCCATTTAAACTTTAATTTCTTCCAAGTCCATTGTAAAAGTTATACTAAAACCAAGTAACTCGTATATCATATCATAAAAAGATCATAGATTAATTTATAAAAAGGTCAAAACAGAAACATCATTTCCTAAACGAAGACACCTTGTAACATTATAATGCAAGTTAAAGCAGGGCACAAAAAATCTGGACTAGATTTGGTGGGGTGAGCACTACAGCCAAAGCGACGCTTGAGAGCCCAGGTAGCAAGCTACGAACTCTCCCCTTTAAAAAATAAAGTTAATATCGTGTGTCTCACATATCAGATATTAAACTCATAAGAACAGATACTACACTTGATCCTAGCCAAAAGGCTGAGAAAGATATGCTTTAACTTATGCTCGACCTTCGGCTTTTATATCAGTTGACAGCAACGCTTGAGAGCCCAGGTAGCAAGCTATCTTAAAGCAAGGCCAGTGCAGAAATTTGAACTAGATTTGGTGGGGTGCGCCAGGCCTTTGCAGTAGTGCAACGGATAGGCGACACTTGAAAGCCCAAGTAGCAAGCTATCTTAATAGACTCTCCCCCTTAAAAATAGAGTTAATATCATGTGAATCAATGACTCACATATCAGATATTAAACTGATAAGAACAGATACTACACTTGATCTTAGCCAAAAGGCCGAGAAAGGTATGCTTTAACTCAAGCTCGGCCTTCGGGTTTTATATCAGCTGTCTCCTTTCTGGCTTTTTATAGCTCTCGATGTGGTATAAATCCTGTAGGCTGGAGAATTTTATGTTTCATATACCCATTATCGTGCCTGAAGACACAACAGGGGAAAACTAGAGTACCAACTCTTTTTCTGACCTTATGCTAAGTTTATAAGCTTCACATTTAGTCAATGGAAGAACCTCCTGTTTTTTTTTTTCAATATTAAATGCTGGCAAAGTTAAACAGAGTTATGCAAAGATAATTAACCAAGTAAAGTTCTAACATTACAAGTATCCAAAAAGAAATGCTTATATGTGCATATATTGAATGATAACATGAAGGGGAACGTTGGAGCAACGGTAAAGTTGTTTCCTATGACAGTCACCGGTTCGAGCCGTAGAATCAGCTACTAATGCTTGCATCAAGGTAGACTGCCTGCATCACACCCCTTAAGGTGCGGTTCTTCCACATACCCTGCCTATATCACACTCCTCATGAGATGTGATCCTTCTCGGGACCTTGCGTGAAAGATGCATCGTGCATCGGGCTCCCCTTTATACTGAAAGAATGAAATACATGAGCCATTTTGAGCTATACTGCAAGAAAAAAAATTGACGAGCTATAATTAGGGCAGATCAATTCACAATTAATTATCTGTTTCACCTTTAAAAAAACCCAACCTCATTCATACCCAATTGGGAGGCCCTTCAGACTTCAATTGCAAACTGATGTCAAGCAACAGCAGAGCTCGACGTCCAACTACCTCGCACGTCCATCAAAGCATTGCATTTCTCATCATCGTCGCACTTAGAAGCTAATCTTCTTACTCCCAAGAAAATGTACACATGATGGAGGCTGCTTGTCAACGCTCTTCCCGACAATAAATGTTCAACTGGTTCTCCAGCTCTCCTTTGAGAAGGTTTATCTTAGCCGTAGTCTGATAGCAACAAGAGAAACATCACAAAGTAGCTTGACATGATAGGAGCACAGCTAAATCCATGTTGTTGTTGTTGTTTTTGCTGCAGAGATATCGCACAGAGTCACAGACCATCAAGCAAATTCAACTTTCCTCACTGGAGTTGTATAGGTGGATTCAGATATCATTCTAATATCATATCCTATCATAGGTGCATGATAACCCAAGTTCCATATGAAATTGAGGCATATAAAGTGTTCTTGAGGGCATAGAGTACATCGTCGATAAGATTTCTGGACATACTCTGACAAGTTTCAACCTTCTTACTAGAAAAGAACTGAGATAGAATGCAAATAGCAAACAAAAACATATAAACTACTTGATACATGTATAGTGAAAAAGATGAGAAATATTCCTGCTATACCTTTTTCTTTACTTCAACTCGAGCTTTCAGCATCACGTCTTTGACATTTTAATTACTCATATTAGCCTGTACATGATGCTTCTACATTGATTCTTGGACCATATAATAAGGCTCTTAAGTCACAGTACATGACTTATTAGGTTAATATAATGGTCGCCTTTCTTACAAACTTACATGAACAAACGGTTCAAATCATATTCTTCAATTCTTAGTTTCCAATGCATCTCTTTGATTTCTCTATATCATCTCTTGCATTAGAGGCAATAAATTTTCTTTAAGCAGCATGTAGATCTCCTTCTTCTCAGGGTGAGACTTGTCTCCCACAAAAAAGATGTGATTTTTTCCGTTGACTTCTATTTCACTAATACCGGGTACTTTTTTCACATTCCTCTCCTTCATTTTCTTCCTTACGTGCGCAAAATCACCCCATCTCCCAGAAGCAGCATAAGCATTTGCCATTAATACATAAGCTCCTGAGTTACCTGGTTCACGCTCTACTATTTCATTGCAGATCTGATTCACTACTCCAACATCTCCGTGCAACTTGCAAGCGCCAAGTAAAGCCCCTAAAACCGCACCATCACATTCCTCCGGAGGCATCTGTTGCACCACCCGCATAGCCTCATCAACTAACTTACCACGACCTAAAATGTCAACAAGGCAACAGTAATGCTCAGCCCTCGGTTTTAAACCATAGGCATGCCTCATGGACTCGAAAAACTTTTGACCTTTCTTAACAAGACCGGCATGACTACAAGCAGACAAAAGCCCCACAAAAGTGATCTCATCTGGCTTGTTACCGAACCTTAGCATTTGCGCGAAGGCTTGTAATGCTTGGTTTCCAAGACCGTGATTAGCATATGCCAGTATTATTGCAGTCCATGAAACAACATCCTTTACTTTGAGATTCTCAAAAGTGACCAATGATGAGTTTATATCTCCACATCTGGAGTACATGGTGACGAGAGCATTATTAAGCGAAGTGTCTTGGTCAAATCCTAGCAGCAAAACAAGAACATGAGCTTGCAATAACTCCAGGATCCCCCCACATGAGGTCACTACACTGGTGAGAGTAGTCTGATTCGGCCTTAAGCCTGACCGGAGCATGCTAATGAAACACTTCAAGGCTTCACCCTCAAGGCCACTTTTTGCATACCCGTCAATCATTACATTCCAACTTACAGTATCTTTATTAGGCATCGAATCAAAAAGTTCATCGGCCTTAGTCGCTAGGCCTTCATCAACGTAGGCTGTTATCATAGCATTCCACGCAGCAGGATCCTTGTTTGGCATTTGATCAAAGTACTCTCTTGCCATTTCTAACAAACCATTTCGTGCAAGACCAGTAACGATAGTTGTCCAGGAAACTGCATTTTTCCATGGCATCGAATTAAATAGTTCTAAAGCTGTGTCCACTCTCTTGTCTTTTAAACTACCTTGAATCATAACATTCCAAGAATATAAATTACGTTCAGGCATCTTATAAAAGAGCTCAAGAGCTTGATCCACCTGACTATCTTCAACATAAGTCCTGATCATCGCCGTCCAAACAATAACATTCTTCTCAGGAATCTGATCAAAAATACGTTGTGCCTCATTAATTAAACCATTTTGAGCATAGCCCACCATTGCTGCAGTCCAAGTAACTACATTTTTCTCAGGCATTTCTTGAAGCAACTTCCGAGCTTCATTCACTCTACAGTTCTGAAAATATCCGGAAACCAAACTGGTCCCCGCATAAACATTTCTATCCGGCATTCGCTCAAAGATTCTTCGAGCCTCATCGAGTCTGCCAACTTTAGCATAAGCATGAACCATAGCAGAATCAGACACTACATTTTTCTCAGGCATGGAATAAAACAACGTCTCAGCATTAGGAAGATCCTTATGCTTTAAATAAACAGTAATCATTGAAGCATAAGAAACAACATCTCTTTGAGTCATTTCATCGAACAGCTTCCTAGCTTCTTTAACTTTGCCTTGACGGCCTAATGTCATAATCATTTTGTTAGAGCTACAAATGGACTGTCTTGTGGTAGATTCTAAGTGGGGTTTTGACTGTATTTGAATAGGTGTTTTTGTTTGTGAATATTGTCTTGAAAGGAATGGACGCCTCAAAATGCGGCCATAATCATTACTCAGCAAATAATGTGAACTCCAAACTATAAATGAGTGGCTTAATTTAACCAAACTTCTGGTTTTATACATGATTGTTTGTTAATAATCTCAGGTGGGAAGAGGGATTAGCTATGGGATTATTGTTGTATGAAAATACTTCTAGTAGTAGTAGATACACAGATTAAAGGTGTAATAGGAGCAGAAATCAGAGAAATATTTTCTTGTAAGAGGTTATGGAGGAATTTGAAACACACAAAGGATAGTTATGTCCTAAGTTATGGAGGAATTATTTTGTAGCTAGCATAAAGTTTTGGATAAAGGCAACAACTTTTGAGAAAAGGTTTTACACCGAAAGAAAAAAATTCAAGAAGTTTTTGGAAAAGACTAACTAACTAAATAAAAGTTATCAAAAAATTCAAGAAATTCTAATTCTCTAGTCCAAACGACTTAGGCCATCTCCAATGGTACTCTATTTTTTGCACCAAATTTAAATTTTGTGTAAGAAATAGAGTAATATTGCTCCAATGGTACTCTATTTGTTGCTTTATTATAGAGCATGAATTCACTACTCTATATTTAGTTTAATAATATTTTATTCATTTGGTTTAAAGTAAATAGAAGATAAGAGAGAGAAATAGAGTGGTTGGAGTAGAAGATAATAATACAATATAGAAGAGAGAGAAAATTTAGTGTAAAAAATAGTGTAATGGTTGGAGTAGATTTGGTGTTGCACCATTTTAGAGTGAAAAATGGTGCAAAAAATAGAGTGATAGTTGGAGATGCCCTTGGTGGGCGTTTGGACATAAGAATTGTAAAACTCCAGAAAGAAAAATAAATTTTTTTCAAGTGAAAATGGTATTTGAAAATTAGTGTTGTGTTTGGACATGAATACAATTCTGGATTGTTTTTTAATTATTGTGCGTGATTTGAAGTGAATTTTGAAAAACAATCTTTTGAAGCTTTTCAAATTTTCGAAAAATTTTAAAATTCATTTTCAAATGAAAATTAAAATCTCTTGGGCAAAACCTGATTTCGAAAAAAGGTAAAAAAAAATCTGTATAGCCAAACGGCCCCTTATTCGGCGAACCTTGCGGAATAACCTTTTAGGTATTCGGGGCATTACTCCTATTTTGTCTAAGGCTGGAATCTTCTTTCATGTCTCAATATCAACATCTAGTTCGACGTTTCAATAGTCTTACTTTTGGCTCAAAAGTTATCAATATACTTTGTAAGCGAAAAAACAATCAAAATAAACAACGGTAAATCGTAATCAAATATAATATGACCTAGAGGCTGAGATAATATCGATCCTAGTAGATCTGAAGATATGTTAAGAACATTTACTTAGGTATAGAAATAGTAGAGAGAGAGATATAGAGAGAAATAAATAGTCGTATTATCCGAGAATAATAATGATATCTTTTACAACGTTGAGTCTCCTTTATATAGTAGGAGACCCTCCTCGAAATAATAAAAATAGTACAAAAGTAGGTAATATCCCTTTGTGAGGACGCTGAATGTAAACGGCATCGTTCTTGTCCTCACGCCTAACTCGGCGTACGTCCACTGGTCGTACCCATTAATGCAGAGATGTCGAGGGTCGAATTCGACCCCATACAGACAGTCCCTCCGTCCGTTGAGTGACACATTGGGAGACATCCCCAGGGGACGGAACTGCAAACCTCGTTTTGTGGGAATTTGACCTTACTCGACGGCGGTAATCGTGAATGAGATAAAACATATGATATTGTTGGGATGCTGACGCGTGACTTCCTCTTTGGAATGACATCATCACCCGCATGCATAATTATTACACCTGTTCTCGAGACGGTTCAGAGGATGATGTGGCGCTCGATTTCCCGCGCCTATTTCTAATTATGCCCCTTCGATTTCTATGCCACCCAACCCTATAAATAAGGGAAGGGTTTAACCTGGCTTAACTATTCAATTTCTTTGCAAACGCTCCCTAGCTTATTTCTTCGTTTCCTTCCCATCTAACCATTTGTTCATTTGAGACTTCTCTGTTTCTTGAACGAGAATTATGGTAAAGCATCATCAAGATAAAAAGGCTAAAAACACCATTCCATCTAGGGTACCTCCTTCCTCCGGTGGCGAAGAGGAGGAAACGATAAAGGTCCTCGTCCCTCTTACTGCAGATAATGTGCTGCCCAAAGAGCTTCTTGTTCGGGGCGACTTTAAAAAGACCTGCCCCGCTCTTCCTTAGGAACATAGTGAACTGATGCAAAGTCACTTAAACGACTTCCGTACAGCGCACAACATACCGGCTCACGTAGAAATGGTTCTGGCGGGAACGGACTATGCAATGTCCAAAGGCCGGGATACTGCACATTTTACGAGTACCCATTCTTAATTGGCTACCGTCTCCCCGTCTACCCCTTGGTGGAGGAGTTTTTCTGGTTCTACAACGTGTACCCAGCCCAGCTCATTCCCTATACCTTGAAGGTATGCAAGATTTTAATGACGTACGCGGAATGAGCCAGGTGCGAAGTCACCGTTCACCACCTTTTACATTTGTTTAGCGCTGGTTATGTGAGGGGTACCATGGTGCACTTGAAGAGCCGTGGCTCGAAAGGGTTAGTGGTAAAGACCGACGATAAGGCCGGTCGTGGTTTTTGGCGTAGATACCTATTCATCAGAACGGAGCACTTGGTATCCGACCCTAACAGATTCCTAAAGAGGTGGAATTCAGAACGTAAGTACCTCCATTTTTCGAATTTGTCGTTTGCATGTGGCTCTGACAGCCCTGACCAACTGACAATTGTGATTTTTCTTTCTTTGTAATGAGGGCCTCTCCGCCCCGATTTATCAACACCATTAGATAATGGGTGACCGGGTTGTTGCCTAATGCAGAGGAATATCGTACTTGGTCCGCATTTCTTCAACTATATGGCCCTACTGGACCGTCAGGTAGTTTCTGACTTTGGTTTGAAAGTCCTTTTAGCCTTTGCCGACTGACATAATGACTGACCTGCTTGTGTTGATAGGTTGAAGCGTCCTCAAGAAGAGAGCGGCTGCTTCAGCCCTGACTAGGTCGGATACAGATTCTGATGGCAGAGACCTAGTCTGCGACTTGGTCCATCAAGGAATTTTCGTCGCTTCTCCGCAGAAGGCAGCGCCTGTAGCAGCAACTGCAAGTGAAGAGATCTCTAATGTACCGTCTCCGCAGCCCATGGATAAGGCTTTTGAAGGCGAGGAGCTGGCAGAGAGAAAAAGGCGGAGGTTGATAACGGGTAAGGCAGTGGTGACTGATGATGAGAGAGCTAGCACGCCTTGACCAGTGTCAAGGCCCGTGTTTATGGCCGATGCCATTCGTACGGGGAGGTCAGCTCCTTAAATGAGTGCAACTACCAAGGTCGGCCCATCACAAGTCACGATGGGTGGTTCAACGTCCACTGCTGGCGAAATGGATAGCGATGTTGAACGAGTGGTCCCTGAGACTGCCCATGAAGATATGGACGAGGTAGCGAGGGGTCGGTTCTGTGTGGAGATGATGGCGGGTATATCTAATCGCCGAATTATGATCCTAGAGTGCTATAATTTATTACAACACAGTGAGCAGGTGGCGACAAACATGACCCTATTGTGTGGGGCCCCCGAGCTTGAGGTGTTGAAAGGCGTCAGTGACGGGGAGCTATCTCAGAGGGTAGTCGATGCGGCTTTGCAGGTAACTTTCTATTTTTCCTGCGTGTCGTGAGTCTAGTTTCAATGTGTACTAACTCGTCTATTTATTTTCTCTTCTCTGTTTTTTAGACTATTATCTTGGAGATAGAGCGGAGGCAATGGGCACAACACAAAGATACCATTTTTTTAAAAATTGCAAAAAAATACAAGAAGTGTCGCGCAAAGCATCAGACGATTGTGGACTTGCTCAAGAAGGGCCCCAAATTTTGGGTGTTCCGTGAGGGTGTTGAGAAGTCGGAGAAGCAGTTAAAGCGTAGAGTGGCCGATCTATAGACGACCAACGAGGGGTTGATGAAGGCGATGACTAGGAATAGTGAGCTAGAGTCAATCTTCAAATCGAGGGAAGAGGAATTGGAGCTCAGCCACAGGACAGTGGCGGAGGTTCGTGACCTCCATCGTAGAGTTACGGACTTGACCGTCAAACTTGAGGCCAAAACGGCGGAGATTGAAGCCCTTAAGTTGGTTGCCTTATCAAGGCCCAAGGACGCAAGTCGTGATGCTCACGAGATGTTAGTGTATGCGGTGGCCCGACTGGACATACTCAAGGAATATCTTACTACGGGCCGTGCTACCAAGGATGAGGTTCAAAGTCAGCAGCAGGCGGCTCGTTCCACCCGCACTACTTGTGGGTACAGTTCTGACTCCCCTAATCATAAGGGTTACACCTCCGAGGACGTCAACCGGCTCGAGTCCGGCTCTTGGTATACCAAATCTTATCGTTCCGGGGGCGACGACGGCCAGGATGGCGAACAAGCGGGGGGCGATGGCCAAGATGGCGAGCAAACACGACGGCCAGGATGGCGAAGCTCCTTAAAACTTGTATATACTTTATTTTTTTTGGAATCTTGTTTTAGCCGAGCGGGTGCTAGTTTAATTCTAGAAATTTTGTTATGTTTCTGAACGTTTTCTAAGTGTTATCCGTCGATGGGGTGCGGCTTCGACTATCATCGGAGCGCTTATCTATTGTGGTTGAACTAGGTCGATGCTAAATGGCGGTGGTCTTGGACAATGGTGATATTATTTCGACTGTCGTCGATGAGTCATTTATCGTAGTTTAACTAAGTCGATGCTTAATGTAACTTCGACAGTCATCGATTTATTTGCTTGTCGTAGTCTAGCTAAGTCGATTTTTTATGGCGATGGCCTTAGCCTTTAGTTCGAGCGAGGTCGAACTCTTGGAGTTCAATATCGAAGGCGCTTATCCTGAGTCCTAGTTCAACTAGAGTTAAACTTGTTAAACTTGATGCAAAGGCGCTTGGCCTTGTAGTCTGAGTGAGATCGAACTTCGTTGAATTTACTCTCGAAGGTTCTTAGCCTGTGATAATGTTCGACTGGAATCGTATTATTTATTGGTTGTGGTCGAGCTGGGTTGATGTTCTCACGGCGATGGCCTTAGAATTTTGTAATGTTACTTCGGTTGGCGTTGAGTTGTTTACTGCTGTGGTCGATCTAGGTCGACGTTACAATAGTGATGGCCTTAGCCTTTTATAATGTTACTTTGATTGGCGTTGAATTGTTTACCGGGCATGGTCGAGCTAGGTCGACGTTCCAACGGTGAAGGCATTAGCCTTTAATGAAATGGAGGTTGTGGCCTTACCCGTGTATATCATAGAGATCGTGGCCGTAGCTATTTATACCATGGAGATTGTGGCCGTGGCCATTTGTACTATGTAGATCGTGACCGTAGTCGTTTATACGATGGAGATCGTGGTCGTAGCCGTTTATACAATGGATATCGTGGCAGTAGCCTTTTATATAATGGAGATCGTGGCTGTTGCCGTTTATACAACAGAGATCGTAGTCGTAGCCGTTTATACAATAGAGATCATGGCCGTAGCCATTTATATAATGGAGATCGTGCTAGTCCAGTCCCTTTATCATATAGGCCTTGAGAGCATATTGAGCGACTGGTATGATAAACTTGGCCACAGACGCTTCCACGTGTCCCCTCTGCCGCCTCGTTAAAAAACTTCCCAAGAAAACCCAATTGGGACAAAACTCGAGTAAGGGAAAAAGAGAACGACTGAAATGGAAGTACTTGAGGTGGGAGATGTTCCAGTTGTTTTGGAGTGTTTTTCCCTACATTGTTTCTAACTAGAATGCTCGTTTATTTGCTGCCGCTATGATTTTGTATGGTCTGTCCCAATTGGTGCTCATTTTTCCTTCGTTCGGATTCTTTGATGCCAATTTTTTGGCTTCGAGGACGTAGTCTCCTACTTTGAGCGGCCTTATTTTGGCTATCTTGTTATAGTACTGTTGCGGCCAAACACACACGCAAGTATACGCGGTCGTCAAGTAATAAAATGACTAAAAGTCGGATGTCGATCCCACGAGGACTTGTGACTAACTATTAACTAAATTAGACTATCCTAATTATCTAAACAAGAATTAAACCTAGAAATATTTGATTCTAAACTAATTAAAATAAATAAAACAAATAATAAATTTTGAACAAAGAAAGAACAAATTTTTATGTTATCAATGTATTGAAAATGATCTAGGGTTATGGGCTATCTAACATTCCTATTGTTTTCTTCTATTGAATTGACTAACTAATTTATCTAGTTTATTGGTTGACATGGTTAATATTGCTCATAAGAATCTGTCGAGTTCTTACTAGCCTATTCAAGCTAACCTAACGCCTATATATCTATGGAGTTAGAATCAAAAAGAACGCATTTATAATTCATGTACATCAACCAAGAAAGGAAATTAGGTATATGTTTATCCTAACCGCGAATTCGTTCCCCGATGACCAGGTTCAAGAACATGCTCTACTCAATCCTATATGCAATCTAGAATTCCCACTTTCGAGTTCAATTCACGATTCGTAGATAGTATTCAATTGGTGATCAAGCAATCAAATAATTAAGCGCAATATTTAATAAATAAACCAATATGATAAACTAAGAAATCAAAATCAATATCCGAATACAAATAGTCATGAAAGAAGCACAACCCTAGAACGTGAAGTTTAGCTCCACATAGACATGGTAGAAAAACAACAAACCATACAAATAAATATAAAATTACTAAGTTTGATGGAAGAAAAGATGAAACCCGGCCTCCGCGGCGGCTCCATGCTCTTCCTAGGTCAAAGATTACTCTAAAAAATGTTCTACTATGTATATACACCAAGTATGGTTGGGTCCAAACAATTATACCTTATCCAATGTGAAAAGGGACACTTTTCCCGGGTCAAACTAGCCCAGTCGTGCACCTGGGCGCGCATCTGGACAACTTTCTGTCCCGGGCGCGCTAAAACTAGCACGGCCGCGCTAGTGTGAATATTTCACCCTGTTCCATTCCAAATTTGGAAAAACGTAAAATATAAAGGTTGTATCCCTTTGAGTCAGCTTTCCAACCATATATTATTGATCCAAATGAGAGTTTTGAGAGTAAAGTTATGTCTATTTACTAGACAGTGCGCAATCTGCCCACTGGATGCTTCATTCGCTCTATCATCCCTTGATCCCCAAACGTGATCCCGACTTAATTCCTTGAGCTTTTACTCATATTTCAAAGCTCCAAATTACTTGAATTCATTACATAACATCTATATAGCTCGGAATCACTCCTACAAGGCATAACACACAGTTAGTGCATGACACTAGCGCAAACTCAATCAAAGTGAAGTAAATTTGAGTGTCATAAGCGACTAAAATACACAATTATAGCCTATCATCAAGTACATTTTGACATGTTGTTTCTAGTTCGCCATTCTTATGCGGGCCATATCCCTTCTTTCTTTGGCCTCGTCGAGGTCTTGAAGTCTATTCTTGTCGTTCTCTGCTTCGCTGGTATGTGAATACCTCAGGCTCGATTCTCCAACTTCAACGGGTATGACCTCGACGGTTTTGTATACCAGTGAGTATGGTGTTTCTCCCGTGCTAGATTTGGGTGTGATCCGGTGTGCCCATAACACTTCCGATAGTAGCTCGGGCAATAGCCCTCTAGCTTCTTCGAGTTTCTTTTTCAGTATGTTCAATATTGTTTTGTTGGAGGATTCTGCTTGGCCGTTGGCGGTGGGGTGATACGGTGTGGATAGTATTTTCTTAATGTTCCATTTCTCGAAGAATTCTATCGTCTTTTGGCCAATGAATTATGGACCGTTGTCGTAGTTGATTTCATTGAGGATGCCGAAACGGCATATGATGTTTTTTCATATGAAGGCGATGACTTCCTGTTCGCGTATCTGTGTGTACGCACATGCTTCCACCCACTTAAAACTAACAGAAATCATACCTATCCTCGTCCCACTGGTAAGGGGTCGACTATGTCCATCTCCTATTTTATGAAGGGCCATGTCGAGGTGACTGAGTGTATAGGTTCTCCCAGTTGGTGTATCATGGGTGCATACTTTTGGCATTGTTCGCATCGGCAGACGTATTCTGCTGCCTCCTTTTTCATAGTGGCCAGTGATAACCCGCTCGGACAATGCAACGAACGAGGGCGCGATTGCCTATGTGGGTGCCATAATGACCCCTCGTGTACCTCTTCGAAACTTGCCTCATTTGGTTTGGCCTTAGGCACTTGTCTAGGGGCCCGCCAAACATCCTCTTGTAGAGGTCGTGATTTATTACGAAGTTGCGGGCGGCCTATACCCAGAGCTTCTTTGCTTCTTTTTTATCAAGTGGGAGTATCCCGTCGTGCAGATAGGATACAAACTCGTTGCGCCAGTCCCAAGTCAATTTTAAAGAGAGTACCTCAGTATGATCGATGGCCGAATGGAGGAGGGTGACCACGCTTTCTTTGTTGATGTTTTAGACGCCGCAGCCAGCATTGCTAAGCCGTATGCTTCGATGTTCTATGCTCTCGGAATTTGCTCAAAGCGGCACTCGTCGAACTTAGTCATTAACTTGTGAATTTCTGATTGGTACTTTTGTAGCCTCTGCTCCTTGATCTGGTAAGTCCCAGTGACCTGGTTCACTACGAGTTGGGAGTCGCAATGGAGAATAAACCGCCGATCTCCGTATTTGATGGCTAATTTTATACCTGCAATTACAGCTTCGTATTCGGCCTTGTTGTTAGTCATCTTGGGGCGTAGTATGGACTATCAAATTGTTTTTCCAGTGGGGACTTCAAGAACGAGTCCCGATACCGAGGCATTAGCGGCGCTTTCAGTGTAGAAAGTCCCTAGATCGGTATTGGAGGAGGCACAACGTGCCTCAATTCTGCCTCTGGCAGTATCTCTGCGCCGAAATCGTCTACGAAGTTGGCAAGCACTTGCGATTTGATGGCGGTTCTAGGGTGATAGGATATATAGTGCTCGCTGAGCTTTATGGCCCATCTGGCGAGCCTGCTTGATAATTCAGGCTTGTGTAGGACACTTTTTAAGAGGAAGGCCGTTATTACTTTTATGGGCTGGCCTTGTAAATGGGGTCAGAGCTTTCATGAAGCTACGACCAGCGCCAGAGCTAAATTCTGTAGGTGTGGATACCGTGCTTCAGCAACTGCTATGGTTTTGCTAATGTAATAAATAGGAGATTTTGACGGCGACTTCGGATACGGCCAGGTACACCAACAGGGGTTCGCCTGGGTTTGCTTTGACTAGTAGTAGTGTCGAAGATAGGTATGCTTTTAGTTTTCTCAAGGCTTCGACGTATTCCTAGTTCTATTGTAACCCGTGATCTTTTCTCAATATATTGAAAAACTTGTGGCATCTGTCGGAGGACCTTGAGATGAACCTGGATAGGGCGGCTATTCGCCCCGTCAGCTTTTGCACCTATTTTTTGCTGTTTAAAATTTCAGGTATTTCGTCTATTTCCTTGATCTGTTCTAGGTTGACCTCGATACCTCGTTGTGATACGAGGAAACCTAAGAACTTCCCTGAGGCCATGCTTAAGGCACATTTTTCGGGTTCAGCTTCATCTCGTACCTTCTCATAATCTCGAAGGCTTCCTTCAGGTGGTCGATGTGGTCCTTCTTCTTTGTCGACTTTACCACCATGACGTTAATATAGACTTCCATGGTCTTGTAGAGCTGCTCTTTGAACATTTCGGTGACTAGCCTCTAGTACGTAGCCCCTGCATTTTTTAGCCCGAAGGGCATTACCTTGTAGCAATACGTCCCTTGGTGGGTGATAAAAGTCGTTTTCTCTTGATCCTCCTCGGCCATCATGATTTGATTGTAGTCAGAGTAGGCGTCTAAGAAGCTTAATAGTTTATGTCCTGTGGTGGCGTCGATCAACTGGCCGATGTGGGGCAGTGGGAATGAATCCTTTGGTCATGCCTTGTTCAGGTCGGTGAATTCCATGCACATTCTCCACTTCCCGTTTGACAACACTGGCGATCCATTTGGGGTACTTTGATTCTCTGATGGAGCCATTGGCCAGTAACTTGCCTACTTCTTCACTGACCGCTTTATTGATTGCAGCGTTGAATTTTCTTCTCATCTGCGGCACGGGCGAATGTAATGGGTCAACGTATAGCTTGAGAGTGGCAATGTCCTTTGGGATTCCTGGCATATCTGAGTGGGAAAAAGCAAATAAATCTACATGGTTAGTCAAGCATTCATGGTACTTACTTGGTTTGTCGAGGCTGTGCCCGATGTAAACTTTCTTTGTAAGGTCGGAACCGTCCAGTTGGACCGGGTTGAGGTCCTCGAGCGTCTCTTTATAGGCCTCTACGACATTGGGGTCTCTGATGGCATCCGTTGTCGGGTTGACCTTAGTCCCCAACATAGCTGATTGCTATGCCTCTGTACTAGCTCCTTGCAGCTGCTTGGTATGGGCACAATCTTGGGAAATTTTGTAGCATTCTTGTGCAGTGCGGGGTTCGCCTCAGATGCTAAATACCCCCCAAGGGGTTGGGAATTTGAACACTTGGTAGAAACTCGAAGGGACCGCTTGCATGGCATGTATCCAAGGCACCATATGATGGCGTATTAAATTGTCTTTTAGTTCATCATGTGGAAAGTCGTTTCCACCGTGACTTCTCCTGCTAAAACGGGCAATGATATCTCGTCGGAGGTCTGTTCCACTGCATTATTAAAACATGTCAGTGTTATGCAACATGGTATTATCCTATCTTCGAGTCCCATTTGCATGAGGACCCTTGGATGAATAATGCAGGCACCACTTCCGGCGTCGATCATGATTCTTTTAACATAAATATCGGCGACGCGTAAAGTAATAACTAATGCATCATAATGGGGGAAAGACAAACTATCGGTATCAGAATTATCAAAGGTGATACTATCTTCGAAGTCGACATACCATTCATGGGCGATTGTTCGCTTTAATTTGTGCGTGGTGGTGAACTTGACATGATTGATTGCTGAGTTGTCGCCACCTCCGACGATCATGTTTATGGTACGTGCTGGGGAAGGCGGTTTCGGCGGACCTTGGGGTTGTTCTCGCCTGCGTGTGAAGTTGGTTTTCCCTTTGTCGCTGAGTAGTTCTCTCAAGTATCGCTCATTCAGCATCCTTATCACCTCCTGCCGTAGGCCTATGCAATCCTCGGTTTTGTGTCCTAGTTCCTGATGGAACTCATACAGGACATTTGATTTCCTTGTGGTGGGGTCTGATTTCATATTCTGCGGCCACTGCACCTTGGTGCCCAGTTTCTCCAGTGCGTACACTATTTCTGAAGGAGACACACAAAAATTACGGGCAGATAATAAATGAGGCATACCTCTTTCGCTTTGGAGTGGAGTGACATATTATCGTAGTGCATCTGTGTGCCTTGGTGGTGGTGGATGGGAAGATCTGACGTAGGGTTAGTGTCTTTCTCTGTTGAGATGTGGGATTTTCTCCCGCCGCCCTTCGCTGCGTCGATCCCTCTTGGTTTCTGAGTGTATCAACGTTAACTGTTGGGTCGGCCTATTGAGTTCGTCCTCATCCGCTTGTACCTCAACATAGTATGCATTGTGGATTCCTTCCCATGTGGTAGAGGGATACTTCATGAGACGGCTTAGTATCTTTTTAGTCGCCCTCGAACCGTCTCTGTTTAGCCCGTTCTAGAAAATAGCGACTGCCATACCTTCCGACAAGTTTGGCAGGCTCATCCTTACCCTGTTAAACCTGGCTAGGAAGTCCCAGAGTCCCTCTCCTGCGGTTTGCCTAACGGCGAAGATATCATTGACTCTTGCTTCCTCTTTCTTTGCTCCTGTATGGGTGGTGACGAACTTATCCGCCATTTCCTCGAACGTTGATATCGTCTTAGCTGGCAGCTGAGAATACCACGTTAGTGCTCCCCCTGTCAATGTCTTACCAAATTTCTTCAGCAACACTAGTGGTACTTGTTCTTTCGATAGATCGTTGCCTTTCACCTTAGTGACATAATGGATCAGATGATCCTCGGGATCTGTGGTCCCGTCATATATCCTCAAGTAATGTGGCATCTTAAAAGTTTTCAGAATGGGGTGAGGGGATGATTCTTCGGTGTATGGTTGTTTAACGAAACTTCACACGTCGCGTTTAGGCAGCCACTTGGGAGCACCGGGGATCTTTTCCACTATTTCCTTATGTTCCTTCATTTGGTCACGGAGTGCCCTATTTTCATTTTCCATTTCTTCCTTTTTCTTGAGAACGGTCGCGAGTGTGCTTTCGCTAGTGGTGGCTTCGATGTGTGCGTTATTTTCTCGTGTAACAGCGGGTTCATCGGTGGTCGTGGCGATTTATATTGTTGATGAGTTTCTTATGTTACTTTGGGGTGGCTTTTCGAGTAAGCTACTGAGGGTGTTCATCACTAATCCTCTAGTAGCTTCTTGACTACTGGGGGTGGCGTTTCCTTTAACGCAGAGGTTGATGTCCCTTTTTCATGCAAGATAGTCAGATCCTCAAATGGAGAGGGTGATATCTCTCCACCTGGTGTGAAGCTAGGGGTTGTGTTCACAATACCCTCCTCGCCAGCCTCGTTGAGAGGACCCATGAGGTTGGTTTCAACGCCTGTAATTGCTTTCATTCTTGCGTTGTTTTATGCCATCTTTGTTTCTGTGTGATGTAGTGGGATAGTGATTGGTTGTTCTCTAGGTGCCAAACTATAATTTTGATTGTCGAAATCCCCATAGACGGTGTTAAATTGTTTGGCTCAAAAGTTATGAATATACTTTGCAAGCGAAAAAACAATCAAAATAAATAAGGGTAAATCGTGATCAAATATAATATGACCTAGAGACAGATATAATATCGATCCTAGTAGATCTGAAGATATGTTAAGAACACTTGCTTATAGATAGAAAGAATAGAGGGAGAGATAGAGAGAGAAATACAGAATCGTACCCAAGAATAATAATGATGCCTTTTACAACGTTAGGGTCTCCTTTATATAGTAGCAGACCCTCCTTGAAATAATAAAAATAGTATAAAAGTAGGTGATTTCCCTTTAGTGGGAATGCTGAATCTAAAGGGCATCGTTCTTGTCCTCACACCTAACTCGGCGTAAGTTCACTGGTCGTACCCATTAATGCGGAGACGTCGAGGGTCAAATTAGACCCATACATTCACGAGTTATGAATAATATCATTATCTTCTTGAGCAGCATCACATTCTCCGTTATGAGGTCATGTTAAGAGTCTCTTAACCGAGCTAACATCAAAGTCATGTGTTTTAAAGTGACTTCGCCTATTTGAATTGCGTCGATCAACATAATTGCTTAAATTGATTCAGGATTGTAAAAAATAAATTACTGTTTATAAAATATTCAACTTGTTGCAATATTTAATCCATTAAATTCTATTTATATAGGAATAATTTGGGTACATCTTAGTAACACTTACCTATTAGAATAGCAAAAGGAGATTTTATATTATGATTTTACTAATTGTCGTAATCCTTCCCATTATATCTTTTATTATTTAGCCTTAAATATTCTCTAGTGATCGTGAGTACTTCAGGTATCGTAATTTTCTTCCGAGCAACTACAATACTTTATTAGACATATTCTTCTGCACTACTAGCTAGTACTATTTTACCACTTACTATGATCACGTCAAAGTTCTAAACTCACCACATCAAGGCTTTATTATTTCTAAACTCACATGTAAACATGCCGTATTGATTCCTCATATATTAGGAGTGACGTTTGTTCAACAACCATCTAAATATGCTCCAGCAATACATAACAAATAAACACCGTCAATTGATGGACTGAATTAAAAATATAGTTGAACTAATAAAAAAATCAAATGCTCAATTGTACAAAAACATACTTTTGGTGAACAAAACAATGTTAATCTAAAAATATTAGGATAACTTTCATTCAAAAGTGCATAATTGTAAACAAATTTTTATTTATCACATTGTGATAGTTGCAAGATCCAAATGTTTATATTACAAATGACATAAATTTAAACATTGACGATCCACCGGGATTTCATTGGCGAAAGGAGAATTGTGCTCGCTTGCACAAAAACGTATGCCAGTGCAGAAATTTGAACTAGACTTGGTGGGGTACGCCAGGCCTTCGCAGTAGTGCAACGCATAGACGACGCTTGAGAGCCCAAGTAGCAAGCTATCTTAATAGTCTCTTCCCCTTAATAATAGAGTTAATATCATGTGAATCAATGACTCACATATCAGATATTAAACTGATAAGAACAGATACTACACTTGATCCTAGCCAAAAGGCCGAGAAAGATATGCTTTATTTTGCGCTCGGCCTTCCGCTTTTATATCAAGTTTCTCCTTTCTGGCTTTTGATAGCTATCGATGTGGTATAAATCCTGTAGGCTGGAGAATTTTATATACTTGATAAGAACTAATTCTTCTCACCTTAATGCAGAACTTATAATTTTCACGTTGACTTAATGGACAAGAGAAATTTCAGCTAAAAAGAAAAAAGTTATGATCTGAAATTCTGTTTTACTTAGGGATTTACTCCACAAATCTCTGCCCAGACAAGTAATTTAACCGTATCGGTTAAAAACTAAAGTGAGAATATATATACAGTCAGACATTTTTATAACAATATCGTTATATAAATAACCATTTCCTATAAAAGTCAAGCTTTTTATGATTCATTTTAATTGTATGTTATAATATATGCTTTTTGTAAAATCATTTTGATGTATGAATAACCAAAAAAATTCAGAATAAATAACGGTGTTATAGAGAGATTATACTATATGTGATAAATGGGGTATAAACGACCCCAGATGATAGTAAGTTATGTTCTATCATTTGGCCTAAAAATTGAACCTCGTGTATTTTCTAAACCTTAATAAATACTAGCAAACATAAACGAATGGAGATATACCAGAACATAATATCTGTAGGTTGGAGAATTTTACATTTCACATATGCGCCTTCTACACATGATTCTTTGTTGATAAATAGTATATTATATTGTATGAAAATAGTTGCAATAGTAATTGTTGGTGAAAGTACAACTAATTACAATTGAAAAATAACTAAAATAGTATGTTAAGGAAGTAGGAGAATAAATTAGTTTTTTTAAAATTAGACTGATAGGGAAATATGTGAGTATAGATCGGAATAAACAAGAAATATATCAATTTGGGAAATGAGAATAGTTTTCATACAAGTCTAAACGTCTGGAGTTAGATTTGGGCAGGGGCCGCGCGAACGCAGGCCCCACTACCACAAATTATGACGTAGGCTCGACCACTTGGGCCGACCTTAGGCTAGCACCCCTCCTAAGTGCAATGGAGGTCACAAGCCTAGGCCATGGGTCTTATTGATCGCCCATTGACCCCGTCCAGGTAAGTATGTTTCTTGGTCAGCCCAACCCATTATTTATTGTTCAGCATTTGCTCATTCTCAGTTTCTATAGGCCGGTGTGGGATTAACCACTCTTTTTTTTTGTGATCTCAAGATGTATTATTGCTTTGAAAGAATTAGCGACAAGATTTATTTAAATATGTCTTCTCAACCCTTAAAATTTAATCCTTTTTAATGAAATAGTATAATATTGGGACGTGAAGGAAAATAACATCGTAATGTATTATTGTATTCTCTTATAAAAATTGAGGTAATACAAAAAGAAACTGTAAGTTTTAAAACACTGCCCATTTGTGCTTTATGGTGTTAATTTAAGTAAACATAGTTTTCATTTGAGAGAATATAAAATTCCCTCCATTCAAATTTTTGAGGTTAAATTGTAACTTGCTCATACAGTAACACAGATTTGAGTTAAAATTTCATACTATTGATCAGTTAAGTGTAATCCGTGATATTTCACGCCAAAGTTTGTCTTCTTCCACTACTAGAATTTTTTTAATTTTTTTTATTTTTAGATCAAACTGTCGTATATCATTAATATCAAAAATATATTTACAATGTATCAAGATTGGCAGTAGTATGGACTAACTACTACACTGCTCAGTAATCTATTGTCTATTACTATCTATACACAAGTATGCAACTAAGTAAGCTATCTAAGGGTAAGAATTAAGCTTGCTCAATCCAGTCTTCCATTTCTTGCATTTCCTTCCTCTAAGGTGTAGAAGTGTTGCAATTTCTCGACATGTCAAATCTTCTATAAAAGTTGCACCTTCAAAACGAATATGGTTACTTTCCCTCCAAATGATAGCAATAGTGGTAACAAAAGCAGCTGCTGTGATAGCATTCTGCCATAGCTTGCTTTTAGCCTTGCTACAAATCCAGTGTACTTCATTTTTCCAGCATCCAATGGTCCTGGAGTGTCCCAGCCATACACAAATTCTCACCCATAATCTGTTGGTGATATAACATTCAAAGAACAGGTGTTTGAAATCCTCAACATGCTGCTTACAGAATGCACACAGTATTGGAACTTGTATGCCCATAATCTATAATCTATCAACTGTGGGAAGTTTTTGCTGAGCAGCTAACCAAACAGTAAACTTGTGCTTAGGAAGAACATTAGTAATAAGCATTAAGTTTTTTCATGCAACCTTAGTGAAGCTAGGCAGCAAAGCAATATACATTTTGTGAATATGAAATTTATCCAGTTTGCATACTCTTTGCAGCCTGCATGTAAGAGTACCCTGCAACTGAGTATTGTTCATCACCAAGGTTCTACTGTCCAGGATCTTTTTGATCACCCAAGAGCTGGTAGTTGATACAGCAACTGTATCAACATCCCTCTTCTTGAATATAATAAGTATGCACCCATCTGACCCACAAACAGTCATTTTTCCTAGCCAAATCCCATAATAATTTGACTATGGCTGCTTTGTTCCAGATATCCAACCTCAGAATATTAAGCCGACCAGAAGAAATAGGCTGACAAACCTTGTCCCAGGCAACTAAAGCTCTTTTGGACAGTGTAGCTTTACCAGTCCAGAGATAAGTTCTACATATTGCTTCTATAGTCTTCCTGCAAAAAGCGACCAAATTTGGTCTACG